>HG992259.1:11800000-12334960 GCA_905220585.2 Nymphalis polychloros
GCGTGAGGAAAGTGCCTTCGCTGTTTCAATCCGCCGGAGAAAACCGGGGAGGAGGCGTCGGCGCTATGCGCACCTCTTCCCCCCGCCTTAACAGCCGCCGGGACTAAGTGGGTTCCCTGTATCCGGGAACCCCCTTAGAAATGGAGGCCCGCACAGGCGGGCCGACCGTCGGGCCATCACGGTAGCATGCGCAAGCGATCCCGTGGCGCCCCCCACCAGACGGAGAGGATACCGCTGGTTTTTTAGTGGGTATTCCGGCGCCTTTAGTGCCGGCGAGCCCCACATACCCTCTCACTTTATGTGGGGGAAAGCATAAGGCGTTTTTCCAGCGAAAAAAAAAAAAAGTCTTAGCCCAGTGGGACTTTTTTATACTTTTACATATACAATATAATGATACATAACATTAAATAAGAGTAGATAAAAAAACTGAACCTTCTGTAGAAACATATATTTCTAAAAGATTCTTTCGGAACCTAATTGACGAGTTTCCTGGACTTGCCCGGGTGAACCTGCAACCTTCAGGTAAGGTTCACATGTTAAAGCCAATGGCCCATTTCAGCTATATATAGCAAGAAGTGTTTATCTAAAAATGGTGCATCTCGCATGTTATAAAGGTATTTATCGTTATAATTACCACAAGTGAATCATGAAAATATACATTTTAAAATTTATTTTAATATTGACTTTGATATTTAGCCGGTAATAACCTTCCGATATTAGCTGAATCAGAGCTCGATTCTTGGACCAACGCGCAACAGAACACCATGGAAGATTAACTCGTCGCGACGTTGTAATCAGACCTTGTGGGTCTTCGTCTGAGCATCCATGTTATTCGTTACTTTGATGCTAATCGATTAGTGACTCGGACGAGTTTTACGATGTTTCGCTTTGCAGTACGGTGTCCCGTGACAGTCTATTTAATGGGAATGTACTTGTTATTAAAATGGAATAGTTACGAAGATAATATGAAAGAAGAAGAAGATGTTAAAAATCCGAACACTATCGGAGAGAGTTCAAGCGGAGGACCAACAGTTTAACTAGCTTTACGAATGTTTACAACGTTGCCAACTTCCATTATTCGAGCTACTACTAACGATAAGATATGTTCTACCGCCAAACAGCAATAATTAGTGTTATTGTGTTCCGGTTTAACGTTCCGGGTAAGTGTACCAGTGAAGCTACAGGCACAAAAGGATATAAACATTCTTCTTCCCAAGGTTGGTGGCGCATCGGTTAGCTGAGGGCTGACTTCGTGGTGGGCATCGGCTGGCTCACTGAGGAAATGGTTTAGTACCTTTTCTACTCCGTTTTTCTTTTTTTTTTATTGGTATTTATTAACGAGTTTGTGTCATCCTATCTTATATTAGAACTTCGATAACTAACACCATGTAACAAATCAGTGATAACAGTATTAATCATTTGGTTCAAATTATAACATCTAACATTTTATCGTTGTTTTCAATTATGTATTTTAAGTGTGTGTCACAGATTAAACAAAGAACGTGAACATTGTAACTTTAAGAAGAAAATGACCTTTGCCGTCATGGGACATTGACAAATAATGTGGTAAATTCATATAAGCATCAATTTAGCGTGTAAACAATAAGTCAGCTTAACGTTCATAAATAATATTTCAAACTAAATTCTTTGATTTCGTTCTTTAGGCTAATCGGTTCTTAAGGAAATACATTTTCTGTAAATGTACATAAAATAAATATATATTTCTTGTATTTTTATCCTCACAGACGCGTTGTCCGTGCGGTTGAAAAAAGTATAATTAAATAAGCACGTGAACAAAATCGTCGACCAAAAAATTATGTGTATATTATGTACATATATTATATTATATATATTTGTTACCATCGCGAGTAACGTAAACGAAGGCAGTGACCCTCAACGAAGTTGTATTGTCGGAAGTATACACGTGCCCGCCGCTGCCTTGACCTCTTTTTGTTTCTTGTTTATGCTTTCGATAAACACGAGCTTCTGCCTCGATGACAGACTTTGCGGAGAATTCGGTAAGTGGACCGGTAAGTAAAAGAGCGTGGGAACAAAACAAATGACAGTGTTTTCCTAAAGAAACATGAAATAAATGAAAGGAAATGCAAAAGGCCTCTTCTTGGCATAATTTAAAAGTTAGACACATGTAGGTTTCCTCGTTTCGTTTTCGTTCACCGCCGAGCACGAAATCAATTATATATACAGCTAACAAATATAAAAACATAATCTAAATATTGCAAGAAATAAACGGATTTTCGCGCGGTTGCGACAAACTGTCGTTGTTGAACATCGGAACCAAAAACATGTATGTTTTTTCTCACTATTTTTTATTGTTTATATTTCTTTTAAAAATATAAATACAATTCTTATTTCATCATGCGTACTAAGTCGGCACAAGCAGCTAGTCCACATATGTATATATTTAAGTCAATATTTCATTGTCCCGTTTGTGAATACCATTCACCTGGTTTACATAAAACTTTGTAAAATTGTTTGAGACACTTTCTCCATTATTAGGATCTTCCTAGATGCGCGATAGATTGCGCGCCAGCCTTACAATTGTTTTACAAATTAATAATTGCAACGCATACGGATAGTTAATTAATTATAGTTTATTATACATTTGGTCGTTGATTCGTCGTCAGCTACTCGTATAGTTGAAAAGATTTATCCAGCATTGACATAACTTGATAAAATTCACATTAAAATCTAACCAATAATATATACAGTACAGTAACAGCATGTGAATTTCCCACTGCTGGACCTCTTCTCCTCTTATTGAGGAGAATGTTTTGGAGCTTATTCCACCACGCTGCTCCAATGCGGGTTGGTGGAATACACATGTGACAGAATTTCAGTGAAATTTGACACATGCAGGTTTCCTCACGATGTTTTCCAGCACCGTCAAGCACGAGATGAATTATAATCACAAATTAAGCACATAAAATTCAGTGGTGCTTGCCCGGGTTTGAACCCACGTTCATCGGTTAAGATTCACGCGTTCTTACCACTGGACCATCTCGGCTTCGGCCCGAGACTGAACTAATAATATATAATAATTTAATATAAGTTAATTAGCTACATGTGGCTGTTTGATGCGAGGATGACATCATCCGTTTATGTTTGTTTACCTTGCGTGCTAATTGGATTGAAGCAGGCGTTAAACTTCCGTACCAGACTTTAGATATAAGGTTGGGGCGTAAGCTAATAGGAATTTAAATATCTCAATGTAACAATTAAACATGTGCACGTAAAAAAATTGACTTTTAAATTTATGCGCGCAGTAGGAGTAAATATATCGAGGTTGGATTTTAGTGCAATGTTTCTGTAAATAGCGATCGTAAGTGAAACGTTTTCGGCACCAAATTTATATATTAAGAAATAAATTTTCTTATTACGTACCTACATATATAAAAATAGTGTTATAAAATATATAGTAATTATTGGTTAACTTAACATTCAAATAAAAGTTGTTGCTTTAATTGACGACAAACAAAAACAGAAACGTACGTAAAATAAGTTCTTAATTATTTGTCATGTCCTGTTCGTAGCAAGCTTTACTGCCCTTTATATACTCCCCTTACTGCCACAGCCAGTACAGGGACACTTGGCGTCGAGAAAAAAAAATGGATGGTTGTATTGCGATTTTTCACTTTTTAATTGTATCAATTGTTACACGGGATGTTCCTCGGAACCTAATGTAGCTGCTTATTGAATAAAGTACCTATAAACTGAGGACCACGTGGCGTGAACCGAGATAACCCGTCTCCATATAGGAAGTGACGCGGGTGACTGGCTCACGAGCGATAGGTATATGAATCAGACTAACTAGACAGTTATAAATGTTTCTTGATATAATTGTAATATTATGTATTACAAGTTTCCGCTTGCAGCTTTACACGCTAGAGAGCAGGAAGTGTTAAGTATCCAATGTGCTTTACTGTACCCCTGACGACATGTACCTACGCAAAATTTCATGATGATGATTGAGTTGTTAAGATGTTAAGCCGTAACAAGCAACCTCACTTTATATATTACATAAAAAGGGAGAAGTTGCTCAAACGCTAGAATATCTACAATGGAGTTCGAAATAAAATTTGAAATCATTTTCAATTTTCTTTTTATATGACTTTCTTGCCTTATTTATATTTTGTATGCAAATTAATAAAATTTTTGGCAATTAGTTCTTCAATTATTTTCTGTTCTGTATATGACAGCTATAAAATTTCTAAAAATAGTATGTTTCTTCTTTCTTTGTATAAAACATTGATGTAAGCGGTTGTAGTCGATTAAAAACCGAATCATAATATATATCTAAACTTAATATTAAAGCGAAAGTCTATATGCCTGTACTGTTCTCGCAACTACACGGATGTTCTGATTCAATTGAATTTGTTATTGAAATGAAACTGATAAAGTAGGATAAGCTAATTATGTATTATATAAGTTTTTTTTTATGTAAGAGGGGGCAAACGATCTTGTTCACCTGATGGAAAGTGACTACCACCACCCTGGACATCTGCAGCATCCGAGGACTGCAGGTGCGTTGCCGGCCTTTGAGGAATGAGTACGCTCCCTTCTTGAAGGTTTTTATATCATACCGGTTCGGAAAAGTCGCCGGCGAAAGCTGGCTCCACAGAGTGATTGTGCGAGTGTTATGTTCCTGTTATGTTACCCTGGCCAATTTCGGTCACATCATCCTTTCTCAATAGACATTACAAGCTCAGGGGCAAAGGACTACAGAAATATTGGAGCGACGCTGCGAGCAGACGTCCTCCTTTGCACAGCAGTGAGACACTTATTGGCTGTCACTTTACATTTTATCGAATAAATAAACACTGACTAATATTATCAATATTTTAAATCGTATATAACACAGTTTAAATTTAAATCCTATATCTAGCAAATCTTGTATATATAAATATATATAAATTCATTTCTTGTTTCTCGGAAACGTCACTGAAATTTTGTATTTGTATAATTCTCGTATATCGCATGTTTTACCGCGGTGGTTTTGACGGATCGAATCAGCGGAGGCACTTTCCTCACGCTGTCGCTCCGCGGCCTTCTTCTGCGACATGACACTCTTGCAGAAGGAGGTATTTCCAACCAGCACCTATCGCCGCCGACTACAGCCGCCAAGGAACGCCTCAAAAAAAAAAAAAAATATCCACATGTTTTGATGGCACTATTTTTTCTCTGAGATGAATCAGATATATAATAATATCTTTCGAATAAATATTAGATAAAGATATATAATACAAAATCAAAATATACGTTATTAAGTAGGCTTTAGAAGGACACTTGTATTGTCATGTTACAAGGTTAGCTACTCTCGGTATTTATCATCATCATCATCACAAACTAACAATGACAAACATGTCGCAAATCTGGGTACCAAGGACCACTAAATATAATTCAATTTATTAACTCGTCATATAAATTATACTATTGCGAGCTCGTTACAGGCTCGTTACAGGCTCAGTTCTCGTTAGCGAATTTTTTTGTTGCGAGTGTTAATTTACCTAACTATAGCTCATTAATTGAATTATAATTTCAATATTACTTTTAGATTAATATCTATCTGCCTCGTTGGTCTCGTCGCTAAGGCATAAGGCCGCAAAACCATGAAACTGGCTTTACATTTTCCGTCAGGTCAATTAAAAGTTATTGCGTTAATTGTCAAAAAATCTTTTGGAAGTTGGCAATATTGGAAGAAATCCGCGCCTCGAAAAGCACGCAAAGCGGTCGTTTCCGTTTCGAACTATATCCGGTTGCCTGATTACCGTGGAATAGTCACTTGTGTTTCCGTACATATTTGTGCAATAAACAATCTCTTCAATAACACGAGCACCTGGCTTTTTACTTATTCGATAGCGTTGACGTTAACTACGATTTGTATGAAAAGAAAACAGCACCGTCTGGTGACAATAATCCGAGTTCTTTACACATTGCAAACGTCAACACTATTGAATAAGCAAAAAACTCGCACGAGGCAAACATATCTTAAAACTTATATGTAACACTGCCGTGACAGTTTTTTAACTTTTCATACACAGATAACGTTAAACGTTATGACGTCATGCGACGATCGGTAACGAATTATTTATCAGCCGTCCTACGAATGACGTATTAAGAACTAATATTAAAAATAATTAACTTCTTCGTTCAGGTCAATGGCAGATAAGACTATTGTATGTATTAAGCAACAAATACGCGCTAATATTGAATAGAATGTCGTTTTACACTCGGGGGTCGCAGTGGTCAGAATTTTAATCGTATTTTAATTCTTTCCATTTACTATTATTAAATTTATAGATACATAATCATTATACATAATCTGTATGTGTACTATACACATACAGATTAGGTATAATCATAGAAACAAATATTGTCTTTGATTTCGTTATACGAAGACAATTATTTGCGTATTACAGAAGACCCTTTCAGGGCACCAATTTGGAAGCAAACTACCAAATATATAAGCCCCGGTAAACGTGCCGTATTTTCTGTAATGCGAACTGGTAGTAAGTTGTTCTATTTGCATCTGTTAACGATAAAACAGGCGATGTGGTTAGGCGAGGAAGAGAAACGGAGCGTCAGACTTACACACGACACGGTTCCACGACATTGTCGAAGTCGCGAGTCGAATCGACTGTGCTATTTCGTGAGAACTCACTTCATATCTCACTTATAAAATATCAAAAACATACGGTAATACGCTATTTTGATGCATGCATCATTTAAATATTATAATTATAATAGTCAATGACGTATAACTTTACAGTCACGATCGTGTTCCGGGGCGAGTTTCGAGTATGTACTAACAGAATAGCTCTGCTGGACCAGATTGGCGCAAAACCGATGGCTTTCAGAGAGAGTAATCTATATCCAATAACTTAT
The DNA here is from genome assembly GCA_905220585.2 of Nymphalis polychloros. Taxonomy (NCBI): domain Eukaryota; kingdom Metazoa; phylum Arthropoda; class Insecta; order Lepidoptera; family Nymphalidae; genus Nymphalis; species Nymphalis polychloros. Next base: position 11,806,904 of record HG992259.1, read on the forward strand.
CATCATTATACCACATGGGGTTGCTTATGCTTTTGGGGATGAACAGCTAGGCATCCACCTACATACGCGAACTGATGGTAGGCTATACAACATCGATGCTCAAATCCAAACGTCATAGGGAGGATCTATTTGTAGATAGCCTCCTCTTTGCCGACGACGCTGTCTTTGTTGCCCACGACCAAGCTCAACTCCAGAGCACTATGGGATCGACGCAGTGCTACTGCATGACATAGAGATGAGTAGGCTTCCTGCTTTACCACCTGGTGTATGATTTTACTGCTAGATTGGGTTCACGCCGCTATACGGTTGATAACTTTTAAGTACTCAATGGAATTTATCACATTTTCGTTTCTCAAAAATACCTAAGCTCTTAAGGCAACCACGGAATGTCATGATCTCTATTCTATAAACATATCCACATGATATTAAGCGTATGCGTAGAATAAAACAGGGTGCACGACACAAGTTCTAATTATTACTCACCGAGAATAAATACAAGTGAGGTCACTGACTTCACTTTACCTATTCTGAAGGTCGCGACCCCCAACCGACTGAGAAATCATTTAAAAACAGACGATAGATTCGCGACTTTTATAAAAAAAGGCAAAAATAAAGTATCAAGCATAATTCTTTAAAGCATCTTGGCTGCGACAGCATGCACAATTTAAAAACAACATAAATGAATAAAACTTTTGTTTTTATATTTAATTTGATTTATTGAGTAACAAACATACAATACACAAACTATCAAATTTGCTATATCAGTAAGACGATCTTAATATACATTATCGAATAATGTGATTTACACATACAATGTAATATTACAGTGTGTGAGTGTCATAGTACTATTTACTAAGAACTTACTTTGTACCTCAGTCGCGAAATGTTCATAGCCGACATACGGTGATACGCTATTTTGATGTTTATATACATATATCCTTTAAATAGTTATTATAGTCAATATTGCTCATCACTTTCTGACATATCACGATCATGTTCGGCGGTGAGTTGCGTGGGATGTAACCGCTCTGAGCTTGTTGCAGGTCTTCAAGTTCATACGTTTAATATATAAAAGCTGGGCTATCGGTGACATGTTACTGTGACGCATGACGGCTTCACACTCGTGATAAATGTGAATTAATGGCCGGCAACTATTGCTTTCGAAAACAATAAGAGAGTGCAGTAAGATATATAATAAATTATCTATAAACAGCTATCGAAGCTCATGTAAGTTATATAAAACATGCATAGTAATAATGTATGTGACGTCATTTGATTTTTATAAACAAATTCTTAATTAATGTAGTAATATAGGATTGTGGAATTCCAATTCCCAATGAAACCGCATTAAAACTTTCAAACTTACTTAAAACCTGAGGAGGCCTTTGCAGAACAGTGGAATATTCTCAGCCTGTTACTTCTTGTTTTTATACACACATATGTATATCGCAGTATTCACAAGATCTTTAGGATTTGTAAACGGTTTATTCTTTCCATTTGCATGTAAAATAAACAGTAACAGGTTGATGCTTTAATAAGCAATAAACCCGCAACTCCGTCATTTGATGTCAATAGGGACATTACTATACTGTTATTTTTTTAAAAGAAGATAAAACATGTCCTGTTTTTGTACTGCCGTACTATCGAGTGTTCCTCCTTAACTCTATAAAAGGTATCGTCCGGTCAAGTGACGAGCAACTTCTTCTTGCAGTCCGCTGACTCGGCTGCTTTAGACATGCGCAAACTTTACATTGATAGTTCAAGAGGTTCGCGAACTGCATTTAAAGTAACCGTTATCTCACGATCTCTTCGTCGGGTTCCCTGTTCACGCTTTTTTATAATGCAGACGAGCAAATGGCCCACCTGATGATAAGTGGTCGCCACCAACAGTAGACATTGTAATAAAAGTCATACGTTGTGGGGACCTCCTATTTTATTAATATTTCTTGTACCCTGGCTTGGGGGAGGGATATTATTTTTAATACGATTGGCTTCTTAGTCTATATAGCTTGAAGGTATCGAGCTCATTATGACGCAACTTCCTAACGTAAAGTTTTTATCAATCTTTCAGTCAGCTTTTATTTCTTTGGTATATAAACGTCTGAAGTTATTGCCATGACGAGTTTCAATTCATCCATCGAGTAGATTATTTGTAGCAGAGAAGAAATATGATAGAACCACGACTATATACCCTATCTGGTTCGGAATTAATATCACAAAATGAACAAGCACACGCCATGACAAACTCAATACCAGATAGTATTTGAGCCTGCGATTAGCTGCCGTGCCGTGACGACTTAGCAAATTATCCGTCTAAAATTGCATTACTCCCGTCAGCTCCATCGTAGTAGGGCAATAAATAAATATGAAGTCTGCGACGTTTCTTAGGAGCGATGTACGATCGAGTGGGAACAATGCGCCGAGTCTGCAGTTTGTGACGCGATGGACTGACGCCCTGAGTTCAAGATGAGTACATCATCGATCCGATATTTACGAGCGGACAAAGATGTGTGATCACGTTGAAAGACACGCGCCATTTTAATAAATAGTACTGGACGGATGACTTGATGCGATGGACATACTTCGATGACGGTTAATAAGAAGCCAAACAAAATCTAAATATACAAGTGTTCATTTGAGTACATGGAACCTACGAGGAATTTTGAAACGTCACTTTACAAGGTTATATTAGGGCAGCGGGCAAATGTGGCACCTGATGGCAAGTGGTCAACTATTAACCATTCCTTTTCCGAAACGCACTGCATCTTCAGATATAAGTATTTTTTTATAGCATATGTACTTGGTGGTAGAGCTTTGGGCAAGCTCGTTTGGGTAGGTACCACCCACTCATCAGATATTCTACCGCAAAACAGGAGTACTAGGTACTGTTGTGTTCCGGTTTGAAGGGTGAGTGAGCCAGTGTAATTACAGGCACAAGGGACATAACATCATAGTTTCCAAGGTTGGTGGCGCATTGGCGATGTAAGCGATGTTTAACATCTCTTACAATGCCAATGTCTATAGGCGTTGGTGGCCATTTACCATCAGGTGGCCCATATGCTCCATTTTTTTTTTTTTTTTGACGCTGGGAAAACGCATGACGCGTTTCCCCCCACGGGAACAGTGGGGGGGGGGGTATGTGGGGCTCGCCATATGTCCAGGGCACCGAGTGTGCCCCGGTCATCGGAATACCCACTAAAAACCCAGCGGTACCCTTCCCGTCTTAACGGGAGCGCCACGGGATCGCTTGCGCATGCTACCGTGGGCCCATATGCTCCTCCGCTAACCTATGCTATAAAAAAAGGCGGACGAGCATATATATATTTATATATATATATAAATAAGGCTTTATGTGGTGAATATTAATTACACAAATACTCATAACAATTAAAACGTTGTTATGCAATCGTTACAAAATAACAAATGCGTTAATCTCTTATCACGCAAGCCGATACAGTCGGTCGCATAAATAGATATTTAGCACGTGTAGGTTGTTATTGCAGCCAGGTTGGTAAACATAGCACAGCCGTGACCTAGACAAAGATGATCGTCATTACACGTTTTCAAAACAATAGTGCAACATTTCCATACACCGATATACTAAGTTTATTCATGTGTCTTGTTCTATATAGTGTTCTAACTTCAAGGTAATGTATTTATTTACGATTTGAATGAGGTGATAACGCAGTGCACTCTGGATGTATTCTGTTAGAACAAATGCGACACTCGACAAAGTAATCCATTCAACAGAAACTCAACACATTATGTTTGTGTTAATTTCACTTTTAAATTAAAATTTCGATTTAAATTTTCATACTAAAAATAACGTTATAATCTTTATTAAAGTGATTATAAGCATTTTAGAATCGTCGTTTTACAAGTTCGGAATAACCGAAGAGGAACTCCGTAGTTACCCATTTACACCAAATAAATAACGAAGGTGGGTTAATAAATTTGTAATGTCTAACTCCACGCTATTTTAACACCTGCAAAATCTTGTGCGGGTACTATATGTTATTTATTAATATATTTCTTAACATGAGAATTTTATTAATTAGTAAATTATTTGTAGTAATCTCTAGTTTTTCGTGCATGACACAATTTTTTAGGAAGTGATAACATACTTACTAAAATAATAAATGCGAAATGTTTATTTACATATTTATTTATTTGTTTGTTTGTTATGCTTTCACGACTTAACTACTCAACGGATAATCATAAAATTTTGCGTCCATGTCGTTAGTGGTACAGAAAGGACGTAGGGTATCTAACATCTGCACCTCTACCTCACACGCAAGGTACGCCGCATCCGGAGACTACTGCTAAATGAAAATATAAAAACTATTACTTAATATCGATCATTATGTACAAGTAGTTAATTATAGTCACAGCGTAATTACAAAACGTGGAATTTAGCCGAAGTTTGAGTTCAAATCACAAATCTATGCAAACTCTATAGGGTTTCCATGTTCCTTACATAATACAATAGACGTATTTGAACCACTTCATCTCGTGCTCGACTGTTGAGTATAACATTGCGAGGAAACCTGTAGTAGGTATTGGATGAAAATCTATCACATGTATCACAAGCTACATTACTACCTTCTACTCATAAAGGAATGGAGCGCGACATTAAGGACGTAAGTTCATTTTCATTGCGGCGAATACCGTCCCTTAGCTAGTTATTGATATGGATCGTACTGTTTTTTTTATTAGCATTTTATAACTTTAAGCCTGATTAGTGATACTTCAGCAATTTATTTATTTATATAATACCTTTAAAATCATACCTGAGTGATACGAACAAGTTAAAATGTTTATAATCAACATTTATCATATTAAGTGCAATTATCTGAGTCTGACAGTTTAATTATTAAAAACGAAACGACCCCTGCACCCGCGCAGATAAATTTTATCAGACGAAACTTGCTCCAATTATAGTTGCTCAGGAGATCCGTGGAAGAAATTAAGCGGATTTTGAATTTCATTAATATGAAATTATAAAAATTTTACTATAAAGGTAACGTAAGTGAGTTCTAATTATTCGTTTCATGATGACGTACTGTATACTGTACTGTACACTGGAGTAAACAATTATTATTAAAAATTATTTGTTTTTTCAAAAAAATTGAGTGAACTTGCATGTTTTGGAATATGTACATATATATTAATAAGAAATATGTAAGGTCCTCCAGACCGATTTCGGCCACGGCGGCCAAACTCAAGAGAGATTAGCCAACTGCGCAGGAGATATTATAGTGCACAAGTATGTGCGCAAACACAGGTGCACTCTCTTTTCCTTAGCTCTCATTATCCGATGGGACGGCAATCCGACACGACCGGAAAGAGTTCAGGCGCAGGACCAACGGCTTAACGTGCTTTCCGAGGCACGGGAGTGTACACACTTCCACCTTCCAGACTCCGGGCTGCTACTGAGAATTTTCTGACAGAAAAACCCAATAATTATTTATTGGTCCGACCTAGGAATTGAACCCAGGACCACCGGGTCTGCAGCCTAATATCTAGCCACTAGACCAACGAGGCAGTCAAGAAATATGTACATATATATCCACCAAGTCATAATCTTTACTTGTAAAATCGTTTGATCTGACTGACTAATTATAAGCTTCGGTTTATCCATCCAGTCTTAGTTTGATAAGTGTACAAAGAAAGATAAAAAAGGAACAGCAGCTAATGTCCTATTGTAAGAAAGAGGTTTCAACTCGCCCGATACTTGTGGCTGAATACATTTCGATACAAAAAGGGTTTCTTTGCATGCTTCCCTTCATCACGAGATAATCTGTTAGCAGAAGCCAGGCGTGTGACAACTGATTGATGCTTGCTCGGGTATGGGATCCTCGACGGTGATCATTATTGGTGGAGGAGACGCTTGTCACATGCACATAAGAACGCACACAGAGACATAACAGAAATAGAATATCTAATATATAATATAATAATGTTGGTGTTATTATTATTTGATATTTTAGTTTACTATATACTTTGTACACTACAAAGCAAAAAATAATTACAAACAACATCCTAACAACAACAACAGCCTAAATAAGAATAGAATACAACTTTGGCGAGCTTATCGCTTTTTAGATACATAGCGATGTCTTCCAGGCAACTAACGGTGTAAAGAATGCTTATAGGATATTTTACATTATTTACAACATGTCCCCGATATTCAACTTGGCATGTTTGCCACTATCACATATAGTCCAAGATTTTTAGACGCATTTTTGGTGCTAAAATTCTTGGACTAATATATCTGGCCTCTCATCATATACCTTCGAATTATTTGTGAAATAATAATATAATAGCAATGTCATATCGATATATTCCATCTTATTTTACATTTATCTAGTTATAAAACGAAGATTACGCAACTTATACCATCTGGACCCATGGCCTTGCATCCACCAATCACTCTTGGCGGAACGATGCACAATTCCGTATGGAAACAGGCGATACAGGGGTCACAGGTTCAGGTCAGAATTCAGGCAAACAGTGCACTGATTGTGAGATTACGAATTATTATGTAAACAATTATTTCGGATTGACATACATATACAAATTTTATTTATAAAACATTTGCGTCGTAAGGATATGTTTTCTTATTCGAGAATTTAGATTTTTATAATCTGTGGAAATAATTGGTACCATTTGAGCTTTCGCGATGCATGTATATAAGTCGTGGTCATAAGCTGATTAAGTAAAGTCACACCTCAATTAAAATAAAGAAGGGATCAGTCAAGTCACATAAGTATCCACCCCTCCTAATTGGAGTAGCTTGGCAGGATATGCTCCAAGCTCTCTCCTCGAGAGAAGAGGATGCCTTTCTTAGCTGAGGGACGTGTACAGCCTGTTGCTATATGGGATTTTCAAATCGAATTGAATACAATAATGACTTTTTAATCTGGATTACGTTGTTTATTGCCAAAGGTTACTTTACACTGAAACCTCGAGGAGAATCACAGTAACAACAAACATCAAATAATATGGATTTTTATTGTAAGTGGCCATCATCACGGCCACAGACTGTAGGAAATATTTACAATTCCTTACATTACCAATGCGACACAAAACTTGGGACCTATCCAATCTCTCCCGGTGCCGTGCTCGGCTAGTAGCTCGGCTGACTCCGCTACTCACCCACAGGAGTCCTCTACCTATCGAATTATTATCTAATTTACCCGATCAATAAGCTCACGAATCAATTATTCCCAAGTAAATTAGAGTACGTAGAGTATTTTTTCAGTCATGTCCAATTATATCATTATCACCAAAAGATGACGGAAGCCATGTGCAAACGTCAATGTTGATGTAGTTCGCATATTATGGTGATAATTTGCTAATAAAATACTTATTGTTTAATTGCCTCGCTTATTGAAAGGACAGACTCGTGTCGGTAATAAAATTTTATTACTCACTAAACTCGACACCCGACTTCGTCTACGTTTAATCGTTCAGATCGAGAGTAGATAACAAGTTCCTCCACGTTCTCATGTTGACACGGATGGAAATATGAACATTTGATTTGTATTCCACGAGTACAGACTTCGAATGTGTGGTTATATAGTGGTTAATTCGTACATAATTTTTTTTTAATAACTTGAATCAGCTTCTTTGTAGCTATTATAGTCATTGCTGAATATTTAAAATAGGACTTTTCAAAACAAATATGTAAATGTTTTTGTTTATTATTTCCGAACTATTATTATAACTTTATTAGTGGGGTTTAAATTGCCTTTGTATAAATTGTATAAAATACCCCAAAAAAAAGGACTAATATGGAAGGAAATTGAACTTTATTCATTCTAAATTTAATTATTATCAAAGTATCTTTATATGTACAAACGAAACTAGTAATAAAAATGTACATAAAATTTTATTTTTATCGATGGAAACGTGAAACAGAAATCGTTAGTCTGGCCAGGCAGACTGATTTTCAAATTATTTTATGTCATAATTATATGTAAACAAGTATTCAACCGATTTAGAACAAAAAAAGCTTAGTATACGTAAAAAGTAAGGCGAGGTTCAGTGGATACATCACGTGGACGTAAAACAAAAACGGACGATATCGCGGATTCAAACCCGGACAAATAATACTTCATTTTTCATGTGCTTAATTTGTGTTTATAATTCATATAGTGTGTAAAAATATCGCGAAGAAACCTACAAACGAATGTAATTTTGAAAAATGTGACCCCAGCAAGAGAGGTCTTTGCCCTGCCGGAGAGTATTACAATATGTTAAAGTTTAAAAAAAAAAATCTATTCGAATGTTGTTGGACACATATTACCGTTACCTGCGAAACGATTGTTTGATGTTTTCACACACATAGACATCGACAAGCAAACGCGCGTTATATTATCAAATTAGACATCGATATTTTTTTTTGTAAAATTCTAATACATACCTCGTAGAGATACAAATAAAAGTTATTATTTAAAAAAACATGAATTCGGTAACATCATTAATGAAAAAAAAAAAATTGTCAGAGAATTTGTTTTTTTTTTTTTGCAAACCAGTTTTAATTTTGATTTAATCTATATATGCGAATAATTCAGGAAGCTTGTGTAGGTGCCGAGTCGAGCAGGGTTCCGTATGCGAAATAGACGAATAATAATTAACAAGCGTCTTACCAACGTTGCACGCTTACTTTTAAATTAGCATAAGTGATTTATTTTGTCCGTATTTTCTGACATAATCTATAATTATACATAAAATATCCAATAGACTGAGGTAGCGTAGAGACGGACTACAAAAACAATTACGGAATGGTTGATTTTAAAGTAAAATATTGTTGTGTCGCACCTTAACCTTCTACACTATCCAAGCATTCATTTAAAGTTATATATATTGTTTCAATTATCTTTACTATACGAAGACAAAAACTAACAAATATATGTAATTAAGTTTCCGCGTGCGACGCCGCGTCGCGTGATGTTAGTTTATAGACACGTGTAAGGATTAATTAAGATTGTATGACACAACGAGTACACTTTACGAGAGCGCAAGAGACGAAAAAGCGGATAAGGTAAACATTATCGCGTCTAAAATAAATAACGATAGTAACAAACCAAAAAAAAAACTTGTAACTATAAAGTACTAGGTCTATGTCTAAGACGAGCCGGTTGGCGTGGTTGGTAGACACTTTTTCTTATAGCATAGGTAGGCGGACGACCATATGGGCCACCTGATGGGCACCAACGCCCATAGACTGGCAATGGCATTGTAAGAGATGTTAACCATCGCCAATGTGCCATCAACCTCGGGAACTAAGATGTTATGTCCTTTGTGCCTGTAATTACACCGACTTAATCACCCTTCAAACCGGAACACAACAGTACGAAGTACTGCTGTTTTGCGGTAGAATATCTGATGAGTGGGTGGTACCTACCCAGACGAGCTTGCACAAAGCTCTTCCACTAAGTGTGACGACGACGACTTTATAATCCATTCCAACCACAGCGTTGTAAAGACAAACAAACAACTCGTGACATTGAATTGACGCGATCTCATTGGTCGAAATCTTGAACAATCTATGACGTTCATTAGATCCATGAAAAGGCTCATGTTATCCGAACTTTGGAAGTAAAACTCAAGTGAATATAAGTAATTAAGTTGAATTGTTGAATTATAAATAAATATATACATTAATCAAGAACTGTTTGTAGTATAATGTAAGATATACTTTCAGGGGAGCGTTTCACTGTGAATTATGGCCAACTTCCCAACTCCGAGTTATTAATTTAATTTATTATTTAACGTAATATTTTTCCGTACTGGGATTTTAACTCAAGTACTCCCGCTATCTTTATAAGCTATCCACTACACAGAGGAGGTAGCCAGTTAAAAATTAATATACGAACATATAGATCAAGTAAGCGGACAGAAGTGACCTGCGCTATCACAAAAAATATTTCAGTGCGTAGTCAACAAACTAAATAAAAATTACTTTAAGTATATACTGGGCTTTAAAATCTCTAATGTAAATGATAGATGTATCAAAATGTAGAATAATTAATAAGATTAATAAAGAGCAAGTTTTTTATTTTCCTAAATAGAAATAAAGAAGTTTGAATAATAATAAGGAATTTTGTTGTAAAAGCACTCAAAGAACAGCAAGATAATGTAAAAGAAGCAGAAGTTTCGGTAATTATTCGGTATCGCGCCACCAACGATTTTGGAGCTGATTTTTTTTTTTTTGTGACTTCGTTATGACTTGGTGTTATTATAGCTAGTGTTATTGTGAAAGCGCAAGACCGTTTTATTAAAGGAAAAAAATCGAAAATGTTATGAAACTCGGTGGCCTTCGGCGTTACGGGATGTGTAGTACCTACGCCTTGCGTAACAAAGCATAAATTTTCGACAATAATTTTTTTAATTAAGAAGGTCATGCGCCGTCATAAAAATACTAGTTGTGATGATAACAAGTCATAACGAAGTCAGAAAAAAAAAAAAAAAAAAAAAAAAAAAAAAAAAAAAAAAAAAAAAAAAAAAAAAATCGGCTCCAAAGTTGCTGGTGGCGTGATACCCAAGTTTCTCTGAACTTTCTTTATATAGATAAGATATAATAAAAGCCGAGATGCATGTGTCAAATTTCACTGAAAATCTGTCACATGTGTATTCCACCAACCCGCATTGGAGCAGCGTGGTGGAATAAGCTCCAAAACCTCCTCAAAAGAGGAGAAGAGGCCTTAGCCCAGCAGTGGGACATTCACAGGCTGTTACTGTATATACTGGGTCTTATATAGAGAGCCGTGATAGCCCAGTGGTAAGAAGACGATAATTTTAATCGATAATTCCGAGTTCAGGCTTGGTCTTAGTGGTGCTCAACACTGAATTTTCATGTGTTTAATTAGTATTTACAATTCATATTGTGCTCGGCAGTGAAGGAAAACGTCATAAAGAACTTGCATGTATCGGGTGAATGTGTATCCATCGATATGAAGCAGCGTGTTGGAGTAAGCTTAACTTCTCCTTAAAAAGGAGAGGAGGGCTTGGCAGTAGTGGGACATTGAGGGGCTGCACCTCTTTATACTGGACCTTAAAAAAATATTAACATGAACGTAATCTTTAAAAATAAATATTACAATCACGAAACGGGATATACATAATTTTATCATGTTAATAATTATCCATAACGAACTGGTTTTTGTGTAAAGCAAGCGAGCATTCACGAGTTCTTGACGCTCGTAAAATGTTAATGTAATATATTATGTATCTAATTTCGCCTTTATATTAGATACATACATATGAATTTGATTAATTTTAATCCAAACATATAAGTAATTATAATAAAACCAAAACTTTTCTTAGAAATATTACTCGTAAAATAGCGTTAATTTTATTTATAGATTTTAATTAAAACAGCTTTCTGATATATAGCATAATGTTTTTTGTAAGAATAAACTCGAAACTCACGGCATAAACCGGTCGTGATATGCCAGAACGATATTGACCGTAATAATTATAACATTTGAAAATTTCAAACTCAAAATTCACTCAGATTAAAAAACAATATCCAACATCAATTTTACAAAAAATAAAATACTAACGAATGTCTGAAATGTATCTCTATCCAGTTCAAAATTTATTACGAAGGGCTGATATTAATCTAATTTTAGCAATTATTATGTTGTAAAAGAAGCCTACTAACTATTGTATTACATTTAAAAAAATAACATAACCAAAATCTAAATTCAACAATGTAACTGTCTCTCAGAGTAAAGCTGATCGGTCGTATTAATATCTGAAGTGCGTAGGTCATTGTTTGACAAGACGAAATGCTAGTTTATAAGTGTGGCGTGGTGGCTGAACGCGACAGTTTGTGGACGATCGTCAGCCATGGCGCGGGTACTAGCGACCGTGTGCGTGATCCTACTAGTAGCGTACGGTGAGTGCCACACGAAATTATGAACAAAATATATATAATATACTATTATCGGTGTACATTTAAGTGATTAATTTGCGTTTTTTTTATATTAAATCATTAAATTTGGCGAGTGTTTATCAAGTTTTGTTTTTTTTTGGTAATGTATGTACGATTAAAAAGTATTTAATTGATTACTTTACATTGCTATCTGGTATAAAGGCGAAGTGTTTGAGCGATGTTAATTTTAAAATCAAATCGACGATGATTTTAATATAACTTTTAATATTGTAGTATAAATGTAGCAATGGTTAGTGCTTGTAATATATAAACGTAAATAGGGTAAACACAAAAATCATAACGTATGTGTACATTGACAATATATATTTATTCTCTCACACAAACGATTGTTTACAAATCATATTTTAATGACTATAAATAAGCTTATCTTATAATATAATAAATATAGAGCTTTAATGCGTTGATTTCAAAGAAATCGTTAAAGTACATAATTTTATTAACGGTTCATCTTAGTAGAATATACTTTGAAGAATTATTTGAACAAAATATTTTGGTTGTAACTTAAATTGAAAATTTATATTCAAGCAATAACTCAGTAAAGTATATTTTACACAGAGTTACTGACATAAAACTAACTGGGACATATCAACAAATTTAACTTCAGGTATTAAATGTTTTTTAGACGTGTGTTTATTGTCTTATTTCGCAATTTAATAAAGATATATTAATATTGAAAATAATCTCATTTGATTTCGAAAAGTTATAACTCATAGGTTGGATATTTTAGAAATAACAGAAAGTATAATGAATTTGCATTCCGTGATATACATATGTACAATGTACATATATAGACTAACTGATCCGCGCGGTTTCGTCTGCGTTTAACGATACTGGGCTGTTTGCGTGATCTTATACAGTCAATAATCTGTATTAATAAATAAGTGTCTAATATAAACGACTTTTCAAAAAAACAAACTCTTCGGCTTATATATTAGTACAACCACTAATTAGGCACAAGATATAACATCTTAGATCTCGTTGTTACCGGAGGATTAAAGAGGTAGGAGATACTTCTTACAGTACGAGGGTCTATTGAAAGGTGACCACGTACCATCAAGTCTAATTACTAGCCGCATTTAAAGTCGATTCTTTTCAGGTCTGCGGTACTTTCCGAAACGGTGATAAGAGTTTTATCGTCAATAATCACGTGTAATGTTTCTATGATGAATATACATTTTGAATTTAAGTTAAATTAAAAATAAATAAATTAGGAAATATATATTGTGTGCGCACGTGAAGTCGTGGAGCATGCACAAACTTTTTGCATGTTGACTTACAGACAAAATAAAACGAGTCCGACAACGGGTCCCAGGTAAATCTGGGGCAGGCGAAAATAAAAGAATAGCCGTTTTGAGGTATATGCCGAGAGGAGACTGCATCGCTCTATCATATATGTATTGGTACTTCGTAGTGTTGCACTTTGATTGCTGACTTTTATTTAAATTTATCTTTATTTAATAAGTACGGTTATAATATTCGATAACAGATATATTAAACTTAATACATATATATGCATATAATAAAGTTGGTTCTACTAAATCAACCGTGAGCGTTCATAATATTTCCATTATAAAATATTCACATACGTTTTTATTGAAGATTTATCTTTTTAGGAACGATTTCGGTCCAAGCGACCCTTATCAACGGAGAACGATTTAAACTTTGGTGGAGATATGTGTAGTACATAAGTGTGTGGGCAATCTCAGATTATTTGTCCAATCAATTTTATTATCCGGCGGGCCGGCAATCCGACACGATCGGAGAGAGTTCTTTCCGAGGCAATAAAGCCAACATTGAAACGTCGGGCTGCTATTTATAATTTTAAGCTTGTTACTGATCTGACTCTGAATTTGAGCTCAGGAACTCGGAATCTGCAGTCTTATGAGATAATCATTGGACAACAATCAAACAATACTAAGTAGAATATGAATGCGTGGTATCTACCTAGAAAACCGTATACTAATGATGTCCACCACCATGTAAAATTGGTTATATTTTTATCAAAATGCTTTTTTTCAAATAGGTATAAAAGCAAGGTTGAACGTAATATATAAAAAGTGCTATGGGATCGAAACACCCTGGTCGGTGTACGCTTATAACATAAGTTTATGTAACAGATATATGCAGTACCCTCCTCTCTTCAATAAGGTAATATTAATATCAACAATCGGCTAACAGCAGAGCTGACGAACTAAAGTCAACATAATCGCGTTTTAATCGCTAATGTCACGACACTTGTATATTTAATAAATACATATATTTTTGATTACGATAAGTCAATTAGGCTCGTGTAGCATTTAAATGAAACTATAGTATGTTACTTCACTTTACCTTAAAGGACAAACAAATCTCAATTTTAGTAAAACCGTTTACATATGTATTTGTGCATGTTTTCTAATGGTACAGTTATAGTCCAAGAGTCATTAACCACGTATATATAACTCACTTGTAAGGGTTCAGATCCCGATATCCAGGGTTCAATTCAATAATTTGATTTTGAATTTGTATTAATAGTAACAGTGCGAATTTTCCACTGCTGGGCTTAAGCCCTTTAATGTAAGGTAGAAATTCACGATATGAATTATAAACATTAAATTAGCACATAAAAATCAGTGGTGCTTGTCTGGGTTCGAACGCGCGATCATTCACACGTTCTAAACACTGGATTGTCGTATTAAATGTTTTCCGTCTATAATTACTAAGCAGCCCGGTCTTTTGAAATTGGCGTGTTTCGGAAACCATGTAAAGTCAACAAACTTTTTGTACAGCTGTGCGCCGCTGGTGCAGCTGTGCGCGAGTTAAGTTAGCCAATCTGTCAGGCACAAGGGACATATTTAGGCACAAGTGGAGTATTACATTTATCCGTTTGCATTGAAGTGTTACATCTAAGCACCTAGTCCGAGAGAAGAGAATACAATAAGTAAAATAGTATAAAGTATCGACCGTCTGCCCTGGAACGGTTTCTTCGAAATTCGTTACCCCTGTAATTTCTCCGAAAGAGGATATTGACCTCTACAATTTACTGTTACACTTGTTCTAAGAAGGTACGACTCAGGCTAAGGGCTTAGGTCGGAACATTCAACTTTAACATCGCTGGACTACCTACCTACTTAGCGAGGACAAAATAATTCAATAGCTGTTTTTTCTCCGTTTGTCAACCTATTTGCCTTTTTGGTTTGGTAGCGTTACAATACGAGCTTTAGAGTTTTATTCAAAAAAAAAAAGTTCGATAGCTTCAAAGCGGAAACTAATATTTATAAAATGCTAAATATTTATTACTTCTATTACTAATAGTACAGTATCCATCACTTCCTATTTCAGTCATAAAATGTCGAAAATCTTTTGTTGTGTAAATGTCGCTTATCACATTCTGATATTTCACGATCGCGTTGTGAGATGAGTATCAACTTTGTTTTATGGAATAGTTCTACAGAACTTATAATAAATACGTTATCAATATACACATTGTTGCTACGGCTACTATATTATATGTTACTACAAATATAGATATCTTAAGTAATTGAATATATATGCCATCATGAGATCATTGAGCAATTAATATTATTAAACGTAAACAATAATGAAATTATCACTAATAGATATATCTAAATTGATTATGATAAAGCTTTGTTGACCTTTCGTGTTGAAATATTAAAGATACACGTGTTCTTGTTTAGTTTGTTTAGCCGACTTCATAAAAAAACGTTATCAATTTGGCTTTTTTTTGTTTATGTTCTTCGATAACTGCGGCGATTGATAACCAATTATGATAATTTTTTACTCGAAGGGTTATATGTCGCAGGAGGTCCAATTTTTTTTTGAAAAACAAAACTGCCTAATATTGGGAATAAGGGCAGAAAATGTAGTGGATTTGTCAAGCGTAATGTGGATATAACTCGATATCTTCTACTTGTAATAGTTTGTAATTATTCTTATTTTAACGGCGCTGTCTTATTTGATAGTCAAAGCAAGGCAAGACAGAGCAAATCTGTTTATTAGATATGAATAGCCAAATACAAGTGATGAGTAAACCCTTCTATATCATTCACGCAACAAACTCCGACGCTAGAACGCTAGAAAAGCTAGTATTTAAATATTATTTATAAGTTTTTAGTTTCAGTGTACATCAAGCAGACAAAATCTTTTAAGTTGCTTTCAATTTTTCTTTATATAAATAAAAGTGAATTTATTTATACAGTTAATCAAATTTTCGAGCCGAGATGCGAACCGAACCTATCAAAAGATATCTATATTATTTTCTAGTAAGATTTTATGAGTTCATACTTTTATTTGATACAATATGACATTCAATTATTTAATAAAAAATAAATAAATATGGCAATATATTTTGTATCATCCCGAATAGCGAATATACGTACATAATATACATACATATATATATACGTACATAATATGTGTACTTGAAATTATACTTTCAAGACAGTGCACACGTAAAATCGTGCATTATACAATACTAAAATGTATTAAAATGTTTGAAGACACGATCCCGTTACGTTTGAAATCTTTTCGTACAGTTCGAGGAATCATTTATCAATTATTCTACACAGGAATCGACTGTACCACATTCATCACACGGAACGCATACTTTCAATACCGAATTGGAACATATCGGCCGATACGTTGTCTGCATCTCGATTCCGTAGCGCGTGCTACGCGACGCTACGCGGAGCTACGGTCTTCCGACGTCCCATTCAACAAGCGTCTTAAATAGTTTTAACAATTACTTGTTGTAATGTAGATAACATTTCATACACAACTAATTAGCAGATGATTTTTTTGTATGTAACATGATGTATGTAACGATAATTTACCTTATATATTTATTTAAGAAATATATGTACTGGTTACCACCGCTCATAGGCCAACCTTGTGTACTAAGATATTATGTCCGTTACACTTAATCACTTGCCGTTAAAACCGGAACACAATTATTATACTAAATACTGCTTACGGTAGAATATCTGGAGAAAGGGTGGTACTAACCCAGACGGGTTAACACAAAGCCCAATCCCGAAGTGAATAAATATATCATAAATAAATATATTATGTAATTCATTTTAGCGGTAACGGATCCTTGTGTGTAAAGTATTGTACAAAATCGTTGAGAAGATCGTCATGTTATACACGGAAGGCTTACATAGGAGGAGCTTTTAATAAAGTACCTCTAACTACTCGCGGTTTATTTACATCAGCTATTATAAAAATAATAAATTTAATTTTCCAGTGAAGGGTGTGCCTCGGTTACTACGAGACGGTTCGGACTGCGAGGTGCGCGCGCGCCTACAGTCCGGTTGGGTGTGCGGTGTGCATCGCGTCGCGAACAACAGGACGCACTTCGCTAGCTTCCTGGGTGTACCATACGCAGCACAGCCTCTAGGCGAACGTCGTTTTAAAGTAAGCAAATCGGTTTATTGAGTAACATCTATCGATTAGTCCGTATAATACGATATTATCCAACTATTTATTTTATTAGGACTACGGACGGGTAAACGGGCCGCCTGGGGGTGGTCACCTCATAGATATTTGCATTTTATGGTGATAAAACTTCGAACTTAAATTTTTTTTCATTATCTTCTAGGAGTTGGAGCCTGTGAAGCCCTGGGACGATTTCTTCGATGCATCTCATGAAGGACCTATTTGTCCTCAACACGATGTTTTATACGGACGTCTGCTGGGCTCTGCTAACATGAGTGAAGCTTGCATATACGCCAACATCCATGTACCTATGGACGCCCTCCCAGGGTACAAGCCTCCGAGACTGGCTCGAGAACTTCTGCCTCCTTACGAAGCGGGTCTCTCTGAAAAAGAGGAGGACCCCGGCCTACCAATCTTAGTGTTTATTCATGGCGGTGGCTTCGCTTTCGGTTCTGGCGGAACTAGTCTCCATGGTCCAGAGTACATCATGCATAAAGACGTCATTGTCATCACCTTTAACTACAGGTAATAATTTTGGGTTTTATAGATTACAACGAACTACCAAAGAAATTTTACTCGTTTGAATAAGCTTCAGTAATTGAAAAGCCTTTATTCAAATCGACATTTTTATTAGTCAGTTTGATTTCTTTTCATTTATCGTATTTAGAAAAATGAAACATAGGTTTTAAAATTTAAGTGGTCACTTTACAATTGTTTTTAAGTTTCTACTAGATGCGCGATACCTTGCCCCAAAAAAGGTGCACTGACCTATAAATATAACTAAGTGACCACATAATTGCTTGCTTCATGTTTTTTACTCCACGGGGCATATTATACGTTGAATTGAATATAACTTTAGAAATAAATTACATTTTTAAATCAGGTTAATATATTTAACTTAATATTTCATAAATTCTTAAACCAGAAAATATAGAACATTTCTCGTGACTCCATACACCTCAAATATATGCCGTAAAATAATATTTATATTACAATTCGTTGATATCCTTACAGATAATTAGAAAGCCTAGATGGCCCAGTGGTAAGAACGCGTGAATCTTAACCGATGATCGTGGGTTCAAACCCGGGCAAGCACCACTAAATTTCATGTGCTTAATTTGTGATTCGTTCGTTCACCGTCAAGCACGAGATGAATTATTCATCTCGTGCTTGACGGTGAAGGAAAACATCGTGAGGAAACCTGCATGTGTCAAATTTCACTGTAATTCTGTCACATGTGTATTCCACCAATCCGCATTGGAGCAGCGTGGTGGAATAAGCTCCAAAACCTTCTTCTCAAAAGAGGAGAAGAGGCCTTAGCCCAGCCATGGGACATTCACAGGCTGTTACTTTACTTTACTTAAAGATAATATAAATTTAATTGTATGTAGTTGACTATGTATTTAATTTAAAAGAATCAGACTTTCTTCCCTATTTTTCTCGGCACAATCTATTAAGTGCTATAACATGACTAATGTATATTTAGTAGTGTTTCCTTATCACGGCCATTTATATGTCTAATTTAATTATAGTGGTTTAGTCGTGAAGACGTAACAAACAGACCTAATTCCATCGTAACTAATAACATAAAAGCGATTTCTTTTTTGGTACGCGTTCACGTTTCAATTACACACCTTCAAATTTCCATTCACGTTATCAGGGATACAGAAAAGGATACCTAACCCATTATAATTTACATATATCGTGTTAATACAATATCGCGGTCAACATCTCTTAAACATTATTTAGCAACAGTTGGAAACACGTGCCTGTATAAAACGAGGTCAATAAAACAAAAAATAAAAATGTCAACCGGTTTGAGGTAATTTTATTCATACTTCAATAATAAGGAAAACACTGACGAAAATTTATGTTGTGCAATTTTGGCGATACTAACGTTTATGTATGAAAATTAAAATTAAAACATTACAAAATATAGTGTTTATAAAACTAGCAAGAATAGAGTAGCTTTGTGCAATCCTCATTCGTTTTGTTAAATCAAATTTATTGCGTTTTAGATACTTACTTACTTCCTATTTTACCAGTTTTCAGGGGGGGGTTGTTTCGGTTATATCCTTTTATACGATAACAATGGGTATACAAAATTCGAAATCGATTGATAAGTTAGGACAAACAAACTTGCCTTCACATTTAAATATTGATAAGTATAATTGCGTGTCCGTGTTTATGATATAAGTTTCCGTGTGCCGTCTTAGATATAAAACTTATAATAAAAGTAAAGTTGCGCTTTTGAGCAGAACATAATAACGTTATAGTAAATTTTTTATCCTAAAAAAAAATAGGCAAAAAAAATATCTAACCAGTTGTTCTGATAAAAATTAACTGGCGTTTGGAAGATCGGTTCTACGACTATTATAAATTGGACTAGGCTATTATTTAAGACTGCACAAGACGCAATTACATTATATATTTTGATTTCGATCGCCTGTAGGCAGATATTATCTTACCTCCTAATTATTTTAATTATTATAATTTTATGTTCTTGTTAGTTAAATAATAAAAATAGTTTTTTTTTTTCTTGTCCGCAATGACTGCAATGTTTATCTTGTTTAACAAGTTTTTTTAATCATTATATAATATTATGTACTGGCAAATATTAGTTAGGTTTAATGTTAGGTTTGTTTGGAATACTGCTATATTATTTCTAATATAATTGGTTGCATAGCTCAGTACGTTTTTATGTCTAACCAATTGTCACGGCGATCGGTTGAACGATATAGAAGTCGATGCGGCAGCGCGATCTAGAGACACGTTACAACATAGTGGATAGTATTAAAGCGAACTCCATAAAAATACTTATATGTGTCAAACGACACAAGTCCAATAATCTGATAACAGATATACAAAGATCAATTATTGTATATGTATAATCGGCTCACTTTGTCTATTTCGTTTTCCAGGTTAAATGTCTTTGGTTTCCTCTCCCTGAACTCGTCGAATATCCCCGGCAACAACGGCCTGCGTGACATAGTAACCTTGCTGAGGTGGGTGCAGGCAAATGCCCAGTCGTTTGGCGGAGATCCTAACGACGTGACACTGGCGGGGCAGAGCGCCGGAGCCAGCTGTGCACATTTACTATCTATGTCCAAAGCTGCTGATGGATTGTTTCAGAGGTAATTTTCTATATTTATTTTGAAAGCGATTTAATTATTTTCTTCTTATTCTCTTTCAATTAAGCCGAGATGGCTTAAAGGTGTGAATTTAACTGATGATGGCGTGTTCAATCCTAGGCAAGGATCACTGAATTAGGTAAATGGACGAGCATATGGGCCACTTGATGGTAAGTGGTCACCAACGCCCATAGACAGTGGTTTGTATATTTCTTTAAAAAAACTAAGATCGCCACTGCGCTACGAACCTTGGGAACTAAGATGTTATGTATCTTGTGCCTGTAATTACACTGGCTCACTCACCGTTCAAACCGGAACACAACAATACAAAGTACTGTTGTTTTGCGGTAGAATATCTGAGTGGGTGGAACCTACCCAGACGAGCTTGCACAAAGCTCTACCACCGAGTAAATATTGCCGGATATTTGCGAACAAGTCGGTTTCAATTAAAGCTCATGTATTAAAATAATTTATAATCATTAAGTAATCAATAACACATTTTCTTTTTCCTATTGTAAATATCAATGCAAAACTTTAGAAACGATTTTCTGTGTGATTACAGATTGATATTGATGAGCGGCACCGGCATACCCAGTTTCTTTACAACTTCTCCAGCGTATGCAGAAGTCGTGGCTAATTTATTTTTATCCAATCTCGGCATCAACGCTACCGACCCAGACGACATTCACCGACAGCTGATAGACACGCCGCTACAGGATATCATGGAAGCCAACAAGCAAATTCAAGATCAAATTGGTATCGTAGCCTTCCTGCCGGTCGTCGAAACCTCATTCTCAGGCGTTACAACAATTTTGGACAACGACCCTGATGTTTTAATATCAAAGGGAAGCGGAAAGAATATTCCGTTAATAGTCGGTTTCACGACAAAAGAATGCGAAGTGTTCCGGCCCAATTTCGAGAAAATGGACATATTAAAGCGTATAAAAGAAAATCCACTTCTGCTTCTATCACCGAGTCTAATTTACAAAGTGCCGATGAAGGTCGCGTTGGATTTGGCACAGAGAGTCGAGAAGAGGTACTTCGATGGAGCACCTACCATGGACAAATACATAAATAGTTGCTCGGATACTTTCTATATTTATCCCGCTATGAAATTAGCAGAGAAGAGAGTTTTAATGCATGGAGCTCCCGTGTTCTTGTATCAGTACTCTTATGAACCGGATTTCAGTGTGATAAAGGAGTCCAGGGGATTAGAGTTCAAGGGCGCTACACATGTAGAAGATATGACATTTGTCTTTCGAGCGAATGCCATGGACGGCGTTAAAGGCTTTTCGCCACCCACGCGCAAGGATGAGCTCATGGCAAACTGGATGACTATGTTCGTTAAAAACTTCATGTATTGCAAGTAAGTACAAATTAATATTCATTTATACTAACACTGATAATATAATTAGGGTTTTTATGACTACGATTCTTACAATCGTCATTGATGTTGATTACTCTTATATGTGAAAATAGCCTTTAAATGTTACTTATTTAATTACATAAAACCGGTGATTGCTTTACATTTAAAATATCTCTCGTAAATTGATGATTCATAACTTGTAGTTCAAGAAGAGAATTCTTGACTAAAGTATACTTTTGATTGATTGATTTTATCTTTACTGATAAATGGATTGTGTAGTGTGTTTTTCTGGTAGCTCGTTTTTTTATCTATCTCTCTTTCTTAGAATAAGCGAATAAGGTATACAATTGTGGATTAACTAATTTTATCGCTGTTTGTATTTAATTTGTAATTTTTTCTAGTGATCCGACTTGTAATCAACGTCCGCTGTCAAGCTGGCCGGCTGTCGAGGAGCGGTTGCCCGTCCAGTATCAGAACATCGACATGCCCATGTTCTTCAGGTTCACGGAGCTGACCGATGAACAGCAGGAGATGGTGCAGTTCTTCGACAGTTTACAGAACAGGACCAGTTAAATATGAGACATTATTTTTGTGGTGTGTTAATTGTGTGCCGTTTGTGATCGTGTGACTATTTATTTTTTTAATTAAGGTGGAGATTGAACCGTCCACAATTATTGGATTTAACTGTACCTGAAATATTTTCATTTTTAATTATTGTTTACATTAGATTCGTTTACTTACTTTTTAATTGCTCTTACTAGGTCAGTGCTCTTATGATTAGCTTTTTTTTTTTTAAATTTTAGGTTTAGATTTATTTAGATATACTTAATTTAACTTTTAATTATAACCTACTGTGTTTTTGATAAATTTTAAAAAAGTAAGGTTTCTGTGCAAATTCATGTAACGATGACGCTAAAGTTCCTCAGACTGAGAATACGTACTAAGGTATTGCTCCTATAGACTCTGAGCTCCCTATAAACAAGATTTTCTTGTCTGTCTTGTAGGTTATTCATTTTTTTTAAATAGCAATGGCTGCCAGTCTAAAATGACAATCCTTTCTGATAATTTATGCATTTATGCACAAATCTTAATTTGAAAATACTTATTTTTATTAATATTTAAATTAAAATTTCGGGTGAATTAGACTTGAGTTATAGAAACTTTAAACATTCTAAATTAGGAAAAAAAATTAAAAATCAGAGACACCCGTATACCTGTACCCGTAATATGCTATAACTGACAATTCAATAATGATTTTCAAAACGAAACTGTCGACTATTGTAGTTTAGTTTTCTTATGATTTCGGTCCAGTGTTGTGGACGTGTTGACATGAACGTATTACTAAGATTAAGGATCTTATCATTTTGTAGTTTTTACAATACAAACTGATTCTGTTGTGAGCTATCTGTAAACGAGACTAATTTAATAGGGTTGATAATAGCGTCTTCGAATGAGAGTTTAAAAAGCATAACCGATCTTTGTTTTGTGAAGCATACAGTCCTATGAAATTAATTTAGTTTATAGTAAGTGTACAAACTAATCGGTGCCAATTATTGAAGTTTAGTTTATAAGCAGTTTTTCACATAATGTACTTAAGATTTTTTAATAAAATATTATGTATGAAAACTGAATAATTAATTTCATTATAGTCATAATCTCGTTGTGTTGGATTGAATTATTCTACATGAGCTATTGATGATGATAGGTATATATATCTTCCGTTAAGATCTACCTCTTTATAACATTTTCTGCGCTACTCTATTGCAAGTCAAATAAAATTTAAATTAATGAAATAATATGACGAGTGTAACGCGGAAGAGATTAGTTCCAATTGTGACACGACACAATGAGTTTGTCATTAAACAGCCTGTAATACGAAGCAATTTCGAATTGCAATAGTGAATATTACAATTTCAATAGTAAAAGGTAAAAGTGCATTGTGCTGGAAACGAGGTAAACTCTCGGAATCCGTCGGATGTTCAATGTAGTCGCGTCTATTGAATTTCAGATATATGGATGTGAATATTTCAATCGAGGAATTTTATTAATATCTTTGTAAAACGATTCGTTTTTATATTGAACTTTTGAATGTATTTTTTTATTAATAATAATATTAATAAAATCATTTTTTTCAACCAAACAAGGATCATATTATATCCAAAACAATAAATAATACGTAGGCGGACTGACAAAAGAGTTAACTGATGGTAAGTGGTCACCAGTAAAATAAAATCAAATAAAAACAATTTTTTTTATTTTTTATTTCCTTAAAAAGTAAATTTTATTTGTTATTACTTGAAACTGACTGTGAAACTACAGCTACAAGACACATAATTTGATACATCTTGATTCAATTGTTGGTGGCCGTGGCGATGTGTGAGACGATTAGTATTTATTACGATGCCATTGTTATAGGCAGTGGTGACCACTTACCATGAGGTGGCCTATTAGTCCTTCCACCTACTAATGAGAAAAAAATATATACTAGAACTACGAAATGAAACGAAAACTCGAATTTCCTTTATTTTGGTACGAATGAATACAACACTATACTTTACTTTGGTACCTCTATATAAAGTTACGAACGTATATCTTACGTATATGTGATGTGTGTATTCAGTATAAATAAATATATTTTGTAAAAACCAGATCGTCGGGTAGTTTATGGTCACCCGAGTAACTGGACTGTCTGACAAGAAATAAACGATTTTTGACTTACTTTGATTTGGATAGCACAGGACAGAAACTTTATTCTGGAAAATATAATATTAAATTGTACTACACAAGTCCACAACATTCTAACACACTAGATAGTAACATTTGATGAAAAGCGCAATTCATCAGAGCGCGAACTCATATCATCGGCACGCGATTGATGTTTAGCGCTCAAAACGTGATAACAACACGCCAATACCTTATTGAACAAGCTGACGGCTCACACAGCCAACTATATTGATAAAATATTTAAAGCCTACAAAAAAAGGAGATAACTAAGAGATAAATACTATAACGATACAATAAAAGACCAAAAATATATACAATACCCTTGGATATATCTTCCAAAGGAATAGGAAGCTCCGAAATTAATAATGGCGACAATGATTGTTATGATTTTAATGTTTTCTTTAACACGGATCATTGCAAAGGACGTGATAAACATAGCACAAGGGAAGATCCGCGGCGTCCATAGCGATGGTTTCATTTCTTATCTCGGTATCCCGTATGGTTCGCTTGATAAAGTTAACGGTAGATTTAAGGTAAGTTGAAGATTTTACTGTTTGATATTTGCATATTTTGATATAAGTACCTTATATCATTTTTGTCATAATTTCGATTCAAGTACATAATATGTACATACATGTTATGTACGTTGCAACAGAATATTTTTTTATCAGTTAGCCGTTAAGTTACGTTTCCTAAACAAGCAACGTTTTTGTTATAGGTAGGCTGACGGACCTGATGGTAAGTGGTCACCGCCTATTGACATGGGCGATGTAAGAAATGTTAACCATTACTTACATCGCCAATGCGCCACCAACCATGAAAATCGCCACTTATACTGGCGTAGTTGCACTGGCACACCAAACTTTACCACCTCGTAATCTGAAGCGATTGCGGCATCTTTGCGAAATTACACTGTCGTACTTTGCAACGGTCTCTATTTAAATAAAGTTTATTGATTTTGCTATTTATGATATAAATAATGAAAAAGAAAGTTTAATATAATAATGTATATAAAGAAATGGATATATTCAAAAGAACCGAAAGTTTATTAAATGCTTCAGGCGGAAGATTGCAACAACCTAACTGAAAATGAGCTTATCATAGAGCTCCTGGCATACGTATTCGTATCATTACAGCATGCCGGCCTAGCACCTATATGGACAGAAATCAGGGAAGCGAACGAGCCCCATTGTTACACAAGTTCACCAGTCGAGGAATGTTTAAAATTAGACGTCCACGTTCCTCACGGATCGGGCCTGCCGGTCCTGGCCTGGGTCACTGGAGGCAGTGGTCGGTACAACCCAACGATGCTGGTGAAACAGGGCATTATAGTAGTGATTATTAGGCACAGGTGAATATTTTCATCATTGTTTAATAAATGGTAGCTGATTTGTCGATCGACAAGGAAACGGTTTATGTTCTTACATTGCTGAAACAAGACTAGATACTAGATTTAAATTGAACAAATAAAACAAGGTATTCAATTTTTAAGTAAGTTCAAATAAAAATAATAACACGCGAACATATTACCGAATGTGCCAATCTTGCCATCTTGAAATTATTTTGTAACCGAATACGTGCCAACAACTACTGTTCAGTATTTTAAATACATAGCAAACGAATAAAAGCAAGCAATTTAATATTTTAAATGAATGTTTTCATCGACAGGTTGGGTCCAGTAGGTTTTCTATGTTTAAGCGAAGATAAAATTCCAGGCAATGCCGGTTTAAAGGACGTAGTACTAGCTTTACGATGGGTTAGAGATAACATTATCGCTTTTCGTGGAAACCCAAACAAAGTAATAGCCGCCGGACAAAGTTTTGGGGCTGCTTTAGTAGAATCTTTGATGTTGACACCCATGGCTAAGGGTTTATTCCATGGGGTCATACTGCAAAGTGGAACAGTATTGGCCCCGTGGGCTTTTAACTACGATGCCGAAAATCGAGCAAAATTTTTAAAAATGCAATTTAACGGAAGTAGAGATTCCTTGTTAAACAGAGTTGGGATTGCAGATCTAGCTGGTAGATCTGAAGATCTTGAGCTTCCCTATTTGCCTTTTGGTATCTGTGTCGAAAAACCCGTAAAGAATGAAGAAAGATTATTATCTCAGTCGCCTTTTGACATTATTTCGAGTGGAAATGTGGCAAAGGTTCCGATGATAATGGGATAT
Source organism: Nymphalis polychloros (assembly GCA_905220585.2). Taxonomy (NCBI): domain Eukaryota; kingdom Metazoa; phylum Arthropoda; class Insecta; order Lepidoptera; family Nymphalidae; genus Nymphalis; species Nymphalis polychloros. Next base: position 11,833,699 of record HG992259.1, read on the forward strand.
ACTGATAATGAGGCTTACGTGTTTGCTTCAATGCTGAAAAGCGCAAAAGCTTTAAGAAAAATGTCAAAAGGAATGGAATTTTTGCTTCCTACTGAATTGCAAACAAACAAAAGAGATATACCGCAACTAGTGAACAAAGTTAATGATATGTACTTCGACGGGAATATGACAATGGCTTCGCTGCTAACTTACCACAGGTAGCTAATGTAATTAAATAATTAGGCTTTCGTTGCTTTCTACTATGCACATTATTTAAAAACATTTTTTTTACAGAGATGCCTATTTCTTAGGCCATATTCATAGAAGCGTACGTCTTCATGCTTCTTTTAGCGACTCAGTTTATTATTATCAATTCTCCTACTCGGGAAACGTGGGCGTGGAAGGAGAACCGGGGATGATCAAGACAGGCGCAGCACACTCAGATGAGTTGGCATATTTGTTTCCAGCGAAAGATCAGAGACTGGACGGTGACGATGGAATAGTACAAGAAAATATCATACGACTTTGGACAAATTTCGTCAAGCAGTTGTAAGTTTTTTTTTTAATAAGTCTCATAGTGTGGAGGAATGGTAATTTTTTTTTTATTTACCTATTAGGATTGTATTCTTGGTATATATTGTGATCCATATAACTAAACTCGTTACTATGTGTAATTAAACTCTTCCATCTGAATTGGAAACTAGTTCCACCCGACCGATCGAGATGATATTTTGCAAACATTTTTGCTACTGTCATTAGTAGCAAATAATCTTGTATTCTTAAGTAACTATTTTACTCCTAGTAGAAAAATTAAAGAAAGGTAAATTTGTTTAATCGTGTCTTCTTCAATGTCGTAAGTCACCTATCAAGTTCCCAGGTCGATGTGTATTTAGAATTAGTTACATATGTGAACAGTCTCGAAATCGAGGACATTATCAATATAGTATAGACGTTAATTATCTCAGACGTCCATTAACGTTAATCGTCTTGAAACACCCGCTGTTACTACAAACAATAACTTAATTTACTATGTCGAATAAGTTATGCGTACATGGGAGGACTTTAGATAACAATCAATTAATCCCTTATATTTCGTTGTTTTATTATTATCCAGATCAGTACATAATCCATGAAATAGCAATGTACAAAAACCTGGACACCGTATTCCAGCCATTAACCAAACCAAAGCCAATGCCAGTGGCGACTGCACACATTAACACTGACTGAAATACTTGGTTAGATGTTGTTATTAAAGCAGTTTTTATTCAACTTACTTTTTTATATTTAACAAAATTTTTTTACATAACGCGAACGGCACATTATTGTAGTGAATGTATAATATAAGACTTGTGAAATATAAACAAAGTGTTTCGTTACCAGGAATCCAACACCGGAAAGTGAACATTTCCTGTGGGAGCCAGTAAATTCTCATGACGCTCGGCTCTTGGATATTAACGTGGATTTAAGGATGATAGAATTTCCTTATAAAAGGGAAACGCAGATGTGGAAAGATATTTATGAGAAATATTACTATGAAAATCGGCGGTACAGCGATTAGTATTAATAGCACCTAGGCGACCAGTTCTAATAATTCCGTTATATGTGAAAAATAGATAAATTAAACAAATCCTTGTCTAAATACAAAACTTAAACAAAATCGTTATTCATTGCCGAGATACACAAAATACATATACATATGTACATACGTGTATAAGAATTGCTTATTTAATATTAAAAAATAACATATTTTAATGTTTAATAAAAAAATATTGTTTTACTTTTTGTTAATTTAAAAATACATTTATTCTTATAAACACTAAGTATTTTTGATTTTTAATTCCATATTAAGAAAAAGAAAATAAGATCAGATTTTATGTATAACTTTAACAACATTTTAGTCGTTCCCTAAACGTCGTAACCCTTTTGCTCAGCCGGCCTGGCTGTGTTTTCTACTACCTGCCTGTCAGTTCATGATTTCACTACGAACGACTCCAACACCGACACGCAATCGGCCGGGTTGTAAAAACATAATCACACAAACTAAATACTTACCAAACACCAATTCTTGTAACATTTCCTGGTCAAATATCGAACGGTAGGAACAAATTATTTATTCATATATTTTCTTATTATAACCAGTGTATTGTGATCTTTGATGAACTCACCTGTAACAAACAAACACATATATATTTAAATCATTTTAAATCTTAACAGTTCAATGCGGATATCCGGCGGATATCCTTTCTAATAACTATGACATGTTTACTGTATGTTATATTTTATATAATGATAGGCGATATAACTCACTATTATAAATTTCCAACAGAGCTCAAATATTTTAAAAAAAGCCTGCCTCTATCTATTTTAAGATTTTCAAGTGGTCAAACTCTAGCAAGGATCATAGATCCATCTTTGTAGCAAGCATAGCAATCTAGGGGGCATACTTTCCAAAAACCTTTCCCATAAAAGAAGCAGAGGCATTTATCAGCTGCGGGACAGTTACTGTTTAATTTATATTATTAAGTTTCCGATATTATAGTTATTGCAAAGAATTAATTACTTCGCAACTTCAAAACCGAAATCCCTTATAAAAATGTAACTAGATATTTGATATTAGCTTAAATTCCATTTGGTACAAAACATACCGCTGATGATTTTCTGTAAGTCGAGTTATAGAAACTCTTTGGTAAGTTTTTATTTCGTTATAACAAAAAATGGCAATGTGATTTGTAAACATACAAAAAGCTGTTTTTATCGCAGCTGCAAGTGGTGTGATAATAATTGATAAAGGTGCTCATATAGATAATAAATTAAGCTTGTATCGTTGTGAGAAAAAGTCGTAACAAAATTAACAGCAAGGCTTAAAACGGTAATACGTTAGTTATGAAAAAAAATGTGCAAATTAAGCAACCTAAATTGGCCGGCCTGGAGTAAGACACATTCGTTCATTTAAAATTTTACTTGGCGGCAAGTCTTTTTGCAAACCGTATATGTAGATACTACCCGCTTGTCACAGTTTCTGCCGTCAAACATTACTTAGTATTGTTGTACTTCGATTTGTAGGGTGTGACGCATCGACGAAGTAACAGAGGTAATATTTCTACCAGTGATAAAGGTTTGCCAGTCTGCCAACCTATATATAAAAATAACGTTAAGTATGTACTCAAATCTCTATGTACTGCCCACAATACAGGTATAAAAAAAAGTTCATCTTCTGCGCAGCCATCGTGACTAATTTCAGACCGGTCAACTTAGATGGTGCGTTGCTATTTCTTATCAGCACTTCAATCTAAACGCATGTTCGTTGGACCTTCCGGTGTGTAACGAGACGAACCGAGCACACGACCGAGTAATTCGTATATAACCACCAAAGTCAAATTATTTATTCAAGAATCATTCATAGCTTGTAAAACAAACTATGCTTCGTCTTTGTCTAATGATTTTAATTTCACAAACACACTACAGTAAGCAGCACAACAATGAGTAAGTCATTGTAAAACAATATAATTTGACGTCAAACTGTATCTTGATCTTTAACATTGGCGGATAAGATATTATCAAATCGCACTCGTATTGAATAAGTAACATCTTAAGAAATAATATGTCACGTAAAAGTGATGTTTGTTTTGACTTAACGCATTTCCGGAAAACTTTTTATACCGAACAGGTTAAAACAACAAAAAAGCTCACATTGACAGCTACTCCTGTATATTTGACGAAATTATTGTATAATTAATTTCATTTTTCCTCCCTGGTCTGGTAGCATGCATGGTTGTATTGGTTCTATCTAGTTCGGGTTTTAATCGACCGTCATGGTAGCGAATCGGTAGGACATACTAACATTATAAATGTGAAACTAACTCTGTTTATCTTAGGCTTTCTCGGACAAACCGCTGAACCTATTTTGATCAAATTCTGTATGAAGCAAGCGTGAACCCCAAGGAAAGACATATTAATAAGAAATAAGAAAGGCTTATTTTTTATACCTAACATTCGTCCCGTCAAAGACGCGGGTGAAAAGTAATTATTATATAACTGAGAACACAATAATGTGTATTTAAAAGCTCGCAACCACCGTAAGAGTATATACCTAATTGGCTTTTAATGACATTAAAGTGTAAGCAGTATTTATAGGGAGTGCGCAGTCACTCCTCAATCCATTACGGCAATCTTCTTCGTGACGTTGTCATACGATTAATTAATAAAAACCTCTGTTAATTGCTTTTAAAAGCCAATTATAGTATAGACTTTTAATTTTAATCGCATGTAAATGTAAAATATTTATTACCTCTTCATATTTATCTTTTGTTTTTTAACAAACTATTAAAAAAGCTGCATTTACGAGTTGCATATACTATAATAGCGTTCGTGACGTCTAAGTCAAAGTAAATACGTATATACTAAATACTTTTATTTATTATACACTAAAATCAGTTATTGATCAATAAATCTTTATTTATAATGAAAGACGATTTCAATTAACTACTTATATCTTTTAATTTTACTTCCAAAGTTCCGACATGAACTTCAACTATATTTAAAACGCTTTTTTTTTGCAAATACATAAAGAATATCTAAGATATGAGAAGAAATGTCAAAGTTGTTTATTATTTCTGTTGTATAGAGATGCTATACAAAATAAGTTTGTCATCACGAGTTTACAAACTTAACATAAAGTTACTTGGTAATAAACATTTGCCATAATGCCAGTCTTTGCTAACAATTACGGGAGTGCGTGTAATAGACACCTAATCATATTGCGAGTATGTCAGTAAAGTATATATTAAACTGTAAAACGGCCATTTTACTGCGAAGCCGGTTTAATTAGAAATCGTTGGACCGTATTTGATGAATTGGACGCAATTAAATCTATGTTCATTGGTACTACGGTAACTGAATAGACGGTTAGGTAGCAGAGTTTTAATAACTAAAATTTATTACAATTGGTGTCAAGTTTATACTACAATAATATTTATTTATTTAATGTACTTTGTGAAACGGAATAGTTTAACAGTAGGTACATTATGTATTCTGGTTTCAGTAACATTATGTATCGACGAAGGCTCGATGATATAGGGGCCATAATTGTTAAAATTCCTCTATAAATCAATCATCAAATCAAAACAGCTAATAAACTTCGTCTGCTTCTTCTTTATTTAAAATAGAAAGGCAGACTGGCAAATGAACCACGTGACGATAAGTGGTCACCGCGGTACATAGATGTTGACTGCAATAAATATTCACCATTCTTTATATCGCCAATGTGCTGGTACTAGTAGTTATGCATGGCGGTGGATTGTAGATGATTGGACAAATCTCCAAATAAATATTTGTAGATCTCGATTTTATGTTAAAACACGCACGTACACATTGATCGTGGGTGTCAACAAGATTGTACACATGTTATACTGACTCACTCACTACTCAAACAGGATCTCGAATAAAATAAGCATTGCTGCTTGGCGCTTGTAGCAATAGGTAAAATATAATATGTATTTTATATCCCTTGTAGAACTCCTTGCTATATTTAATCATATAGAGGTTTAATAAAAGTTACATTTGTCTTCGCAATTGTACTATAGGTGATCGATCTTGTATCATTTTTAGCTTCGAGTGTGCCACTCTTTATTAAAAGCAGTTTTTGGTCCAATATAAGGCTGAGGGCTCGTCACAATGACACATATATAGAATCTAATATCATTTTTAAAATCGGACCCAAAATAAAAATCAGAAACAAAATATGTGGTCGTTAATTTTTTTTGTAATTATCGGCGTCTACTCCATTGAATTCGATTTAATTGATAAGCGTGTAGGAGTAGCTCAGAATGTTTCAAATGGGGAAAATGTTAATCCAATGCGAGTTGAAAAAATTGAGGAAGTCACTGAAATTCTCGTCGAAACTGAAAACGGACCGGTCCGCGGATTTAAAGATAGCAATGAAATCATAGGATTTTTTGACATACCATACGGGACTTTTAGTGAAGAACAACCATTCGAGGTAAATATTCGAGTTTAATATTTAATTTATTAATCTAGTGAGAAAAAAGCTTATCTTATATATTTATAGGAACCGTCTACGCCAAATAGCTGGATTACTGTTCTGGAAAACGCTGAGCATAAATCCAAATGTCCTCAAATTGATTCAGAAAACAAGTATATTGGAAGCAGCACTTGCCTCACGTTAAGTATATTTCTACAAAGAAACACTGAAAACGCCGATGTCCTTTTCCACATTCATGACAGTTCACTAAATATGGGTAGTGGAAATCCATCAGAATATGACCCAAGGCACCTGGTTTCTAAAGGAATAATATTAGTTCTACCGAACTACAGAATTGGACCTTTGGGATTTTTGTGTTTACAAAACGAAACTGCACCTGGTAATGCTGGCCTTAAGGATTTGAATCTAGCTCTACAATGGACAAAGAAAAACATTAAGGCTTTTGGCGGTAATGATTCCAACATTGTAATAAGCGGATCAGGTGGTGCAGGAGCGCTTGTCGAATACTTAATTTTATCGAATCAATCAAGGGCTTTAATTTCAAAAGCAATAACGGAAAGTGGGTTTACTTTATCTCCATGGGCCTTAGACAGGTATCCATTAGAAACAGCGAAAAGTTTAATGAAGAAGATAGCAGAAAGTGAAAATAACGCTGAATTAGAAAATAGTATTTTTGGTACGCCAAATTTAGAAAAAATTGTGAGCGCCGGTCAAGGACTACTATTTAAGCCGTGTATTGAAAATAATACAGATTTTCTTACTGAATCACCGTGGTATATATTAAATAATGAAATAATAAGGATATCTATAATGATGGGATCAGCAAATCAAGCAGCTATGGAAATGGCTTTAGCCCACACCGAACAAAGTTTGTCTCAGTTAAATCAAGATTTTTCTCAGTTACTACCAAATGATCTTAAATTTGATAATAGCGAGGAAAGAACCAGAATCGGGAGACAAGTTAAAACGGAATATTTTGGTGAGACTAATATAACAATGAATGATATGGAAAAGCTTTCACAGTGCTTTACTGATAGCCAGTACTTGTACCCTGGTATACGAGGTGCGAGGTTGTTAGCAAAAGGAGGTGCAGAAGTTTACTTTTACGAGTTTTCTTACGGAACTCAAAATTACGTTAAGGGAGCTGCAAAAGGCGATTCTCTGAATTATGTGTTTAGCAAATATGAAGAAGAAAATACATTACAAAAACTAATGTTGGATCTGTGGGTCAGTTTTATTAAATTGGGGTAAGTTAATGAAGCTTTATTGGAAATGATAACACGATTCATTGAAGTATAAAATAAAATTTATTTTTATTAATATTTGTTATAGGAAACCGACAACAGAAAAAATAGAATGGAACAATGTGGAGGTAGTCGAACAAACTGAGGAGGTCTGGCTGTCAATCGGCGATACAGTGGCCGTCGAGAAAGGTTTTCATTATAGACGATTAAAACAATGGGATGAGATATACGAAAAGTACTTCGTTGAGCGCAATCTTGCATTAAAATTAAATTCTTCAATTTACATAATAGTTCTTGGCTCTATACTTTTGAAGGATGTAAGTAACTATTTAAAATTTTAAAACATATTTAATGACTAGTTACTAAAACACGACAATTATTTAATTATTTTTTCATAAATAATATTATCATGTAATAAGCCATGTACTTACTTTTATATTATAAGTGGTATATTAAACAATATTTAAAAGCACAGTATTTCGTTTTACATTTCTATTATATTGCCCTATAAGACATGACTACAATAGACACAACATGGATGTTTTGGACAGTTTAATGGATTATTATGATAACTACATTCAAATAGATAAACACAGTTGTTATTGTATCCATTACTGAATTCACTGTGATAGAAAATGGACTTACCAATAATTCAGAAAATATCACGAAACCACTGGCACAATTAAAACGTTGACTTATGTTTGTGTTAATATGATGTAATGGTTTGAACGTCGTTCGATGGTTGAGTAGCTCGAGGCATGATTAGTAAAGTGCTCATAGTCCACCTGTTGGCGTGCGGGGTTGTCGGTCGCACTCCAGCAAACCCACTGGCGCGGTACAGGGACGTGATGACGACACAGGGCATAGTGCGGGGGTATTATGCACCCCACCCACCGCACTACACCTACCTCGGCATACCCTACGCCCGCCCGCCCACGCGTTACGACAGGTTTAAGGTCAGTTGTTTCATTTGATGATACACGCAAATCTAATTTGAGGAGGAGGAGCTGTTAGATTGTATCAGTTGGATAAGTTAATTGGGAAATAATGTTCAGCTTACCACGCGATTAATCTGATAATAATGTTTAATTAATTAAAAACAAACAAGGTTACACTCATGTGGGTACGATTATTAAATTTTCCAATAACACTTCCAAATAATCTCATTAATGAGAGACAGTATCTCTGATGTAATAAGATTTTGTTATTTGTAACGTTCTAAGATTACAACCATTTTCACACGTAACTAAAAGTATGTTATTTTTACCGCTAAAGGCATTTTCCGTTACAGGTTTACGATAACAGACGCAATATGTCGCTAACGTGACGCGAAATGGGATCGATAGCTAATTGATGTTGCAATCTTGGCACGTAGAATCGTCCAGATTTTCGAATTAAATGGATTAATTAAACTAGTTTTCACGATATAATTATTATTGGCTGTATCGTAACGTTTTGAGTAATATATATCTTTCTGAAAAAATATGTCTACTCTGTATAATGGTTTTTTAAATGAAAAAATAGTATTATCTATAATCTATGCATATAAAAATAAATAGTGATGTTTGTTAGAATTTTTATACTATTTACCTTGTTGTAATTTGCTTTTAGATGTTTTGCTAGTATATTATAAAATTAACGACTTTAGGACGTCATTGAGGTTAACAAAAAAATAATTGTAGATTATTTGCAGATAACTCTTCATTTAAGCAAGATTTAAATCTCTGACTGGAGATCATTCATAAACGTAAACAGATATACATAAACTTGATAAATACAATTCTCAGGCACCAAAGCCAACACCAGCATGGAGCGGAATATTCGAAGCCACGCACCGGGTCAAGTGCCCTCAACCAGATGGCTCAGGAGATGAGAACTGCCTGGTGGTGAATGTATTCCCGCCAGAAAACGCCACGTCACTTCCTGTCATTGTTCATTTTCATGATGGCGGTTTCCAAAAAGGGTATGGGGTCTCACACAAACATATCACAAACTCCATCTGATAATCCCTTAAAGTATGATGATGTGTAATAAAACGCGTTATCACTTATATTTTTGATTTAAGTATGTATATGTTTACATATTCGCACGAGTGACGAAACGCGTGGCGAGACGAGTCATGAGCAGCCATGTGTGGGCGTGTGTTCGTCACTCGCCTCGTGACCAACAGACATTGGCCCTGTAAAAATATTAACCAACCATTATTTACATTGTCAATGCGCCACCAACCTCGTGAATTGAAATGTTATGTCCTTTGTGCCTGTGCCTGTTACACTGGTTGACTCACCCTTCAAACTGAAACACAACAATACTAAGAGTTGCTGTTTAGCGGTAGAATATACGATCAGTGGGTGGTATTTGCCCAGACCGGAACAAAGCCTTACCACCAAGTAGAAAGTTTAATAATATAAATAATAGTAAAAGTTTTAATAGTCGTTCATCAAACTAATAAAGTCAGTATAATAAAAATAAGGCCGCAGATCGCTTAGTCCAGGGTTTATACCCCAGGTTGGGTCGATAAAGTTATTGGGTTTTCTATCAAAGATTCTCAGCTGCAGCCCTGGAAATTGGTAGTGTGTCACGGCCTCGGAAAGTACTTAAAGCCATTGGTCTCGCATCTGAACTTTTACCGGTCGTGTCGGATTGCCGTCCCATACCGTGGCAGGTGCTCTCTGCGCACAAGCTTGTGCGGTATAATACGTCCAGCATTATCTCTTTGTTTATTTCATGCTCTAGATATGAGCCGATATGGCCTAGTTGATAAAACACTAAGTTTTTAACCAAGGAACACGGTTTCTAACCATTTATCATCATTTATAATTAATCTCATCCACGGCGCTAATCGTAAATATTGTGAGTTAGCTGTGTAATCTAACATCCCGCACTAGAGCAGTGTGGCGGAAGAAGCTCTAAAAGTTTATTCTAAAGAGGAGAGTGAGCCCTTTAGAGCTGTTACTATATTTTGTACTATAGTTTTAGTAACAATACACTTTTAAAACAGCAATTTACTTTCAGATGGGGTGCGTTCAAGGTTCCTTTAAAATTACTTGAAAGAAGTTTTGTGTTTGTTAGTTTTAATTACCGACTCGGAGTTCTTGGGTTTTTGTGTCTAGGAACAGAGACTGTGTCCGGAAACGCAGGTTTGAAAGACCAAGTAGCGGCATTATACTGGGTCCAAAGAAACATCGCAAAATTTGGAGGTAACCCATCAGATATCACTGTTTACGGAACAGGGGCGGGCGCTGCCTCCATAGAAATACTGTTGCTATCTGGTTTAACAACTGACCTCTTCCAGAAGGCTATAATCGAATCAGGATCAGCCCTATCACCAACTACAATTACACATGAACCGATTTCAGACGTACGTCATTTGGCAAAAAGTTTACGAATTGTAAATGGACTGGATGCTATCAAAGACTTATATCAGCTTCCAGTGAAGAAACTCGTGAATTCTTCTACCAATTTCTTACCCTGCGTGGAGAAAGAATTACGTTTGTCTCACAGTATAATAGATAAAGATCCCAGAGAGACATTCCAAAGTAAAAAGTATCAACACGTTCCAATGATGATTGTCTATACAAACGCTGAAGAAGTATCAATAGTTTCCAGTGATGATGAAAGATTTCAGACAATACCTGAGGATTTTCAGGCTCTTCTTCCACATGATTTAGTTTTTGAAAACAGCGACACAAAGCACAGAGTCGCAAAATTGGTCAAAGACTTTTATTTTGCAGAAATAGAATCAGCTGTAAGTATTACTCAGAGTTACGTGGACTTCATTAACGATGTATTCATGGAATACCCTGTGGTCAAATCGGCTGCAAATTATGCGTATAATGGAAATCCTGTTTTCTTAATGAAATTCATGTACAAAGGAAAGCTTAGTAGAAACAAGAATGACAATATTCGCGGAGCGAGTCCCAGAGACATATTTTTGTACTTTAGTTATAATGATTTTAAAGAAGATTATGATGAAGATGTAACGGAAAAACTTGTCACATTGTGGACTAATTTTATTAAGCTAGGGTAAGCTGGACATATGCAATTATTTAATTAATAATTTGTCAGTTCATACACAATATAATAATACATCATCATCATAAATAATTGAAGATTAAATATCAATTAAGTAAAACAATAAATTGTTCCATCTTTACCGTCATATTCGGCTTTATTATATATATTATATAAATAATTATTTTATCCATTAATGTTACAAATATTATGTAAAATATATAAAGATATAGTTTCTGCACCTTATTTTAATTTCATATCAGTAAATTATATAATTTTATAATGAAGATGCTGTTTAATATTTGAAATGAATTTATGATATAACAAAATAACTATCATTTTTAGCGACCCCACTCCTCTCACTACACCTCTTATATCTGAAATTTGGCAGCCGGTGGTCCCCCACACTTCGGATGGTAACGTCATCCTTCACAACATACCTTGCCTTATCTTCAATGGGAATATGAGAAATGAAGAATTATCTGGCCAGCAGTATACTTTCTGGGATCGAATTTACAACAAGTTTTATATTCAAACTTTTGAATGATGCAATAACTTCTGTTTAAATAGTTTAAATTGCAAATACTTATGCAATCGTTGTATCATATTTACTGTAAGTTTTTAGTATTTTTTTATTGTTTCCGAGGGTGGCTGGAAATAAGCTGAGAGTAAATTGTTATGATACCTACAAGGAAATATAAATAAATTTGTATCTATACATGTGTATGATATTTTTTTGACGAGTCGTTTGGTGTGGTTGGTGTACACTTGCTTTCGTAACGCAGATAGTGGGTTCGATTTCCACCGAGGACAGACATTTGTGAGCATGAACATGTTTGTTTGTCCTAAGTCTGGGTGTAATTATCTATATATGATGTATTTATAAAAGAAAAGTATTATATATAGTATATCAGTTATTTGGTTTTCATAGTAGTAGTCTGCTTAGTTTGGGATCAGATGGTCCTGTGTGAATAATGGCCCAGGATATTATTATATTATCATAATTTCCTTACTCATTTTTACTTTATATATTTATATATTCATCATCGATTTATACATATTGTCTTTCAACTTGTCTGTCATTTCTTTGGTCTTCCTTATTCTTTCTTTCCTTCACAAATATTATGTTAACATTCAATAAAAATTTATAAATACATTAAGGTGCAGCTGAAGAATTGAAATTTGAGCTAGAACTACTCTTTGTTAAGTTATAAATTTGCATTTTCAATTGCAGAACGGGTGATGATATCACTTGTGAATGTGGTGTGATGAAAACTAAATAATATTTCCTTGTATTAATACATATTTATAATCTTCATTCAAATATATAGAGTAGTATAAGATTAGCTCATAAATTTGAATACATCAAAATTGTAACAAATGACAATTTATTACTATTATTCAAGATTAAAGTTATTGCTCAGTTTTATGATAACTTGCATAGTTAAGATGCCAACACGAGAAATAAGAAAGAAATAATTTAAAAAAGATAGATTATTTCTACTTAGTGTTAACTTAATTTGCTAAGTATATGGGTTTTTCGCTACCCACTACATGACGAACGTGCTAACAACGTGTATCCGTGTTTCGTGCGGCTGATCTTTCATTATACTTTAAACCTTTAGGAAAACATACTTCAAGTTTCTTTGGCAATGCTATTTTCAAATATAAATACTATAATAAATGTACTTAAAATCGTTCGTATGAAAACATGTTAACTACGTCCTCAAAAACAAATCCCGTTACCTGAACAGTCAACGCCCGGAGATGGAAAACGTTGGGTCCAATCCGCAGCATCCACACACAACACTATATCATAATTAACTAAGTAATTAAATAGTCAATTTTCACTCATTCGTCGTAATGTTTAATTGATAAAATCAACAAGTAACATACAAAAGACAAAACATGCACCACCCGTCACATTCTCTTCACTGACATAACCATAACATGACGTGAGTTTCGTTCGGAAATATATTTCAACTTTAAGACAAAAATATTGTGTATTTATAAATCGTTTTAGCGCTAACACTTTCTGCACGCATACCTAAGCAACATTCTTCTATTAAAAATATTGTAAATAAGATATTTAAGATCTAGGCTGTTTCCAAAAAGAAGGTGAAATAAGGACTGCGGTTTATAAATAAAATTTTATGGGATATATGTATTTAAAGATTGAGCTTGAGAATTTTCGAAGGGTGGACCTCAGCTACAGGCTGATCTTTTTTTATTGTATAGGTTGGCGGACGAGCATATGGTCTACCAGATGGTAGGTGGTCACTCACGTCCATAGACAATGGCATTGTAAGAAATGTTAACCATCGGTTACATCGCCAATGCGCCACCAACCTTGGAAAGTAAGATGTTATGTTCCTTGTGCCTGTAATTACACTGGCTCACTCACCCTTCAAACCGGAACACAACAATACAAAGTACTGCTGTTTTACGGTAGAATATCTGATGAGTGGGTGGTACCTACCCAGACGAGCTTGCACAAAGCTCTACCACCAAGTATAGTCCTTTTTTGGACTTTTTGTCTTCAACTTCATACCAATATTTTTATCGTTTTGTACCGTGCCATATATATAAATATGAGTTTTTTTTTGTATTTGTTTTTTAATAGTGGTTGAAATGGTGAGATAGCCAGCGAAACTTCTGGCACAAGGAATATAACATCTTAGGTCTCGAACAGTGTAAGGAATGATTAACATATATTACGGCGCTTAAGTCTATTGGCGGTGGTGACTACTTACCATCGGGAGGCGCATTTGCCCGTCCGCCTACCTATTTTATAAAATAAAAACTAAAGTTTTCGTTATTTCAGTTGCGTGTATATGATTTTATCCATATTAAAATATTATTATTTGAGTGATTGATCTCGTTGCAACCGCTTCTTCCGAATGTAAACTCTACTGAGGATAAGAAACTCGGCAGCTACTATTTTTCTCATTTAAACCTACATAGGCTATTGCACGCCTCGAACGCGAAGCGGAGAGGTTGTGCTTTATAACCGACCTGTCAAGGTCACACGATTTCCACTCATTAAACTGCATACATTATTTTTCTATTACTCTTACACCTTATGAAAAGTACATCAATATAAAGCTGAAGCAGTAATAAATAATCCAGATACTTTTTTTAATTTCTGCAATATATATTAATATAAAAAAAAGTTCATTAAATTTTTTTTATCGTGGACGTCCATTAGTATGTTGTTCAAAAAACGGTGTGGTACGGATATCTCGAGAATGACTTGACGAAACGACTTAAATTTTTTTTCACAATTTTCAGAATTTAGCCGAGGAGGTTCCTTTCAAAAATCACTGCAGTAGGCCTTCTCGTTTTTTTAAAAATAAATCACACGCAAACACACACTGTCGCCATTTTTTATTAGAAATGTTCTCCTTACTTTACTTTTTTTTTTGACCATTATAACTGTATATTTCATTGTGACAATTTCTATAAAAAAATGCGGGTGATTAAATTTTATTCGAAATTTAACTTTTAAAAAAAAAACATAAGATGAGCGTTCGATGCGTGCACTTTTGGATTTTCCAAATACTTTAATTTTTTAGTAGACTGACAATCATTGTTTTGGGTTCTATAATCTATTGCGTTGATAAAGGACCCCGATAATAATAGTTTTACTAATATATCTTCCATTTACAGACAGCTATCAGTTACATTTTTATTATATGTATGGATTTTATTTAATTTTGAAATCTAACAGTACAAAACGGCTCATTTATACAAATAAATACAAAGACAAAACATTGACCAATAAAGTTTTCACAAATAAAGTACACAATTAATTATAATGCAAGCAAATAAAAAAGAAGTGTAAATTACAAGACAAAATAAACAATTAAACAACGAGTGACATTTAGGAACAATATAATCAGCGACGAGGACAATTTTATTAAAACAATATTATTAAAAAAATTAGGAATATGTAGGATAAGGTGGGGCACAATAACACAAGGGGTACAAGATAACAGCCATAACATATCTAACTATTTTTAATAAAACATTTGAACATGTTACGCTGATTTGTCAAGCAGCCGAGCCGTCATCTTGTTGCAGTTATATTTTTTAGTATATAGTTATTTATCGGCTTATTTCAAAATTTCTTATTTTAATCGAACTCATCGATCAATCTCATTTCCGACGTATCACTGGTAACTATTGATTCTTCTTCAGCGTTTGTATAGACAATCATCATTGGAACGTGTTGATACTTTTTACTTTGGAATGTTTTTATACATAAAAATGCATATTACCCCCCAGCCCCCAGACCTGGGGCTCAGTGAAACAGAATCAAAATAAAATAGGCTTAGGGTTAATTTTTGATCTCTTTTTAATGACTGATTATTACATAATCAAGTTAAGTTTATGGAAGTTTAAGTCAAATATTTCATTGTATTTTTTTATAGAATAGAAGAGCATATGGTCTACCAGATGGTAGGTGGTCACTCACGTCCATAGACAATGGCATTGTAAGAAATGTTAACCATCGGTTACATCGCAAATGCGCCACCAACCTTGGAAAGTAAAATGTTATGTTCCTTGTGCCTGTAATTACACTGGCTCACTCACCCTTCAAACCGGAACACAACAATACAAAGTACTGCTGTTTTGCGGTAGACTATCTGATGAGTGGCTGGTACCTACCCAGACGAGCTTGCACAAAGCTCTACCACCAAGTAATTTCGTCATTAAATATTTACTCATCAACAGGAACAACGTTTCATTATGATACCTTGTTTTTGTATTCAACGTCACCGTCAACCGATCATAGAACCGAAACCGATAGTAACGCCCTCTTCAACTGTCTATACCTACTCTCTCTCTATACCAGATGAGAATATAAAACCCGTTTCTACCTGGTCTTGGCTTTTGATAAAAAAAGTTGCAAAAATTTTGAATGCAAGAATTGTTAATTTGAACAAATGATACTGGTTTTTGTTATAGGTTATATATTCTTATATTATATCTTAAATAAAAATCATTAATAATAAAATAGTCTTTATTACTTGATACTAATTATCTATCTGGTGCAGTAACGTAGAAACATCTAAACATTAAAATACATATATTCAGTAATATTATAATCCTAACTAATTCAATATCACAAGTTTTTACAGAGATAAATATGATCGATGGAAATGTTTGTGTTTGACGTTAAAAAATAATTTAAATTATTTTTTTAAAACATTTGCTTCTTTTCTAGGATAAAATAAAATGAATGTTTTTTAAATTTATTTACATGTTATAAATTTATTATACCAAAAATACATATGGGCAAGATTGTTTCGAATAAAAATAACATTTCATTGTATATATTAAATATAAACATACGATTTACATTGTCTCTTACATTATTTTTGTCATTATTTTATGGTTAATAGCGCCATCTATCTCTCCATAATATTCAAGCTATTTGTTGCTACTTAACACTAGGTGGCGCAGTTGTATACAAAACTCAAATCTATAAAGATGTAAGCATGTACAAATGCGTATACTTAATATACATATTTTTACGAGTTACATTTATTATAGCTTATTATTATTTCTAATTTTTTTTTCAAAATGTTAGAAATAATACAATGAAGGCGGCACTCATATTTATTGACCTTGTTTTTTTCTAAATTTGATATAGTGATTAACTCACATGTGAAAAATAATAATTTATAAAAAACGTTACGCTTAATTATTGCCAATTTACGATATGTTTTAATATTACTCGGCTTATAATGACTTATAAATAGTTACCCAAATTAATTTGTAGGGTTATTTTTTTGTGTTTATTGACAGTGTTCATTGACGTCAACGACGTTGCTTTTCCGCCATCCAAAGAAGAAATAGCCCAGAGCTAGACCCAAGACCAGCGCAAGACAGAGCCATACATTGTAAGTCATGAACACCAACATAAGGATGTAGGAAGCAGTCGACTGTATGAAGTGCATTATCGTTTGTATGATGTGGCCCGACGACAGCATTGTGTATCTGAAAATAAAAAGTTAATTCATTATAAATTTAATACATTTTTCGAAAATATAAATTATAATCTAATTTTAGAATTGACTGTTTGCTATAGGCCTAAATGACCTCAACAGCGTCACCGGCAGGGGGACGAGTCTTAAAATACTTAATCGGATGATGGGAGCCCAAAGGGCTGAGCCCTTATTCGAATACGTATATTATTTGCATCGTTCATCTGTTTACGTTAAAAATTGACCAGTTGTTTTAAGCACTTGCTTATTTTTTTATTATTATTTAAAATAGATGAGAGGACTAATGGTAAATGGGCTACTGGATACTTGTCATTATTTCCAATGCGATATCAACCTTGGAAACTAAGATGTTATGTCACTTGTGCCTGTAGTTGCTCACTCTGGCTCACTCGCCCTTCAAACCCAAACACAACAACACTAACGATAAGTATTGTTGGTAACTACTGAAACGGTCCCCATTACCAAGTACGTTCAGGCGTAGTTAAAGAAATATCCAATAACACTAGAGCGCTCTCCTATTGTCGGTTTACTAAATTATCTGTAAAACCGGTTGGGGTTTGCTAGTTTAAGATAATAATAATAATTAAACATATACAACTATATTTTTCTATGTTTTTCGTTAGATGTCGCTGTATAGGAACTATCAATATATATAAATTATTTACAATATTATAAGAAAAAATCTTGTATTAAAATTTTATGTATTATCCAGAATTGAAATACCTTCGTAGATTACATTTTAATTGAAACTTTAAATATCGTTGATCACGTAAAATAGAGAAATCTTTATAGCTGTGGAATTAAGAAAGTCACAATTAAAAAATCGAAGTATGTACGAAGTCAAGTAATTTATTGTCAGCGAAATGGTTCATATCGAATTATAACAAAATATATTACCATAAAAAATAATAAATTGAAGAACAGAATTCAAAACACGTTCCCACCGGAACGATCGTAAAATAAAACAAATAAATAGTTTTATAGTATTGGTCGTTTTTCAAACTTTTTACTACTAGGAAAATCGTTATGCAGAATTATTTATTGACAACAGCTTAATAGGATTCTTTATGAACGTCTCTCATTACGTCAATATTTACGTTGTTTAACGATATGAAGATTAAAATTTTACATTGAGAAGTCTTAATAGGGGTTAAATGTAATGGGTTTTATTCTGGGCAGAGCCTGAAAACTTTATTACGGTTGATGAACATTTAAGTTTGGACTTATATTATTTAATGATTTAAGTTGCTTTTTCGTTACGGGACGGGACGTTTTCATAACCCAATAACCCATTACTATTAGATAAAACGTATTCTATAAGTAAGTACAACGTTTCTTCAGAAATTTTGTAAAATATTTCGAAAAATAAAGTGTTATACTGTTTTGTGTGTCTGATGCTTACTTTACGACAGCGGTTCCTCCACAGTTCCCGCCAGCCCCACACTCGTTCTTGGTTATGTTGACTTGGGAGTCCCCAGTAGCGGACGTGGCCCTCGCGTGTAATGCTTCTCTGTAGTACTTAAGCCCTTCGTAGAGTACAGCAGCGAGGAATATCGCCACAGCGGACCCGAACAGCTCCAATGCTGTCGTGGTCATCCATCCTTCGAACAGGATCTCTTGACAGACGCCCGCGTGGAACTGTTAACGAGGATTTATCATTTCACTAAGACGTCGTTCAAAACTTGACACTTTGGAGTAAAAAACTGTTGTCTATGAAAAGTGTTTATGCACCTAACTCGTATCTATAAGTATATGAGCCGATATGGCTCAGTGGTAAGAACACGTGAATCTCAGTAGTAGATTTTAGGTTCAAACCCAGCTCCACTTATTTGATGTGTTTAGCCGGGTTTGAACCTAAAATCTACTATGTGCGATGTTTAACATCATGCAAGACAACGGTCAAACACTAGCCTATTATGGGTATCAAAAAAAGTGCTTAATTAATGTTTATAATTCATCTCGAGTCCATGAGAGAACGTTTTTAGGAATATAACGTATTATATAATGTTATTCTTAACAAAAAATATCAGTTTGATTATAGCTTATATGTTTTCATTTATATTATATAATATATAAGCATATTGATTGCGATTATTTTGAACTTACAATTCAATATTATTTTCATTCATTGTATTGCAGATCAAATTTTTCGATAAAAAAGCTAATATACGCAAAAAGGCATAACCCCGCTGAGTTTAAAAAAAAGTAAAGATAGAAAAGAATTATCTCTTTCCAAATAAGAAATATTAATCACGTTATCTTTCTCATTAAGTTTCAATAGTTTGTAAATAATACTTTTATCTTATACTAGCATGTCGCAAGGCCACAACACACATAATTACTTTTTATCCGTCTAGTGATATTAAAAAAGAACTGTTATATATACAATTGTATTAATACACAGTTTTGTTTGTTCGTTTTTACGCAAAAACTGCTTATCAGATTTATATTTTATTTTAGATTTTTATTTTATACTTTAGTTTTGTTATTATAATAATTGCTAGTTTCAGGACGGACTCCGGTTAAATAGAGTCAATGTGTAGCACTTTTTTTAGATGTAGTGAATTATAAACGTATTCGAAATAAATATAGACGTTCCAAAGCGAACACTGGCAAAACTGGCTGAACTATGTACATTTATAGATTATATTTTATTGGCAATTTTAACTTACGCTAAGCGATTGTAATTACTCTGATGGTAAGGATTATTTGCGATAAATATGAATACTGAGCTATATGTCAATTTATGTCCACCAACTCGCATTGGTAGCGTCGTGGAATAAGCTCTAAAAAACTTCTACCCTAGAGGATAGGTCTTGGCCCAGCCGTGGAACAATTACAGACTGTTATTTGTTCACTGTATGTAACAGTTATGTGTGTATGATATTTCTGTAGGTGTGTGACTAATAAGCCATATTTTTTGTTTATGATATTAGAACGCTATCTAAAGGTCTATTTCTGACTTCCGAAGCTATCTGTGGTCGGTGGGAACTCGGGGTACACTAGTGTGTTGGTGGTTTTGTTGCGGTGGCGATAACGATACACTCTTATCATTTACAAGGGCAAACTAGGTGACAGCGTACGGTGCTGGAATTAGAGGGAGGCGAAATTTTCTTTTACAAATAAATTCACCTAATTTTAAATTTTATTATTATTACTGTTTTTTTTATTTTGTTTTTTTTTATTTGCCAAGATTTACATAAAATCAGTATATCGTATTAAATTTAAAATATATATGAGTCATAATATCATAATATAATTTAATAAGTATTATATGAAGTACTCTTTTTTTTTTATAAGTAATAATAATACTTATTTCGTTTTTTATAATAACAATAAAATGTCAAAATTATTTATGTTGAGCTATACTTTACAACCATTTACAAAGTGTACGTGTACACTTCGATTACTCACCACCATCTTGTGGCTGGACCCGCAACCGCCGTGGTCGTGGTCGTGGTCGTGATCATGGTGGTGGAGTTCCATAACTTGATCCATTTCTGTAACAAATACATTTGTTTATATTACTTACAGTATTTGAAATCATATATTAACCACTTACCATCAGGTGGTCAAAATCAAGACATATATTTCAATAAAGTGTACGTCTGTATTATAAATAGTTTTCTACTTTGTTTGCTGAGCGCCCGTTACGTGCTCATATAGTTACGTATTTTAAGCTTTATATATCTATACTAAGCATCGGAATTGAGAAGCATCTAGCAGTCTTTCCACTATTACACGCGATCATTATTTATAGCTGACTTTTAATTTTAATTTAAATAAGTCCGTGTATGTAATCAAAGTAAATTGTGGTAAAAATATATTAACAGACAGGATAAAATATCAAAAATTGTAAATATAATATGATAAAAGATTATTTTTATTTGTAATTATTAATTTAGTTCAAATTACTAAAATACACTTATCAGCATTAATATAACAGCATAAACATAATTTAAATAAAGTAGTTTTGCAAGTTCAGCTTTCACTGCGCGTGCGCACTTGCGCAACCGATCTGTCAATGCACTTGCAGACCTCGGGTTTTCCTAGATCATTTTGCGCAATCATTGATGTCAAATAAATAATTTCTTGTATCAAATTTTAATTTAATTTAAGGTTCCGTTTAATTTAATAACGTAGAATAGTTAACGAGACATATTAAAGTTTTTTGTGTTTATATAAAGTCCCGGATTTATGGCTAGGCCTACAAGGCTAGGGGCTCGGCAATTCGAGCCGGAGGGAGGTGGAGCCGAGGGCCCAGCCCCGCCACAAATAATATAATTTTATTCTAACCGGAATAGGGAATCCTATAATTTCATAGTACAGCCTTAGATTTCTAGTCCGGGCTTGGTTATATGGACTTTGTGAATTTTTAATATTTTCATCTACAGCCGACCTATCCTAGCTCAAAATATGTAAACTGTATTTGTTTTTCAGCTAGTGCTTACAATTGATGTTATATTTATATTTCTTATACTTAATACCTACTTTAGAATAAATTCATTGAATTTCGTATTTTTTATCAACATATGTATGAAAACACCGTAAGGATGTGTCGGTTTGAAATTCTGTCACACGTTATCCACAAGAAATATTCAGTTCTGTAACTATCCACTATATCATTGACAGCGTTTATTTAAAAGGAGACGAGGCCTTAGCTCAGCGGTGGGACATTCACAGGCTGTTACTTTACTTTTACTACATAAGTTCATTGTTGTACTAAACATTAAAACGAATGCAATAATAATTAAAATAATATATAAATTGCATGAGGTGCAACAGACGCGCTTATCGCTTGAAGCAGCTATCTGTTGCCAGCAACATTTGGGTAGAGGACTGATTGTAAAATATGTGGGAAAATGAACATTATTTGTAAATAACAAATAAACATTTAACTTCATCATATATACATGTATAAAAGTTAATAAATATATAACTGCATATATAAACAAATATGAGACTATGTATATTTAAACATTTGAATGTACTCTCCTACTATGTAAATTCATAAACATACTATATGCTTACGAAGTTATATCAATTTTGTTATCGGATAAGAACGGAACAAATAAACCAACAAATATTCATGTAATCAATAGTTCTTGTTACTCTAAGACTATAGTCTTAAAATTTCGATTAGGATGCTGCCTCGTAATGAGACCAAGCAGCACAGATACAAATAAATTAAATTGAAATGCCTGTCATCACAAACCAAAATCCACTGGCGAAGCCATGAATTTGCTAGTTTAAAAATAAAGTTAATCAAAATTTTAAAAAAGATTCGCCAAAATTAAATAGGACTGTGGAGATTTGTTTACTTGAGAAATAATAAAAATAGGTAAGCTCATAAATAGTATATACCATAGATATTTATGTTTTTTTTAATCTCAAGTACAAGAACAGAAAATGCAGCTCACCTTGAGCTCACTCAACTCGTACAATGTGAACTGATCATATTCTATTTCATCGATGGATTATTATTTGATATATAATTTAATATAAAGAGCTGTTAAGTACCGTGTCTGTATGTTTGTCTGTCTAAATGCAAGAAAAACTACCATTTGGATACGGTTTTCACCAATCGACGAAGTGATTCATGAGGAAGGATTACATTTTTTTTAGTATAGGCAGGCGGACGATCATGCGGCCCGTAAGTAGTCACCAACGCCTATAGACAGTGGCATTGTATATTTTTTTGAAAAAAATACATCTCCAATGCGGTTAACCTTGGGAACTAAGATGTTATGTCCCTTGTGCCTGTAATTACACTGGCTCATCCCTTCAAACCGGAACACAACAATACCAAGTACTGCTGTTTTGCGGTAGAATATCTGATGAGTAGATGGTACCTACCCCCACGAGCTTGCACAAAGCTCTACCACTGAGTACATGTATAATTAATTACGTTTTCGTATAAATTAGCTGAAATATTACGATGATTGTTGAATATTATGTATAATACTGGCATGCGCCTCGTGATCTGAGTTATATATTAACATAAAAGCGTTTTATATAGACCTTAGTTTTTACAAAATTCAATAATACATTCTACACCCGATTATCCGGGATCTCCTCAGTGGACCTGTTAGGTACACATGAACTCTACGACCGGTCGTTAGGCTTAAAACAATTCATTTATACACTACCTTTAAGTTTTAATGATTAACAGTATTTATCCAGAATGATCTTTAAGATGTTCGCCTATTGAAATATATATCGACGTAACACTATCGTCACGATATGAATATGATATAATATGTTTAGAACAATAGCGCAACGTACAATGTGCGGCCAAGCGGCGCAATGTCAAGGATGCACATCGCCGCCGCGCCGTCGACCAACGCCGGTAGGGTTGCACAGCTTAGGTGAGAACCATCGCTCACTGGCCAACTTAGCCTATATGTAAACTTTCTTCATAACAAGACGTTAATATTAATCGTTCTCAATTGTTTGCCAAATAATGTATAATTTTATTAAATTTATTTTAAAATCGTTTCATTTAAGTTTTGTCCATCGGTCGTATGTCTGTCAATATAAGCATAAAATATAACGTAAATTAAAATAAACAGAACATATATACAAAAGGCATAAACAACCGACGGACGTGTGGAGATTTGATAACTTCATCGCGTGTTCGGTGGTAAAGGAAAATATCGTGAGGAAACCCACATGTGTCAGCCAAAAGTATGCCACGTGTCACCCACCAACCTGCATTAAACGAGCCACACGGGCCCAGCAGTAAAACATATGTGCCTAAAAATGTGTACTTATTTTCCCAACCTCAAGATACCTCTGAGCAGCATATAAGAAAAATACCGATGTGTTTTAAATCTCGATAGTTTTACGACACTATTCGTTGCACAGGAAGACACGTAACTTAACTATTGTCGGTGATCGATACAATCGTTAATGGATTCGATTCTATTTAAATATGAATATCACACTCACGCGTCAAGAGTTAACTTTCGATCTATACTAATATATGACTGCCTCGTTGGTCTAGTGGCTACATATAAGGCTGCAGACCCGGTGGTCCTGGGTTCAATTCCCAGGTCGGGCCAATAAATAGTTATTGGGTTTTTCTGTCAGAAAATTCTCAGTAGCAGCCCGGAGTCTGGAAGTTGGAAGTGTGTACACTCCCGTGCCTCGGAAAGCACGTTAAGCCGTTGGTCCTGCGCCTAAACTCTTTCCGGTCGTGTCGGATTGCCGTCCCATCGGATTATGAGAGCTAAGGAAAAGAGAGTGCACCTGTGTTTGCGCACACACTTGTGCACTATAATATGTCCTGCGCAGTTGGCTAATCTCTCTTGAGATTGGCCGCCGTGGCCGAAATCGGTCTGGAGGACCTTATACTAATATATAAAGCTGAAGAGTTTGTTTGTTTTATCCGGCTAATCTCAGGAACTACTGGTTCGAATTTAAAAAATATTTTTGTGTTGGGTAGTCCTTTTATGGAGGAAGGCTCTAGGCTTATTTTTATTTATTATATTTTTATTAATTATACGCGGGTGAAACCGTAGGCCACAGCTAGTTATAAATAAATCAAGGTTTAAGGTAATCGACACAGACTTGGACAAACTAATTGAATATGTAATTAAAAGTTGATTTAACAAGAATCAATTTATTTATATACTATTTATTTTTAATAAGTCCTGTATATTCAAGACATTGGCGAAAATGTTCGTCCAACTATTAATGCAATTTGTAGGCGTTTTGCTCTTTCTACTGATTGAACCTTTCTGCTAATTCAAACTTAACATTCCTTTTTTAGAATATGCTAATTTCTCCTAACAACTACGTAGTTAACTTGAATATACTAGCAGCGCATCGTGAAAATAATGCCTAAATAAAAAACCTTGTTACTATCGCTGTCATTCAAGTACAACCAATAATAATTACCACCAATGAAACAATAGAGAGCATCCGTATCGAAATTGATCTTTGGAGCGGCGAGGGTCAACAAATTGCATACAATTTCGTGATCTATCGCAGGGCTGTCCAAGAGTTTCTTCAAGGTCTGACATCTCTGTGATTTGTCCGGATTTTCCTTATTTGGTACGAACTGGGGAAGACCCAGGTTATAAAACATAGAGTAAGGAGGAAGAAATTTATGAACATTAATTTTTATAATTCGAAATTTAAAGAGTATAAGATTTTGTATGTGTATGAAATTTAAAATATTCTTCTTAATAGACCACTGCACTAATAAAAATATGTCAACATGTTTAGAGTTTTTATATTAATTCGAGTAGCAATATTATCTTCATATCTTCTTTATCAAATAATAGCATTTAATGACGTTGACTTTATTTAAATTTTAATTTATGATCATTTTAAACCAATTTGTCTCAACTCGTTTGAGACGTGTTGTTAATTTTAATTATTAGTTAATATAACTTTACCTCAATTAAAGTTATTCACGGTACCAATTAGCATTTCAGTATAATATTTTATCATTTTTGCCTGATTTATCATTTATCAAATTGAAATAATAAGTAAAAAATAAGTAATATATTAGTCTCCTAGTAGCTGTAATCACTTATTGGAGAAAACGTAAACTTCGTGCGGCGCAACGTCAAAGAAGCCTCTTAAGAGATTATTATTATTATTAAATAATTTCAAAGCTAAACACTACTTATTTAATGTGTTCTTAGGTGTTTTCTTTTTAATTTTTTTAACTTTACATATTGTTTGGTTTGTCTGTCCGTTAGAGTTTAATGGACGGATATTTACTGATAATATTAGTGTTGGCTACGTGTCTTTGTCGTTTGATTTCCGAGGTGCAAATTGTTAGCTGACGTTAATTTGTAAATCTTTGTACGTTGTTATGCGGAAGTTTTGTTTGTGTATCCGCGAAATGTTATACTTTAACGAGTCCCTCCCGCTGGTCTAGTGATTTCAATTTTTATATATCGAGGTGTTCATTAAATTAAATATAAGTATATAGTTAAGTAAAACAGCATCGTATTATGAATAAAAATTGTGTTTGTGGTGCATAATAAGGTCCTCTAGACCGATTTCGGCCACGGCGGCCAATCTCAAGAGATTAGCCAACTGTGCAGGACATATTATAGTGCACAAGTGTGTGCGCAAACACAGGTGCACTCTTTTTTCCTTAGCTCTCATAATCCGATGGGATGTCAATCCGACACGACCGGAAAGAGTTCAGGCGCAGGACCAACGGCTTAACGTGCTTTCCGAGGCACGGGAGTGTACACTCTTCCAACTTCCAGACTCCGGGCTGCTACTGAGAATTTTCGGACAGAAAAACCCAATAACTATTTATTGGCCCGACCTGGGAATTGAACCCAGGACCACCGGGTCTGCGGCCTTATATGTAGCCACTAGACCGACGAGGCATCTGGTGCATAATATACCAGAGCTATTAGCAAATTACATGGAATATGTTAATCAAAGTTTTGTTTGTCTTTACTCCTCTCTCCATTGGAATGGACTATACGGTGATGGCAAGTCTACTTGACTAGTGTTCCTCGACCATCTAGTCGAGTATTCATGTAAAATCTAAGTGTATTCAATTAAAATATTACATAACACAATAATTGTAATAGATATTACATATTATATAATAGTATGCGCTAACTACCATAGCTATAAACCCTCAATCATTACATTTGCAAAATCCAAATGGATGTATGAAATGGTTTGTATGAAATAATAAGTATATATAAATATATCTAGAGGTATAATTAAATATATTTCCATCTACTATAGAATAATAACAAAAGCAAACAATAATGCCGTTGATAATTCTTAATTCCACAGTTGAATTACTTATTTTGTTTAGTTTTTTGAAGAAGACACATATTTGCACAAGTGATAGTATTAATTGTCTCTGCAATATATAAATGTTTTTTTCTTAAAATTAGTGTTTACTATTATAGAGCCGATATGTTAAATATGGATGGTAAAAATTAACACCACAATGTCGCCACAAAAATCATCACTAAAAGGCATAAAAGGATTCGAAAAAGGAATTCCGCGGTTTCTGGAAGAATACTAACAAAATGAACAGCAAGCCTTCCCTCCCTGTGAGCATCGGTGGTGAGTGTGAGCCTGAAAAGATTTCTGATCTTTTCATGGACCACTTTCGCGTAAAATCACCACGGGGGCTTTCTCAGTCAGTGATCAATGTTGAGTCCAGCGTGGAAATGTGTATTAAGTTTAAATATAATAAAGTTGCACATATAATCAAACATATGACTAGAGGTAAATCCCCGGGCCATGATGGACTTAGCATTGAGCATCTTCAATACGCTGGGCCACATCTTCCCAGGGTTTTGTGTATGCTGTACAGCTTTTGTTTGAGCCATAGTTTTATGCCTGGCGAGATGATACGTACGATAGTTGTGCCTATTGTGAAAAACAAAACTGGCGACCTGGCTGATAAAAACAACTATAGACCTATTTCGTTGGCTACGGTCATCTCGAAAGTGTTTGACAGCGTGCTCAATATAGAATTAAATAAATTCATAAAACCGCATGATAACCAGTTTGGATTCCGACCTCGATTGTCTTCGGAAAGTGCTATACTTTGTGTTAAGCATGCTGTCACATACTATACTAGGCGTAAGACTCCAGTTTATGCATGTTTTCTTGACATGTCGAAGGCATTTGATCTGGTTTCGTACGACATCTTATGGCGTAAAATGAACGAGATTGGCATACCTTCAGAACTGACCAATATCTTTAAATTTTGGTATGGAAATCAGGTCAATAATGTCCGATGGGCAGGAGCATTGTCACGTCCATATGGGTTGGAGTGTGGGGTGAGGCAGGGAGGATTGAGCTCGCCAACACTCTTTAACCTTTATGTAAACGATTTAATCGCCGAGCTTAGCAGCACCAGGATCGGCTGTTACATAGACGGTATTTGTGTCAATAACATTAGCTATGCCGATGACATGGTGCTGTTGAGTGCGTCTATTTGTGGTCTTATGGGGTTTTCCAATAGGGACGCTTGAACTTTGACAGCTGATTGCGGCCATGTTGTTTGAGTGACAGCTGTCAAATGCAGTGTGTTATATTCATTCCGTCCTTCCAAACCACCATGGCAGGTTACAGTGTCGAGCAGCACGTGCAAATCATAAAATTGTTTTATGAAAATGGGTCTTCAGTTCGAGCAACGTTCCGCGCCCTTCGCCCGTTTTACGGTCGCGATGATCGTCCTGCCGAGTCGACTATCCGTCGATTGGTGGACAAATTCGAGTCAACCGGGTCAGTTAACAATCAGCCGGTTCCCGTGCGTCAACGTAACGCGAGATCTGCCGAGAATATCGCCGCTGTGCGCGACAGTGTCCTCGAAAACCCGCGGCAGTCAATTCCGCGTCGCGCACAGGAACTCGGCCTTTCGCAGACGACAACTTGGCGAATTTTGCGTTGTGACTTGAGCCTGCACCCGTACAAGATCCAGCTGACCCAAGAGCTCAAGGTTAATGACCATAGACAGCGCCGTGTGTTCGCTGACTGGGCATTAGAGCAGTTGGAAGTTGACGCCGATTTTGGCAAAAAAATCATCTTCAGCGACGAGGCGCATTTTTGGATGAATGGCTATGTCAACAAGCAAAATTGCCGTATTTGGGACGAGACCAATCCACACGAGGTTCACCAAGTGGCAATGCACCTGCAGAAAGTGACTGTTTGGTGCGGATTTTGGGCCGGAGGCGTGATTGGTCCGTATTTTTTCGAAAACGATAATGGTGTGGCCGTCACCGTCAATGGTGAGCGATACCGGTCGATGATAACCAACTTCTTTTGGCCTGAAATCGAGAATATGGATCTGGACAACATGTGGTTTCAACAGGACGGCGCTACGTGCCACACAGCACACGCTACGATGGAAGTTCTGCACGAGCAATTTCTGGACATGGTCATCTCGCGCGGAGGCGACGTGAACTGGCCACCGAGATCGTGCGATTTGACCCCGCTGGACTTTTTCTTGTGGGGTTTTCTTAAGTCGCAGGTCTATGCCAACAAGCCGCAAACCACCGATGCCCTCAAAGTCAACATACGCCACGCCATCGATCAAATACAGCCCGATTTGTGCGCCAGAGTCATCGAAAATTGGACCTTTCGTGTGCGCGCCACCAACCGAAGCTGTGGCGGTCATTTGAACGATGTCATATTCCATACATAATGGGGTCGATAGACCTTCCAAATAAAAAAAAAATATCTCTCCTACATGTATTTTTTTTTGCATTTCAAAGATCAAGCGCCCTTAATGGAAAACCCTATAGAAAACTGATGGCCAAATGTGAGGATTATGTGGGAGGTCATGGTCTTAACTATAATGCAAAGAAAAGTGTAGTGATGGTTTTTGAGGCCGGAGGTAAAGTGCCAAGTAGT
The DNA here is from genome assembly GCA_905220585.2 of Nymphalis polychloros. Lineage (NCBI taxonomy): Eukaryota > Metazoa > Arthropoda > Insecta > Lepidoptera > Nymphalidae > Nymphalis > Nymphalis polychloros. The sequence continues at coordinate 11,863,317 of HG992259.1, forward strand.
GTACCACCTGTAATGCTCAATGGTACAGCACTGTAAAGGGTTTCCCAATTTAAATATCTTGGTCATATATTGACCTCAGACCTCAAAGACGACGCTGATATTGAAAAAGAACGGAGGGCTTTGTCACTGAGAGCGAACATGCTGGCTCGCAGGTTTACGCGCTGTTCGGAGAGCGTTAAGGGCACGTTGTTCAGAGCATATTGTATGAATTTCTACACGTGCAACCTGTGGGCCAAGTATTCGCAAAAGTCGTACAACGCTATTCGTGTTCAATATAATAATGCTTTCAGGGTGCTGATGGGGCTGCCCCGATTTTGTAGCGCATCAGGGATGTTCGCGGAGGCACACGTGGACTGTTTTTATACTACTATGCGTAAAAGATGTGGAGCCCTGGTGCGCAGAGTGCGGGGCAGTACCAACAGCATCTTGAAACTAATCGCGAGCAGGCTGGACTGCACATATGTGGGTCACTGCTGCGCTATTTCTAATGGAATGGCGCACAGGTGACTCACATATCTTAGATTCATTTTTTTTTTTTAAGATAGCCTTAGGTTAAGTACTAACATAGACATTTAAGTTTTTTTTTTTTTTTGTATTACTAACAAAAATTAGTCAATGATACTTGAAATAAATATTATTATTATAAAAGAATATTTAGTATTTTATTTTTAAATAAATATTAAGTATCCTTTATTCTATTAAATGATAATCAGTTCTACGCCAAATTTAATAAGGATTCATCGAATTTGACAGACATTTAGACAAATATTTACTTTATATTTTTTTATAGAATAGGTAGGCGAACGAGAATATGGGCCACCTGATGGTAACCGGTCACCAACGCCCACAGACATTGGCATTGTAAGAAATGTTAACCATCTCTTACATCGCCAATGTGCCTGTAATTTCACTGGCTCACTCACCCTTCAAACCGGAACACAATAATATGAGTTTAGCTTATACAAAGCCCTACCACCAGTAAGCTTGCATACCGATTAAATCGGTAAGTTAATGTATTTTGTCTCTTTCTCACCTTTATCTTAATGTATTTCCTTCTATCTGCCATCCTTTACACGGTGCATTTATCTTTTTATCAGTATTTCTCTCGCTTTACAGCCTTATTGATATTTACCTGAGCTAAGCCGACATGGTCCAATCGCAAGAATATTCCACTCAGAAGTGGTAACTTGACGAGCATTCAATGAAGTGATTATTATTCACCGCGGTCGACGGTCAAGGAAAATATCGTGGGGACCTCTATATGTCGGATATCATTATGATACACGTGTATCCACTAATCTACATTAATGAAATATACTTCAAAACTTCTCAATAGAACAGGTGGCTTAAATCCATCACTTAAACATTTACAGTATAACACTCTTCTCCTACATGAAATTCAACCCCTCCACCTCGCACCCCTCCGCATCAAATGTCCAAACCTTTCAAACATCCTTCTCAGTTTCCGTTTCGTGTTACATATCGTCACTCGATACATCCATCTCCACATTATCTTTGTATGCCTTTCACCCATCACCTCGGTGACCCAACACTTTCATATTTATAATATTATACTACTATTTGAAAAGATCAATTTCGAAAATATTATATCACTGGGTTGTAATAGCATTTTTTCGAGTCGGTTTTTAGATCCTGTCATGAGCACGTTCAAAGAAACAAACTCTTCATCTGAAGTGAACAAGCGTTGCAAATATTCGTCTTAATTCCACATTATTTCTTTGTTCCGTTAGCAATTGGAACGCTGGTACCTTGCAGCTTATAAGATTTTTATTAAAAATATAATACCTCGTCTAATAAGACGCTTAGAAGTTTAGAAGCAATAGCCTGAGCTGGTAACTGGTTTGTTTTTCGATCAGAGGATCGGAATTGTGATAAAAAGGGATAATGCTGCTAGCATTCTCTCCGCCATTCCACGCGGTCATGATTTGTATAGTATTTTTATTTTTACATATGTTAACAATTCTTATCTATATAAAAAAAGTCTTGCGTTAAAGAAATCTTCGTCAAAGACTACAATACCGTTATTTAAAAAGCGAAATTAGCAAATTTCCAAAATAAACAGCAGCTGACACGCTTCCGATTCATCGACACACGACAGAGCTTCACGCGTTTTAGTTTCGGATAAATATAGAATAATAAAACGAAGTGTTGTCCTTTCTATTATCTCTTGTTTTATAAATATAATAAAATATATTTGAACATTAGAACGGGCTCATACTTGTGTAATGTATAATGTATTGCGACTCGAATAGTGTGTTCGCTCTAAAAACAGCCGACGGATCAACACGAGCGTTACATGTAATGTTAAGAATTCACGTTGCATTACTCGTGTTGAACAAGGCTTAAAGGATTAAATAACCTTACCTAATTATACAGCTACACTTACAATAGATTATACATTATGTATACCTTTCTAACTCACCTAACAACATTACTCGCTGGAGCTCTCTGAACTTAGGTATTGCGGTAGATGTTCTCTCTATGATTCAATAAGTTCGACTTAAACTCTAATTATTGAAATGATAATAACAGTACATTAGGTATTTCATATTGATGTTAAATAAAATACATGTATATTTTATTAATAGTCACTATTCAATATAACTTGAAGTGATATTTATCCTCTAAGTAAGTAATGTTTAGCTATCTGCATATGTTACTATTCCTATACTTCAATTTTCCGTAAATGAAAACACAAAAAGAGTTGTCTAAAATCTTTAAGTTAGTTTAAGCATTGAGCAATCATCAGACCGAATCCACTTTCAATAACCGTAATTGATTTAAGGAAACTATCAACTACTAACAGTATCGCCACGTGTTGCGAGTACGCGGACGAAGTCACGAACAAAGATAGTCTTGTAAAAATCTTTTGTTTTGTTTTTATAAATATATTACCACGCTTTCCGTCGCACCAAGTGAAGTTTAATAATAATTTAAAATGTATAAAAAGCATGAAGGGAAACATTCGATAATCGAATGTCGTAAAACTCGTAAAAGTGGTCGCCCCACAATTGATCCGGCGCGCAATCCTCTGACCTGCGCAAGCGCAGCGAAGGCCGCAGGCTTACGAAACTATTTACAAACCATCAATCAATAGCCGGGTATCTTTCGAGGAGATATCGGAGCGAAACCAAATCTTAGCGTTATCAATGTTCGAGTAAATATTTGATAAAAAAACTTATATTCAAACTAAGTTTTCATTTATTAATAGCCGTTGCCCGCGACTTGACCATACGAGTACTGGCAAGACAACAATTACTATTTGTTACTTTTACGTAATACTACAAAGAAGCTTTATGCTCTTAGTGTATAATGAGTTTGGCACAGTGGTATTTATGTCGTTCTTATAGGATATAGTTAAGTTTATTAAAAAAAATAAAAAAAAATAAAGAATAGTTTCATGTTTTGACACTAAATACGTTAATTAAAACTAGGAAATTTATCTTTTCTTTGGTAATATTGTGTGTCTGTGAGCGTGTAAAAATGATGCCGTAACAACTGATTTTCGTCTAATATTGAACCTGGCGTTTTAAAATAATTTTATGTATTTTTAACTGAGTCTAAATGTGCAGTTTTATTACTTTTATCTTTTATTACGTGAAGTAGCTCGTTTTTAAATATATTTCTTCACGTTTCTATTAAATATTTTCACCTTATCGACATCTGAAGGTCAAATTGATGTTTGTATATCTTCAAAGTACACTGGCCACCAATATTAAGGCGACGATATCTCCTCGTGTACTTTGATAAGGAAATCTGGATGTTAGGTAAATAGACGATAATATAACATATATTGTAAGCAGTTACATATCGTGACTATAGTTATAGTTGCCTTGTTTGTTTAGTGACAAGCTTATACGATAAAATCTCGACCACCGGTTGGTTGTGTTTAGGCTTATGTATTTTTAGATCTAAGATCTCGCGTAACTCGTCAATAATATGACGAAGATCCGTTTTAATACAAAATTATGCGACAAAAAATCAACTGAACTGCGACTTTGAATGTGAAATCCATCGCAATTCCAAGTTAGCGAATCGTTAAGTAGATTTTAAGTAATATGTGCAAAATTATACACGATTTAGTCGGTGCACGCAGTAATTATATAATGGAAGAACAGAGTAGGCACCTAACCTATATAGTACAGCACGTATGCCCAACTAAATATATTCAAAGTTGCACAATTCAACGAGGAAACAGATGCATTTGTTGAAACTAGTTTGTGAGAACCGGTATCACGTTGAACTATACCTAGGGCATCTTACACTTAGACCTAACTAAGCACTCGCTCACCAACAATAACCGCAAAGCTAGTCAGACGTTTATAGGAAAACTGTCTGAATGAATGAATTAAATTTTACTTGTCACTTCATAAATATAATCATAAATAATAAAAGACATGAAACAATTTGTTTAAGATAAAAATGAAAACTATAAAGTTGAAATATGTACGTGACTAATTTACTACTACCTAGTTCGTCGTTGATAACACAAAGCAGGTTTAAGTTGCAGGTAGATGTCTGACACAGTATGTAACACGTGACTGTATAATCTACCTACCTACCTTAGGTAGTGTGCTAACCACAAAATTACTAGTGGTTGTGATAAGCGGTGTCTTGTTTTGTTTTGTTTGATAAAACCTTTTTTGTTTTCAAGTAGCGCTTTCAGATTTTTTTATTTACATAAGAACCTATTTCATTAAAGCCTTAAATATGTATAATTAAAAATTCAAAATAGTTACTAATGAAATCATGACCGCGAGTTATGTTGGCAATAATGCCAGCATCATTTCCCATTTGAGTAGTTTCGATTCTCTGGGCGAAGAATGAAATAGCATAATATGATGTCACCTTTAACCTGCCTGACACTGTTTATTTGTAATAAGAAATATATTTATACCGTTTGCCTTGAGGAAACTTTGGCATTTGATGCCATATATTTCTTTAATCAATTTTGCATTATTTTATAATTGGTGGTTGGTTGGTTAGTATTAAATAGGAAGATGTCACACGTATTAAGGCGTTTTCTGTTATCTTTTATAGAACTAAATTGGTAACTTAATAAAGAACAACATCATTATCCTAGGGGTTAAAGACGTTACGCCATTGCTGTTGTTTCGTTTTAAGTTCTGTAGTAGTTATGACGTTATATAACATTTCATATGAAAGCAAATTATGCTACAAGGAAAACGCTACGATATTCGTGTTCTGGTCGTCAGGTTCTTCCCGTTCCACCGTGATATGATTTGCCGTCACAGGTAAGAAATGTATAATATATGCTTAAGTTATATACAAACTAGCTAAAGTAGATGATTTTTGGTACTATTATACAACCTTTCTAAATGTCCAAGGAAAACAGGTAGGTATATAAAAACAAACTGTGAGGCCTGTTGGGCATACTCCTTTCTCCAGGATAACGTTCGGAGCTTATTCACTCACAATGTTTTCCTTCGAGATGAATTATAAACAAAGATTTAGGCCAGGTTTGTACCTTCAGTTATCCATTAGTTTTGAACCAAGTAAGTTCGATAACAATCATAATAACATGCCCGTCTCCACGACTTTGAATTGTTTTAAATGAACTCATTGGTTATACATAACGTGGTTCAGTAAAAATGGATCAACAGTTTAGATTTACAAGGTTCCCGTTAGCTCGTATGTGCCGCTGAAGGCGGATCATTTGAAGTAATTTAAAACAATAAAATCTGTTTCAAAGAGGGACGTGCACACGGATATATGTCATTAGATCATCTCACTTTATATCTGTCTGTCTGTCACTGCATTATTCTTATCATAAGTTACTGAGAAAGAATGTTCTGTAAATTTAAAACTATTTAATTGTACTATTGTGTGTTGATTTAATGTCTCGTTGTCTTGTTTTATGTTATGGGTACTTGTTGTTATAGTTTTAAATATGGCGATGAGGCTTGAAGACTTCATCTGACTGATTTCGGCGACGGTCTGATTCTCAACACAGACTATCCAACTGCGCAGAACGTACGCATAATAGTGTACAAGAACTAGTGTGTGCGTAAACAGAAGTGCACTATTTCCAAACTGATTATCCGAAAGGACGGAAATCCGATACGACCAGAACCAGGCGATCGGCTATATGAGCCTTTCAAGGCCTTATATGTTTCAAGTATATATAGCTTAACATGTCAAGTTTTATTAAGTGAAAGTTCATATATGATGTCTGAATGTCCATCCTTTTGAATGATAACTTCATTCCTGAAGTCAGAGAAAATAGATAAGTAATTGTCGCCGGCTTTACAAAGGCTGGCTCTATTCTCTTAAGGACTTTTTTTTATCATAAACAAATTATTTTAAACTAAGCGCAATATATTGTCAAGATTGTTGTGAATATACGGCGATCGTCAGTTATAAACGAGGTATAAAACAAAGATATTAACTAATTAATCTATACATATATACATCTGATTAGAGACCACATATTGCATTCTGTATCCTATATAGGTATGTTTGTATATGTTACGATGTTATGTTATTATAATTATAAAACATATTTAGTAGACATGGTAACATGGTATACACATACTACAATATTTTGTATATATTATATAGCACACACACATAATTATATACAAAAACGCGTGGTTGCGCACACAAACGTACTTCTAGATTGTTAACATATGTTTTTTGGGTTAGGTTATTAATTTGTTTAGTGTTTTTGTTTTATAATTTTTCGAAAGGACATAACAATGATTGACTATTACAGTACCAAGACTAATTGTTAGGGCAGTGAGTTCCGTAACACAGTCTGTTCTGTATGTTTAGCTCAGGAGTCTGGGACTTCGCTAATTATTTCCTTAAAATACAATAAAATAAAGTTTTTAATTGACCGCTTAAGATGAATCCTAGTTTACGTTGAATCTAATTAAACAAATATAGCATTATAATGTGCGTTTTAATGCGGCGTTCACTCGCGAGCGTTCGGTTAATAAAGGTCAAGTGTGTTACGTGTGTGATTACGAAAATTTACGTAATTGTATTGTTCTAAAACTTCGCTAAGTACATAACGTTCTAAAACAGAGAACGAATCAGTAAGATAATATCAGTAAGGATATTTGCATTATTACTGTATAATACAACAATAACTGTGTAAGGTCATGAAATCAATTTATTATGAAGTCATCAAATCATGAGAAAGTGCAGGGCAAAGGCTTGGTCGCAGAAGAATATTGTTCCTTGGAAACTTGCGACACTGGAATGGGGTTTATTCTCTATTTAGAACAGCGGTCTCGGAAGCGATCAAGGTAACCTTAGTAAGGAGACCGCACATTCAACAGAAGATAAATATAAGTTATATTTTTAAAGATACACCCATACGGGGTGTACATGCGTGTAGTAGTTTTTTTTGCTTGTACTGCTACATCATGAAGCCCCAGATTCGAATCCCTGGTGAAGCCAATACAAGTTTTAGAAACTTGGTAGTTTTACGCTCACTTGCATTGCAAAGCACAGAAAGCGTTGGTCCAGCGCCTGCACTCTCAACTCGAGTCAGATCACATTGGGTTATGAGAGGAAATGAGTATACCTGTATTTGCGCACACATTTGTGCAATATAATAGCACCTGCGCTAATAGCTAGTTGGCTAGTTTCTGTTGAGAATGGCCGCCGTGTACATAATTGGTCAGGTGGTCACGTCATCATCGGATACTGTTAACTATTAACTAGTATTTACATATTGTTCAGACGAAATATTTAATCTAAATTTAAATTTACTTAGAATACTTGGATTTGATAATTGTTTTTTTCTTTTTTTTAAACAACATTTCGACCTCACAGAATGCGATTCGCTATTCCTTGATCAACATATTTTATCCAAAATGGAAATGAATCAATGTGGTATTATGTACTGCCAGTTATCAATATCATATAGAAAACGTTTGCCCTTTGTATTTATTCATGTCAATGGACCTTCATGTATATTCAATGAATTAACTGTTATATAATTATAATATAAATACTGCATTTTAATATAATAGTTTATTTATGTATCACAAAATACATAAAGTATGAAAGCATATGAGAAAAATATGTACTGAGTATTACGAGTATCTCTTAGAGGAGAATTTTATTGGTATATATACTAAATAAAATGACAATAAATTGAACATATATATCTTAGATATATAGGCTATCAACTCAGAAAGAAATGGTATGTGGCCACCGAGAAAATAACAACAAATATACTAGGGCACAGCGATAAGTAACACTTAGAGTTTACTTAAATGTCATTCAATGAAGACGTTTTAATTTTTTGCAATATTTATGCATTCGATATCGCTGCACTTTGTAGCAGTCGGCTAGACCGCGAGTCTGAATGTTTATATCTAGTTATAACTTAAACTGTAAAAAGAAAGTCGACATTTAATGCGTCCACTAATAATTTATAGAAGTTAATTTGACTTTAACTACAAGCAATTCGTTTTCATTTTATGAAATGGCTTAAATAACTGTTCACTTGATTGCATATCCAGTAGTGAGTATTAAAAATGTCTCTGCCTCGTTGGTCTAGTGGCTAGATATAAGGCCGCAGAACCGGTGGTCCTGGGTTCAGTTCCCAGGTCGGGCCAATAAATAGTTATTGGGTTTTGGCTAATCTCTCTTGAGATTGGCCGCCGTGGTCGAAATCGGTCTGGCGGACCTTATCCTTATCCTTATTAAAAGTGTATAATAGGTATATTCAATCTACGACTCTTTAAGTAGAGTAAGTACAACAGTAACAGACTGAAACTATCCCATTGCTGGGAAACTGCCCACGTTTGTTAGGTGAGCTAATTAAGCGGTATGCGGTACGAACCCGTGCGGAAAGGGTACCGCTGGTTTTTAGTAGGTATTCCGATATTCGGGGCGCACTCGGCGCCTTGGACACTGGCGAGTCCCAAATACCCACTGTACACTTTAGGGAAATCTTCGCGTAATGCGTTTTTCCAGCGTTAAAAAAAAGGGTGAGCTAATTATTTTCCTCTGGTAAGTTTTGACTCATGCAGTTTCCCGTACGATGTTTTATTTGTACTGAGTGAAATTATAAACGAATATTAAGGACATGAAAAGCGATGCACTTGCCTGGATTGAAAACAGTGATCTTCAGTTAAAGATCGTTAGTGCACCAAGGCTCACGACACAGTACAGATTTATAATTATTATCAAGTTTCAACACAGCAAGTAAATACATACTTCGAAAGTAACACCTTGGACGCTTGATGTTGCAACTTTTAAATGGTTTTATTATTTCGTTTATATAAGTGTGGGTATTAATATATTTTTTGAATGTCTATATGGGTGATATTTTTATTAAATCACAAAAGAAATCCAAATAGATTCGTTATAAATTAAAAGAAATAAATATTGTATAGATGTTTGTTTGTATTTTCTTTAAGTGTTAAGCTTTTATTTTTATCTGTGCAATCACGGCATATATATGTAGGCAGGTATTTAACATAATACTGAGTTGCCCAGGACCGCCCTGGCGAGTCTTCTAAATCTCGAAATTCGTTCGAGAAACGAAATTGTAGATTAATCTTGCGTCTTTGTACATTTATTGTAATTATTTTATTCAGTATCGCATGTTATCTAGTATTGAGCGACAGGTTTTGATTTTTGTTTACAGAATTTCTATGTACTACTAACTCTTTTCAAGACTACAAAAGTGAGAATATACAGATAAAATACACTCAAACAACGAAGGACTTTGTCACATTTTTCATTAAGCCTATTAATTTTAAGGTTGGGTATTTATAAATTGTAAAATGTATTAAATTTAACAATCGCTCATAAACTATTTTACGTTGACTTTACAATCCCTATGTAAATTATCGCTGAGTTATTTCTCGATTCAAAATAATAAGCACTGCCGTAAAAAACTGCACAATTACTTTAATAACATTGTAATTTCATATCGCAAGGACATTCGAGCTTCATCAACCGCAAACAAAATGATCAATTAAACTCACCGGATTTCAACACTTGTCACACAAAATTACGAAAATTTATTTTTAATAATTTCTTTTTATTTGTCAACACTGGCACGTAAAAAAAGTGAACTGTCAAATAGTGGCGCGAAACGTGCTCGACTGGCGGCAACGCGCGCGGGAATGCCTAACGACTATGGCGGTCGTTTCGTTTGTAACTTTAAAGAGAACTCGGCCGCAGTCGCTGCACAGAGATACCACACGTTACGTCACTATATATGTTACTTAGAATATAAAGTTTATCAGAAGTGTTAAAGTTATTTTTCTTTTCTTTACTATAAAAAATATATTAATGATTCCTTACGCTTTGCGCTACCAGCCATGGAATTTAATGATTATCTATACTATCATACAATTGTATCTATAGCGCTCCCTCATATTAACAAACCATTGTCAATGCAGCATGCGATATGGGAAATCAGGTGTCTACGTATTTTATTATATTAAATAATTAAGACTATATAAAACACACACTCACACACATCTATTAATTAAAATTCATACTATTACCGTACCGTACCGTATTATTGTTCCATCCCCCTTTTTCAATTTTAATTGAATGAATACTCAGAAGATTAACGTTATTATTCTAAGATACAAAGTCCAATCTTATCTTATACTAGCTGTGTTGCGGTTTCACCCGCGTATAATTAATAAAAATATAATAAATAAAAATAAGCCTAGAGCCTTCCTCGATAAAAGGACTATTCAACACATGAAATATTTTTTAAATTCGAACCAGTAGTTCTTGAGATTAGCCGGATCAAACAATAATATAAAATATTAGTATAGATATAGATTCTAAAAATGCTGCAGCTGATTTTTTGAATTATTATATAACATATTACGGATCATCTGGCTTACGTTACTAAATATATAACAGAATGTCGAACTAAAGTCAAATCAACATACCAAGATACCTTTGTCAAATCAACAATAAAAAAAGGATAAGATATAATCAGTGATTGCGCTGCAAATGTTTTATATATCGATTTAAACGATTAATTTATTTACTTATAAATTAGGAAAGTATACAGTGAGATTACACTTATAGCACAATGGTATACAATTAAATGTATGACCATCAAAGATTCCACTGATAGAAAGAGTTCGTTGGCTGGGAAACATTGGCAACTATGCTAACCATTACATCACTATCGCAAATTAGTAGATGTTTGTAGTATTACTTGAAGTATGCTTTGATTTTGAAGTAAGCTAAGGTATTTTACTACCATCATGCATTATCTGGCAATATAGTGTTTCTGTAATAACACACAATTCTAACAGTAATACCTAAACTCTTTAATCTTTTCGATTTTAAAGTTATTTATATTTTTTATTCAAAGAAACAAACTTACAAGTTAAAAACAAATGAGTGCGTCTGGGGACGCTCGACAAAAGTGATAATACTAATTATTAATTATAATATATTAAATATAATTTAAATTAGTACTTGAGAGTTGCTAAATTATTATAAGTAGTATCTGTATACGCTAGATGGCGTTAGGTTGGTAACTCTCAGGTAAAGCAGTCCGCGTCGGTAATAGCGGCACCGTAACGCGTTACGTTACGAAGCGGTTTACCCTCCCATAAGAAGTTATCACTTCAATATATAAATTAAGGTTATGTACAGCGATATACAACAAGTGTTAATTAGTTTTAAGTTAAGTTTGAATGTTCTGTAATAGGTGCTACGTACTCGTATGTCAATTCCAAGCACTAATATTATTCTATGGCGCGCAAGTAGAGACGCGAAACTGGTTATCGGCGAGTTATTTACATAATTTTGTTGATGTAATTGTTGGTATTAAATATCGACAACACTAACTCATTCCTATTTGTTCTAATTTTAAACGATAAATTTAAAATATATTTTCTTTCAGTTTTACATTCCGTCGTTTTAACTGTTATTTATATTCAAGTTATAAACCTATTGGAATGTTATCAGTCACACGTTTTATGAGTTTTGAAAGTAAAGCAAATTGTTAAGAGTATAGTGTTGTTACGTATTCTCGCAACGATAATCGTAATATCGATATATTAGACTTTTTTCTTTGTTCTGTCTTGTGTGTTGTTTTTAAGCTTTAAAAATAAAGTTATAATTAGAGATACAAAATAAATAGGTATCGATTTTTTGTTAAATATTTTAAGGTACCCTGATTAATAAATTGCGTTTAGTATTTAAAATCGAATGCCCGACATCACTATACATCAAAGCGGTGCGGATTATGCTGCGCGCGCGCACTGCATGCCAAGCGCTTGGACAAATTTGCTACCACGCCGTCATCTCACCGAGGAAGTGATGTAATACTGTATTATATACTGGATAACGATTACTTAGCTTTATTTAATGACTAATTATCAATAAATAAATGTGACAACCGTATTGTATTGTGCGCCGTGGCAGATATTAACGCTCAAAGTTAATGATCTTAGATTGACCCTCTAAAGACCAGACCATGTATAATCGACATACTAATGTAACAGCGCAATTAAATATAGAAACCGAGATGGTTCATTGGTTAAAACACTTGCATCTTAATCGAAGGTTGCGAGTTCCGACACGGCTAATTATACTACTGAATTTTCATGTGCTTAATTTCTGTTTATATATCTTGTAATCCGCGGTGATGGTGAAGATCGTGAAGAATTTTGTCTCGTGTCTTATTCTGTCACGTACGCATATAACCTGCTTAGCAACAGCGCGCTGGCATAAGTTCCAAGCTTTCATGGCAAGATGAAAGGCCTGTCCTCAAAATTGGCCCATTTACAGGTTATTAATTTAATTACAGACTTAAAGGGACTTAATTAATGAATCTGTTTGGCAGCGCATTGCCGGTTTAAAAATCGCTGATATCTTAAAAACTGGGGGATAATTCTACTAACAAATTGTTACTTTATCGCAATCGAATCGAAACGTTATCGTTGCTGTTTACGATCCAGTTGAAGTTCCGTCAAAGTTAGATCGGAATAGACCCTTGTACCAAATACATAAAGGTAGAAAGAGTCGCTTATTCCATTATGTAATAAAGAGACACCGCGCATAAGAATCACATATAAGCTGAGATAGGTATAGATATTTATTTCTTTGTTTTAATGTTTATATAGTCTAAATACACGTCGGTTATGTGAGATTTTAGTCTGTACATTTAAGTCAAGGTTAACCATTCTAATCACGTCCGTACATTACTTGCAATGAATAATAAAAATATATATTCGATATTTTTGGAGTACTTGATAATTTATTAATTAATTATTGATAAATTTATAGTAAAAATATAGCAAATCTTTCATTTAAACATATATTTTTTTCAGATACGAGATAATAAGACAGTAACGTTACTGTTCTTCAACGAATTGAATAATTGTGTTTATCAAAGAAAATCTAAAGCAATAAAAGAGGAAACAATGTTTTTGTAACGAAAAAGCGAATAAAACAACATATATGCATATAAAACTTATGCGAAGACGCATTGCGTTTCAAAGAAGATTTAAGTATATAAGTAGCAATGCTTCGCAGCTTGCATTGCAGGGTGCATTAAATTTAGACAATTAACCTGACGAGCGTGAATTTCATGTTCTTGTTAATAATAATGCTTGAAATAAATAATATTTCTTTGTATTTTCTTGTGATAATATAACAATAGCATGCAGCTATTTTACTCGGTGGTAGAGCTTTGTGCAAGCTCGTCTGGGTAGGTACCACCCACTCATCAGATATTCTAACGCAAAACAGCAGTACTTTGTATTGTTGTGTTCCGTTTTGAAGGGTGAGTAAGCCAGTATAATTACAGGCACAAGAGACATAATATCCTAGTTCCCAAGGTTGGCGGCGCATTGGCAATGTCAGCGATGGTTAACATAAGAAATGTTAACAATCGCATCGACAATGCCATTGTCTATGGGCGTTGGTGACTACTTACCATCAGGTGGCCCATATGCTCGTCCGCCTACATATACAATAAAAAAAAACAAAGCTTCGCGTTAGAGTTGTGCAAAAATGTATGCTTATGTTAGATAACTGAAATATAAAAATACTTACTGTTCTCAGCTATTTCACTTTATTTTTTCAAAGAATTGTTTCGTTTACACACAATCAACGAGGCAAACTAAGAACTAGAAATGAAACACAACAATTTATAGATGTCAACAGTTTTTTATATCGCGTTTTCAATTACCCGTGTCATCTTTTCAGTATTTTTTCGATAAAGATAAAAATAATTAATCCATCACTATGTATCCGCTATCGTATATATACATATAATATACACATGTATATATAGCAACCTTCAAGAAAAGAGCGTACTCATTTCTTAAAGGCTTACAAAGCCCTGGGGTGTTGCAGGTGTCCATGGGCGGTGGTAAGGTCTCTCCAGACCGATTGTGGCCACGGCGGCCAATCTCAAGAGAGATTAGCCAACTGCGCAGGACATATTATAGTGCACAAGTGTGTGCGCAAACACAGGTGCACTCTCTTTCCCTTAGCTCTCATAATCCGATGGGTCGGAAATCCGACACGACCGGAAAGAGTTCAGGCGCAGGACCAACGGCTTAACGTGCTTTCCGAGGCACGGGAGTGTACACACTTCCAACTTCCAGACTCCGGGCTGCTACTGAGAATTTTCTGATAGAAAAACCCAATAATTATTTATTGGCCCGACCTGGGAATTGAACCCAGGACTACCGGGTCTGTGGCCTTATAGCTAGCCACTAGACCAACGAGGCAGTCACTTTCCATCAGGAGAGCCTCGTGCTCTTACATATAAAAATGTATAAGCAGTAATTTTATTTGTGAATCAAAATCAATGTCAAAATATTTATTAGTTGTTGTATTAAATTACAGTTGGTTATTGATTACAAAAAAAACCGGTAAGAAATACTTGCAATTTAAGAAGAGGCGAAGGAAAATCGATGGAAAGGGATCATTCATTTTTTTATTGTATAGGTAGGACGAGCGTTTGGGCCACCTGATCGTAAGTAGTCACCAACGCCCATAGACAATGGCATTGTACGAAATGTTAACCATCGCTTACATCACCAATGTGCCACCAACCTTGGGAACTAAGATGTTATGTCCCTGGTGCCTGTAATTACACTGGCTCGCTCACCCTTCAAACCAGAACACAACAATACCAAGTACTGCTGTTTTGCGGTAGAATATCTGATGAGTAGGTGGTACCTACCTAGACGAGCTTGCACAAAGCTCTACCATCGAGTGAATAAAGAAACTTTTATGAGTACCAACACATTTTGCAGACAATATACACGTTAGATGTAGGTCTCTTAAGGTCCTATTTTTAATTTTTTTTAATTCTTGGTTTTACTGAGAGTCATGGATTTATAGTGAGTGTGGTAACCCCTACCCCCATTTAAATATTTAAATAACATTAAATATTTCATTAGCTTAGGCGATACGCCACTGAGATTTTAACCATGAAATATTATTATGGTAAAATGCAATAATATAAATTATTGAACGGACCTTCACAGAGATCTCAGCTCAGTTGATTTTTAAAGTACTACTGTTATATAACCTACCACCCTCTCTACCTTTACCCTCAAATTATATAGTAGTTATCAGGGCGGGATTTAGGGGAGGGCAAACGGGGCTACTGCCACGGGGCCTCCACAAAAGAGACTTCGGGAAAAAGCAGTAAATAATATTAAATATATAAGCAATGTTAAAGCCCCAGCCGGCGCAAAACAAGCTGAATTGCGGAATTGCGACTTGTACAGTAGCTATTTTAATTTTTTACTTTTATATATTTAAGGTTTTAAAGTAAATAAAATAGTACAATAATTACAATACTTTATCAATCATCAGTGTACCGTATCACCGTAAATTAGATTACAACATTAAAGTATCGAGTTTCTGTTGACTAAACTAAACTGATAATAGAATGCGTGTCACAACGCTTGCGGTGTGACATCAATTGTCGTCTGTAGTCTTTATCTCGGTAACCACCAACGGTCAAGGTTGATCTTTTGTATATAAAAAATAGGTACTACAAATGTAATCAAATGATATTTTATTTGAGTAAGACCTAGATTAATAATAGACACAAATTAGTTTAGTATTATTATATATTATATTTTGTATTAATAATTATTTTTGGGTTTGAACCCGCGATCATAGGTTAAGATACACGCGTGGCATTGTTGTGTTTACAGGTCATTAGCTTTTTCTGTTCAGAAACTCTCAGTAGGAGTTGTGTGTGACAATATCAACTTCTTAGTGCTTCACTGATCAATCACTCTCCGGTGCCCCGGATTATGACAATCCCTGTTTTTTATACAATAGGTAGGCAGATGAGCATATGGGCCACGTGATGGTGGCCACCAACGCCCATAGACATTGGCATTGTAAGATATGCTAACCATCGCTTACACCAACCTTGGGAACTGAGATGTTATGTCCCACATGCCTGTAATTACACTGGCTCACTCATCTTTCAAACCGAAATACAACAATATCAAGTTCTGCTGTTTTGCGGTAGAATATTTGATGACTGGGTGGTGCCTACCCAGACGAACTTGTACAAAGCCCTACGACCAGTGTGCATATAATACTTTCAAATTGGCCGCAATGCATTCATATATCATCATCGTGTGCTAAAATAAAAATCATCCAGTTGTAATCTAATGTTAATTAAAGTTCCAAATGAATACTCGAAATAAGTACCTAAAATATTATTCTTACCTACCATTATGTTTATCAAATATTTACAATCTCCGACCATAAAAACTCTAATTGTTGCTTATTTATTTATCGAAACGGTATTAAGTTACAGCTTAATATGTTTTATGAGTGAAAGATTTTAAGCCATTTTCTCTATATATCTAAATATACAAAATACGAGCTACAGTTAGTTAGTGGTAGGTGGTAGCAGTAAATTCTTACGCAAAGAAAATTCTCATTTTAAACAGTAAGTGAGAAATACCTCTTTTAAATTTTACAGGCTCATATCATCGTTGCTATAATTTTACAGGCTCATCTGGGTCCACCTACGCATCAATTATTCTACCGACGAATAATAATATTCTGCATTGCCGTGTTCCTGTTTACATGGTGAATCAGTATAATTAGGGGCACAAAAGACATATCTGACCGACGATACAGAAGCCGTGGTGGAAACAAAGGTGAAGATTGCACAAACGGTGACTACCATAGGAATCCAGAATCCTGCTAAGACAATAACACCCCTTCAAGAAAGTCAACGTTTACACATGCCGAGTCATGAAGTAGTTATCTGTAGTTTTTAATCCTGATTACCAGCAACACAATCTACGTAAGATTGTGTCGCTGGTAATAAAAATGCAGGCATATTAAAACAACGTTATAGTAAATTAAAGATAAAATAGTTTATGTAGGTATGTATAAATTTTTATAGTGTTCAAGCTCTTGAGCGCAAGTTACTTATGTATGGCTCCGAATTAATCGCCTGCCTTCCTAAATAAATATATATTTTTTAATAGTCTCTTACATATAATTACTTCCATTGTATTTGAATCGCTTTATTCACTTAGATTTCACGGCCACGGTACATCATGCCACTAAAACTTAATGTATGTTAACCATCGAACGCCTATTCGTTACTATACGTATCGTATCATTCGTATACGTCCCAATGATTTTGTATGTTTTGTTACCTAGGAAGCCTCGAGGAGGACCGCTGACGCCGCTCGTTCCCGCAAGGCGCCGTGATATGTGCGCTCTGAATTAATACCGTATCAGCATTATAATATTTTTTGTTTATAATAAAATTATATGAATTCAATACCTGGTTCTAATATCGATTACTGTTGTCTCATATAATTAGTGTTAATTGTTATTATATATTTTAATTAAAGTATTAGTAAAAACTTTATTTTTTCGAACAACGATTTTATCAACAATTTTAACCCATTGTCACTATCGCAAAATAAAATCAACGAATACTCATATATTTTAATTCATTTCCTAATTACAAAGCCTCTTGAAGTTACGAATTCCGTGGTAGAATCATACTTCACATGTGTATGCTATCGTAAGATATATTTTTATTATCTCTAAAATATTTTAAAAGGCGATATAAATTGACAGGAGTGTATATAAAAATATATAATAATATTAGGTAACAATTAGCATAATTCGTAATTCAACCTCATCAAATTCTTAAAACGTATACATACGTCGTGAGCTGAATAATTAAAAAAAATCCATTTATCGATCACGGTAGGAACGAAATAATTTATTTTTACAAACACGACACATCTTAACAGATGGGTGATTTACAAATTCAAATTATCGCGGAGTATCCTTGGGGTTTTGTAAGTTTTTAGAGTCCTCTGATCAAAAAATTTGAACCTTCAGTGTGCTGATTCGATGTCTGTTCGCGTGTTTCAGCACTTTGGTCAATAATTGAGTATTGTGTTTATATTTCGTAGAAATACATTCAATATCAAAATATTAGATTATTAAATTGAATGTTAATCTATCGTCGTTTCAGGTTCAAAATATAAATTCGACTGAGAAAATCCGGCAAGACACACGCGGTATACCCAGTGTAACTCGTAAGCCCGGGCAAGCAGCACTTAATTTTCATCTAAAAGATAATGAGGAAGCCTGCATGTGTCTCACTTCACTACCAACCCGTATTAGAGTAGCATGACGGAAAAAGCTCAAACCTATTCCTCCAAAGGGCGCGGAGGCCTTAGTGCAGCTGTAGAACATTTATAGACTAGTACTGTCACATTACTTTTTATATATTTTAAATACCATAATCTATTATTGTTATTTTATCACAATGTTTGAATTTAATATTTACAAAGTTAATACTATTATATATAGGATACCCCAGAGTCAATACAAACACACACACAATAAAATTCAACAAAATATGTAATTTTGAGATGTATGCAATAAAATTACTAAATAATGTGGACGTAACCTGGATTGTTTACCTACAATATAGAACCATAGACAACGTCAATCGTGTGTGGTCGTGATAATAATTTCAATTGAGAGACATACATCAACGTCTGATACTTTTAATGCAGCAAGTAAATATGTAAAAACGATTTACACTTTGACAAACGCTGGTTGTGAGCGACAAAAAACATGTTTTACTGGTGGCAGGGCTTTGTGCAAGCTCGTCTGGGTAGGTACCACCTACTCATCAGATATTCCACCCGAAAAACAGCATTATTTCTTATTGTTGTGTTCCGGTTTGAAGGGTGAATGAGCCTGTGTAATTACAGTTACAAGGGACATAACATCTTAGGTTCCAAGGTTGGTGGCGCATTAGCATTGTAAGCGATATATAACATTTCTTACAATGCCAATGTCTATGGGCGTTGGTGGCCTATTACCATCAAGTGGCCCACATGCTCGTCCGCCTATTTATTCTATAAAGAGAAGAATCAGGTGTTAGGTGTATGTTTTAAACATACACCTAACAGCTGACCTACCTGGTGGTACCTACTAAGACGGGCTTTGTGCAAGCCCGTTTTAGTAGGTAGCACCATCGTATATTCCATATCATCGTACATTATATCACCAAATAGTAATACTTACTATTGCTTATATCATCTTAGTTTCCAAGGTTGGTCGCGCATTGGCAATGTAAGGGATGGTTAACATAATGCCAATATCTATCTATGACCACTTCGTCACCACCGTCCATAGACATAATAAGTACAGTCAGGTGACCCGCTTACAAGCATACCTACCTAACACTTGAGCTCCTTACGACGATTATTATAGTGGATTATAATCTCTGAATGTTGTTTCTTAAATTAATATTTCTGTGTATTGTACAGAACTCTAAATGCAAGTGACATATGTAATTGGTAGATATTTTTTTAATAGGAAGGACCTTGAGAGCTGCATATTATATATTTGAAAACAAAGTCTAGATCTAAATTAGACATACAATTGCAATTTGGGATTTTTGTGAAGCAAACTTGAATAAAGTATGTCTTCATTTGATTTGATTTAAAACTGTTATTAATAAATATTCAAGTTTACTTTAATATACGCAAACAACAGTAATTTTTAATTTAATTAATTTCAATAAATATATTTAAAAAATCACATCGGATTCACGATTAAAATTTTAGACAAGAAATAAACTAAAAAATGTATCAGTCACCTTTACACGTTAATTTTCATGCAGGATAATATATAAATCTTGTTATATGTAATTTATATATTTACGTCTGTAATATAACTAAGAAAAGTTGCTTGTTTACACAGCTCGAATCCTCATTTATTCACGTTTATATAATTTATTTATTCTGTTTTAAATGGGGAAGCGTTAGATGCTGTAGAATCAATTCTAGCAGCGCACGACAGCGCTGCAGCTTTCACGGTTCAAAAAATATTCAATTGTGAAATTTAAAAGAATTGTTAAGGAACGCTTGTGTACTGAAGGACATTACACAACCAATGCCTTTTTAGATGATTGCGATCGTGTCATTCCCAAGGTGCATACCTTGGGAATGACACGATCGCCTCCAGGCTATTTCAAATAAATGTATTAATTGCCTCTTTTGTAAAGATGAGTTATAAAAAAACCGCTGAATTTCTTTCGCCGGTTCTTCTCATGTTTGGGGTGCTTATTTCCGAACCGGTAGTAGATTTATGACGATCAATAAGTAAGTGTAACGCTTCTATATTGAATAAAGACTTTTGACTTTAAAAACATCTTCATAGAAAATAATCAATACAATGCGGATTAACTTCCGAAAAGTCCTCACCGCCGATTGATCTGACGAACGATTGAACGAATGATTAGCTGTGATAAGCGAAATACCCGCAAATTTCTTTTTCAATGTAAAATCTAAAAAGATATATTTTCTTCACGTTTATTGTATAAATATTGATCTAAGTGAAAAATGTTTCCTACAAAATTGTAGGCCATGAGAAGATCGGACTTTTTTATGTTTGTGACAATTTTTATATAGTTTCTGAAAAAAATACGATAAAGCATATTCACAAAAACTGTCATCTGTACAGCCATCTATGTATGACAGACTCCTCTAGGCGAATAGGCCAATTCTGACTCTAAATAGTCTTGTCCATAACGAGGGTAGCACTCGTTCGCTGCAACAAAGCACAGGCACCAGCTTTTACGGACGTACACTCGAAAATACTTGAAGTTTGCCCAAAAAATGGCATCGAACAAAACTAACCCACTATCAGAAAATAAGAAAACTGATATGGGCGGTCACAATTAACGCAGACCCGATAGCCGACGGGGCAGAAGAATTCTTCAGAGTTGACCGCGGCAAGGTGGAGTGATGACGTTGGAAACAGTGATTCGAAGATCGGGCTCAGTGATGTACTTATGAAGAAACTCCACTGGCTGACGAACGCGGGTCGATGATGAATCGATAAAAGATCAATAATTGCAGCCTGTTTATATTTTAACTAACTATGGTGTACGATAGTATATTGCATTAAATCACTAACTAATAATAATAAATTAATTATTGAACAAGACGAAGTTGTCCGTCTCAATGTGCCAATCAGCTGAATCATGGCAGAACAGACTCCGTCTGTTTATCGCAAATCAAGATAAATAAGAAAGCCGGGTTTATAACTTTATTGACATATTTATCCTTGAACTCGTGACGATAAGTCTTATCAATTTATAATTTTTTTTAACATTTAAATTTATTAATAGAGAAAATTAAATATCAGAAAAAAATATTAAAAAAGCGAATACCGCTAAGAATTTACTGACTTGGCGATGTCGATGTCTTTAGTAAAAAAACCATTTCCTGCTTACAATTTTAATATGAAATATCTTAAATAAAATAAATTAAACCGGTGTTGCGGATGTCCATGGGTGGTGGTAGTCACTTTCCATCAGGTGAGACTCCAGCTCGTTTGCGTATGAGGGGCCTACATAAAAATAAAAAAAATCCCATATTGTACAGAGGTATACGATTACCTGGTTCCTAAGTTAGTGTTCGTTTTCTCCAAAATAATGTCTTTATTATTAGCTAAACTAAGTAGATATTTAATATTTTTATCACATAACAAATCAATAGCAGTACTGATCAGATTGAGACCCTAAATGTGTAAACAGCTTGACATATGTGTTATAAAGTTAACATAGTAAAATTTAAGTTAAAAACTATGAAACTTCAAAAAAGTGTCAATTTTTTTAAGCATGTCACGATTACTAACCACACAACAGCAAAATAACCAAAATTTAAAAGGATGTGTTAAAAACAAATGACTTAAGAATGTGTTTATTAATTTCTCAATAGTGACCGTCGATGTAGAGAATTTTTACCGAGGATTGATTGTTATATAAGATATCCTAAGTCTGATATTTCATGCGTGTTATACAAATCGCGAAAACACCTCGCCGTTGCTAAAATGGCACGTTTATGTTATATTAAAGTAATCAATCAGAGAACACATCGGAGAAGGATAATATAATAGGAAAACACAAAATCAAGGTTAAGCAGTTATGACATATCTGTTTACATAATTGTTTGTGGTGTTTGGTACATTATCTTACCAACAACTGTTTCTATAAAATAAAAAGTAAAAATACTTTATTGAACATTGAAGCATTACACTCACTTATTGACTGTCAAATTACAAACTACTGGTTTCGATAAGAAATACACCGACCTGAGAAGAGCCGATGAAGGAAACTCAGCGGGGTTATTTTTGTTATTATGTCTGGTATACAAATATTCAATATAAAATAATAGACTTAGCGTTCTTTAACATTTTTTTTCAATTTAACAACTGAGGCATTTTGAACGAATTCTTGGATATTTTGTAGAACCTTATACATTGCCCCACAAAATTGTTACTGACTCTGTGTAGCGCTGAGTGAGATTTAATATATAACATATAATTAGACTATTTAATTTAGCGAAAGTTATCTCGTAAGTGTTTTTTATATTATGTTCTTGTTACTTTCTCTCGGGTTGAGGTATGTTTACCTCTACTCATTACATGTGTTGACACACCGTCCTCGTCCCATACCAAGGCAACAATGGAAAAAGCTAAAGCGAGCAAATATTCATCTCTCATTCCAAATGATGTCTCTGTTCTATTTGCAGTTGAAAGTTTGGACCTTGGAACACCTCATCTTATTGCCTTTACTGGTGACAGGAGGGCTGGTTCCTTTATCGCCCAGAGAATCGGAATTTCGATTCAAAGGGGAAATGTTTCTAGCATTCTTGCCACCACTTCACGTGGTCATGATTTGTACAGCAGCTGTCTTTAATGTAAAGTATTATTTTGTAATTATTGTAAATGAAATAATAATAATTAAAACAAAGTGTAAATAAAGATAGCCAGTTATCTACTACAGCAAGGCAGCAAGATACCGGAAAATCACAGGACTGATCACGGTTGTTTTGGCAGTACTGTATGGTTGAACACCTAAGCGTGACCCTTAAGGCAGTATCCGATTGGGGCGATGCCAATTTGGTCATGTTCAATGCAACCAAGACGCAGGCATGTCTGTTTTCCGCCAAAAACAGGGAATTCCAGCTTAATCCCTCTTTCCGAAATGTGTCCATACCTGTAACTGACCACCTTGATCTTCTTGGCGTTACTCTCACGTCGACTCCAAATTTCGGCTCTTTTATTGAGGCCAAAGCCCAAATAGCCGCTCGAAAGCTTAGTATCCTCTCCAAGGTGAGACGTTACTTCACTTCAGAACAACTGCTCAGCTTATACAAAGCACAAGTGAGGTCAAGTATGGAGTACTGCTCTCACCTTTGGGACGGCTGTGCTAAGTACCACCTTCAGGCTTTAGAGTTGATTGAGAGGCGTGCCAGGAGGCTGATAGGAGATGACACTTTGGTCGAGTCTAGGCTCCAAAATCTGGAACATCGACGTGTAGTTGCGTCACTATCAGTTTTCTATCGGATACATTTCGGAGAATGTGCTCAGGAATTAGACGAATTAATTCCGCCCGCACCCTTTTAATATCGAACGGCCAGGCAAACGCGACCAAAGCGGCATAGGTATACAGTGGAAATTCCCCGCCTACGTATGAAGCGCTTCGAATCCACCTTTATCATTCGCACTGCTAAAGTGTGGAATACTTTGCCTGAGTCTGTATTTCCCGATAGGTACAACGTTGGTGTCTTCAAATCAAGAGTTAACAGGTATCTTCTAGGCAAGCGTATTACATCGTAGACCGTGTCTATGCTTAACATCAGGCAAGTCAACGATCAAACGCAAGCATATAACGGGTAAAAAAAAAAGAAAAAAAAAAAAGAGATCATGCGCAAAACGATGACGATGACCGCGACAAGTGTTGAAAGTGCGCTGGGTGAGGGTCGAGGAGTGGCACATCCTGGGCCGTGAACTCGATCAGACTTCTCCTTCCGAGCAGTCGTACATACAATGCCAAGCAGGGAATCTGCCGAGGGCCGTAACTGCTTGCTGTGATGATTCTCTCCAGGCCGATTTCGGCCATGGCAACCGCTTCAACTCCTTGCATGGTGTCGTTCATGTGCTCGCATGTGGCTTATGTACCCAATCTTTTTACTGAAGATCCTCGCGCATAGCGGGCATGTGAGCTCTCCATTAACATAATTGTAGTTGATTGCCGCAGGTGGTCGGGCTTTCAACTGGTCGCGCCTGGCATCAAGCTCAGCAAGGAGACTTATTTCGAACTCTTGGATCCTCGCTTTAATGTTGGATCTCCATTCTTGCCTGTTGGCGGCCTGCTGTTCCCACTGCGCGGTTTTTATGCTGCACTTTATCATGTGCCGCTTTAGCACATCTTTGTATCGAAGAAGTTGTCCGCCATGTTTACGCTTGCCTTCCTCAAGTTCGCCGTACAAGATGCGCTTAACGACACGCTGATCCGCCATCCTTGAAACGTGACCGCACCAACAAAGTTGTCGCCGCATAAGATAAAATTCAATGCCACCCACATTCGCTCTTCGCAGCACTTCTGAATTCCGCACACGATCAGACCACTGGATATTAAGAATTTTGCGTAGACATTTGAGGTGGAAGCGGTCTAATGAACGGATGTGATGTCGGTAAACGGTCCACGTCTCGGCAGAGTATAGAATATTAGGCAGCACAACCGCCATATATACTGCAATTTTGGTAGCCAGTTTCAGATCATGTGAGCGGAAGACCCTGGTATGCAGCTTGCCGAAAGCCGCGGCTGCAGCACCGATCCTGCTGTTGATTTCGGCATCCAATTCGCACTTTGATGTTAAAGTACTCCCCAAGTAGCGAAACTGGTCGACCTGCTTTAGAACGTCATCTCCAAGTTTGATTACCAGTGTTTCACGGCCGTTGACATCCAAAGACATCACTTCCGTCTTTTTGACACTGATCTTTAGACCAAAGTTGAGGCAGGAGTCATGGAAGTTGGACATGAGCTTTTGCAGGCCATCTGGGGATTCTGCCACAAAACACAAGTCATCCGCATACGTGATCTCAGTGATCATTGTGTGAGACACTTTTGTGTAATCCTTTAACCTGGCTAAATTAAAAAGGCTGCCATCAGTGCGGAAACGGACGCGAACTCCTTCGGGAGTCGTCTGTAGGACGTCGCGAACTATAGGGTTTTCCATTAAGGGCGCTTGATCATTGAAATGCAAAAAAAAAATACATGTAGGAGAGATATTTGCGAAATATTTTTTTTATTTGGAAGGTCTATCGACCCCATTATGTATGGAATATGACATCATTCAAATGACCGCCACGGCTTCGGTTGGTGGCGCGCACACGAAAGGTCCAATTTTCGATGACTCTGGCGCACAAATCGGGCTGTATTTGATCGATGGCGTGGCGTATGTTGACTTTGAGGGCATCGGTGGTTTGCGGCTTGTTGGCATAGACCTGCGACTTAAGAAAACCCCACAAGAAAAAGTCCAGCGGGGTCAAATCGCACGATCTCGGTGGCCAGTTCACGTCGCCTCCGCGCGAGATGACCATGTCCAGAAATTGCTCGTGCAGAACTTCCATCGTAGCGTGTGCTGTGTGGCACGTAGCGCCGTCCTGTTGAAACCACATGTTGTCCAGATCCATATTCTCGATTTCAGGCCAAAAGAAGTTGGTTATCATCGACCGGTATCGCTCACCATTGACGGTGACGGCCACACCATTATCGTTTTCGAAAAAATACGGACCAATCACGCCTCCGGCCCAAAATCCGCACCAAACAGTCACTTTCTGCGGGTGCATTGCCACTTGGTGAACCTCGTGTGGATTGGTCTCGTCCCAAATACGGCAATTTTGCTTGTTGACATAGCCATTCATCCAAAAATGCGCCTCGTCGCTGAAGATGATTTTTTTGCCAAAATCGGCGTCAACTTCCAACTGCTCTAATGCCCAGTCAGCGAACACACGGCGCTGTCTATGGTCATTAACCTTGAGCTCTTGGGTCAGCTGGATCTTGTACGGGTGCAGGCTCAAGTCACAACGCAAAATTCGCCAAGTTGTCGTCTGCGAAAGGCCGAGTTCCTGTGCGCGACGCGGAATTGACTGCCGCGGGTTTTCGAGGACACTGTCGCGCACAGCGGCGATATTCTCGGCAGATCTCGCGTTACGTTGACGCACGGGAACCGGCTGATTGTTAACTGACCCGGTTGACTCGAATTTGTCCACCAATCGACGGATAGTCGACTCGGCAGGACGATCATCGCGACCGTAAAACGGGCGAAGTGCGCGGAACGTTGCTCGAACTGAAGACCCATTTTCATAAAACAATTTTATGATTTGCACGTGCTGCTCGACACTGTAACCTGCCATGGTGGTTTGGGAGGACGGAATGAATATAACACACTGCATTTGACAGCTGTCACTCAAACAACATGGCCGCAATCAGCTGTCAAAGTTCAAGCGTCCCTATTGGAAAACCCCATACAACTGCAAAGTACAGGGTACAACAGTGTAGGCGCTAGAACACATCCTTGCTTTACCCCACAGGTAACGGGGAAGAAATCCGACTGTTCACCGTCAATAGCGACGCAGCTCCTCATGTCGTCATGCAGTAGTCTCACTAGTCGCACAAACTTCTCCGTGCATCCCAACTTTACTAGAACAGTCCAAAGAGCTTCACGAGGTACGCTGTCAAATGCCTTTTCAAGGTCGACAAAGCTAAGATAGATATTACGACCCTGTTCTCTGCTTTTCTCTTGCAGTTGACGCACTGAAAAGATTGCCTCACAAGTACCCCGGTCATGTCGGAAGCCAAACTGGGTTTCAGGCAGAATCTTTTCTGAAAGTTCTGTAAGGCGGTTTAAAAGAATTCTGGCCAGGATTTTTCCGGGGACCGATAATAGTGAAATACCGCGGAAGGAGTCGCAGTCAGAACGGTCACCCTTACCCTTATACAGTGCCCTGGTAAGAGATACTTTGAACGTATCAGGGACTTGTTCTTTTTCCCACATATGAGTAAAAAGTTCCCACAGCGCCGAATGCAACTCCTCACCACCGTATTTGAGCAGTTCTCCCGGTATAGAATCTATACCAACCGCGCGCTTGTTCTGCTGTTGTCTGATGGCAAAAACAACCTCATCACGAGGCAGTGGCTCATCCAGCTTGTAGATCATCAGTAGGGAGCTGAGGTAAAGAGTAAATGTGGTCCAGATTAAATGTTCGGTCCACATTGAGCAAAAAGTTGAAGTGTTCTGCCCATCGCCTGAGTACTTCCTCCTTGCTTTTAAGAAGGCCATCGCCAGTTGATGGCCGTAGTGGCACTTTTCTCAGGTAGGATGTACCGAGCAACCTTCGAACCTCACTGTGAAACTCCCCTAGCTGGTTAGTGTCAGCAAGCCACTGCACTTGACGCGCTTTGTCCCACCACCACTTGTCTTTAATCTCACGAGATAGCTTTCGCAGCTCCAGGTCACCTTGCTTGATCCCCGCAACGCGTCGGCTGCAACGCACCTGTAAAAGACGCCGATGTTTTTCAATTGCCTCACTAAGGACTCCATCGTTCTCGTCATACCAGTCCTCGTTCCTGCGGACTTTTAGACCTACAGTAGCAGTGGCAGTGTCTAATATTAGAGAAGACAGAGAACCCCAATCGGCTTCGACATCACCGGTTCTTTCATTTGACATGAGTGCGCTGGTCAAGGCTTCAGCATATTTCTTCCTCGCCTCAAGATCTTTCAGCCTCTCGACATCAAAACATGCAGGTTTCGCTCTTTCAGATCTTCGGGGACGAAGGAGACGGAGATGTAGCTTAGTGACTACTAGCCGGTGGTCAGTCCAACAGTGGGCACCGCGCATGACGCGGGTGATTTGGACTTCGGAGATATCTTTTTGGCACACGATAGCGTAATCAATCAAATGCCAGTGTTTAGATCTTGGGTGCATCCACGTAGTTTTGTGCTTGGCTGGAAGTCTGAACATAGTGTTCGTGATCGCTAGGTCTAACTGTGCACATAAGCTGAGCAGCAGCTGACCGTTGCTGTTCATATTTCCAACTCCGTGTCTCCCCAAGACTTTAGGCCAGGCGTCATAATCTCGCCCAACTCTAGCATTGAAATCCCCTAAGACCAGTATCTTCTCTTTGGGGCGTACGCTTTCGATGCACCGGGTCAAATCGTCATAAAACTTACAGCGTTGGAGCATAGACACTGATGACATTCAAGTAGTTGTCATATTCAAGGTGGAGGCGCAGTGTGGTGATGCGGTTCGAGATATGCACTGGATACTCTTGCAATTGTTTGATGAGCTGGTTCTTAACTGCAAATCCTACGCCCGACCTTCGCAGTTCTGAGGTAGCAAGTCCCTTCCAAAAGAAAGTATACCCGCCACCATGTTCTACCAGTTCTCCTTCTTCGGCTAGATGTGTTTCGCTGAGTGCAGCCACATCCACATTGTAGCGTCGAAGTTCCCGAGCTAAGACGGCAGTTTTCCGTTCAGGGCAGGCATTGTCATCACGGTCAAGCAGTGTTCGCACATTCCACGCGCCGATTGTCATTGCAGGTGTTTTAATATTTTGTTTCCTGTAACGTCGACCACGAAATTGAAAGATGCGAAGGCAGCCGTGGTTACTACCCTCAAAATGGTTGGAAGGAGCTTTTGTTTAGGGCACCTTTTCTAGCCCCCTCCCCGGCTGAGCGGGGAAAGCAGAGCCTCGCTAAATAGGGCTGCTTTGTCACTCCAGGTGCTGCTGGGTTCACTCTGTCCCCCCAGTGCAGAGCGAAAGCGACCACGGTGTCACACACCCCTGGAGCCGCCTATGTGCAGGCCTCAAACAAAGCCCAGATTGCATCAGATCGGACCTCTCTACTTTGACCCATCGCCACAGGACTTTTTTGAAATAGGAGTCCATATACGGAAGAAGTCAGTTGCGCAGGAAATATTTCGGTGCACAAGCGTACGCGCAAACGCAGGTGCACACCCTCGTCTTCTCCTTCCTCGAACCAGTGGAACGGATAGCCGCTACGACTGGAGAAAGGATCCGATGATGTGTCTAGCCGACGGTAACTGTACGCCTTCTACCGTCGCCCTAGGCCGTCCACCTTGCCTAGCTACCTCGCCAGATCCGCCAAGCCCGATTGCATATCTGCGTTGGGTTGCCTTCCCCGCCGAGGCAGACTTTATGCATTAAGCGGGAAGGATCCGCTTGTAGGTTCACCATTCTGGCAAACCCCCCTCAACCAGGCTTAGCCCGCGAGCCAACGCGGTTACCAGGGTGTGGCCGCTGCATGCACTACAGCTACTTGGAGCCACTGGTGAGAGATTGCAGAAAGCCTGTGATCAGCGAAGCTACACCGCCCGTTATGGGCTGGCTGGTGAAGCCCTGAAAGTATTCACACGAGGCCTCCCACTACACCCCTAACTGTGATAATGTAATGACCGAGGAGGAGAATGCACGCGACGTCCCAAGCTTAAAAAATAGTGTGTGCCTTAGGGCCGTAGACGCGTGTCCTATTAGCCTATTAATACATAGATAGGAACCTCGCGTGTCCTACGGTCACCTCTAATAAGGCGTGCCCCCGAGCAGCCGTAGCCAATATCGAAGATCTTTCCCCCTGAGGAGTTTTTAGCCCAGCCATGAGCAGACCACGGAAAAGGAATACAGAGAATGCGTTTGATAAAACGATGGATAATCTCCATCGCAGAGGTTATAAAGAGTAAAAATCCCACCCAACTTGCGTAGTATCGGATATTTTTCAAAAATTAAAATTAACCCTAGATCGAAATAGAAGATATTTACTTCGAGGACAGCGAATTCAAATCCAAGCAATCTGCTGACTTTTCACGTGCTTAATTTGTGTTTACGTCATAAATCTCGTGCTTGGTAACGATAACATTTAATGGTAACAGTAGGTATATTTTGCACACGTCTCTAATTAAAATAATAACATAATATATAGACAAGAAAGCTGGTTGTATAAAACGTAATCGGCTTGTGTTATCCAACTTAATCATTTGATTAATGCTAAAACTTATTATAAATCTTTTGAAATATATTTATTATTTGATAATTCGTAGATCGGCTAAGCAACAAGGTGACGTGCGCGCGCGACGATTCGCGTTGATTGCGAGCTCGCCGCGTATCGATGATAATAATTGATAATAAAGAAATATTAGGACCGTGTGCAAGAAACTTAAGGAGAAACTTATACTTGAGATATATTATTTTAAAACAAAATTATAAGCTTTATTTTTAATGAATTAGATCTTTTGCACTATTATTACTAATAAATACTTTTTCTTTTATTTACCAGCTACGGCTCGTCTGTCTAGAATGAAGGTTTACATAAAATCTTTATATTAGAGGATAAACATACACAGAAAAAACAATTTATGCGCAGGGCATTCGCTGATAAATGCACAATATGTCATCAACGATTTATCATAATCACATGAACAGTTTAGGAACGCAGAGAGAACAAACACACAAACATTAATTTTTATTTATTAAATATCATCAAATTATAATATCAAAAGACAAACAATTTAATTTATATGGAATTGATTAATAATTTAACGTTATATAATTAGTTCCTCAAAAATTAAAATAATTTTAATTGATTCAATATTTCTGATATTACACGATAAATCAATTTGTTCACCTCTATTTTGAAAATAGAACAAACGTAATGCATGGTTATACAATTGTACATAATATGTATATATACTTATTTGATTATGAATTTACATCGATTATTTCTAGAATTGATTCACTTGTATATAAATAAAGTTCATAATATTTTTATTATTATCAAATAACATGTTCCAAATACGATGTAAGGAGATCTCTACCTTAAGTGTTCTTCACACGACACCAATTATTTAATAGTGTCGTGCGCAAAAAGGCTTTCAAAATTCATTATCTGCGAGATTGTTCACAATTGACCGATACCAACTCTGTCTTAACGATGTAGATACGAGATAATTAATTGTTAATTCTATTGTTTATTAATAAATTCGTAGATAATTTAAATTTATCAATATTTTATAAGTTTTTCCTAAAATTAAATTGTGGTGAAAATTTAAAAATGTTTTTCAGTTCAACGTCGAGAGGTTTTCAGTATTAACATCTAACGACATCTCGCGCTGAACGGTGTATACGATTAAAACGTCATAAGATAACATTCATCTGTATTTTTTCTACTCACTAAGAGATGGCAGCACATGTATATACGAGAAAGTTACAGTAAAATAATGTAACTTTTCATATAATCAAATTGTTGATCTCGTTACAAAAATAAACTGTAATGAAAATTACCTTGGATCTAAGTGGAAGTAAATGCAATAAGAAATATAACTCATTAGATCACCATCAACGTCTAGTAAGACGAAATAATGTTACATTGAAACCAACAGACATAAGTAATAATTATAATTTTTGGTAGTTTGTTCCTTTAAACTATTCCAACGTAACAAATATAAACAAATTAAAACTTAATTAATTAATTTTAAGAGTTAATAAAAGTAAAATTATCAAATAATTTTACTTAGCATTTGTTTCAAGAAAATCACAAAATAGTTGTAAATTTTTATCAAATTATTAGTTGTTGTTTGTTGGTTTGGAGTATGTTAGAAAATTGACAAGTAATTCTAATGATCTGAACAGTTTTTAGTATTATTTAAATATTTATTCTTTTATTTTAGAGGTACTTCAACATCACACATATTAAACACTTATTAAAAATACTGAAAAATATTACATATTAAATAAATTAAAATATTACATAGACAAGAGTAACAATTACAGTATTATATAATACACATTGATGTATTATTATATTGTCTTTTTATCTTGTTGGTTTAAATTAAAAATTAAGGTGAAAGACAAATTCAAAGTATTCTCTTAAAATAAGTCTTGAAACCGAATGTCAACGATATAATAAAACATTCTTCTTTGTTGTTGTATGCAGACGATATGAAAATTTTCGGCTACGTCTGCACTTGACTGTTTATTATTACAGAAAGATCTCGATCGGCTCTGTATATATTGCAAAGACAACTTATTTAGTTTAAATGTGTCCAAATGTAGTATTATAACTTTTTCACGAAAATTAAATCTAATTACCTACAATTATTACCTTGATAGCAATTCCTTGAATCGAGTGGCCGAGTTGAGGGATCTGGGAATTAATTTGGACTTTAAGCTTACTTATAGGTCACATTTAATCCAAATAACAGCTAAAGCCTACCGTATGCTAGGATCTGTTTTGAGAGTAAGCAAAGATTTTAAATGTAACTCAACGTTCGTTCTTTTATATAATACTTTGGTTCGTTCTATTTTGGAATATGGATCTATAATTTGGAATCCACACTACAATCTATACATTGAGATGTTGGAGAAAATTCAAAGGAAATTTATAAAATACCTTAATTTTAAATGTCGTGCAACAAATCAAATTATTCCAATTACCCCACTTGCTGATCGTCGAACACTGAGAGATCAATTATTGTTGTTTAAATTAATTATGAATTATATAGATTCACCTTCACCTTCTAAATTGCTTAAGGTTCAGGTGTCCTAATGTACGAACACGAAATAAGGCTTTGTTTAGTTTGCCCCTATTAAAATCTAATTATGCGCGAAATTCTTTTGTATATAGAGTCTGTAAGGAATATAAGATTAAATTTTCCAGTATTGATGTATTTACAGATTCAGTCGCTAACTTTAGGAAGTTTGGGTTAGAACCATAAAACCTAATTCTTTTATTTTTAAATATCCCCTTTCATGGTTTTTATTTTTATTATTATTATATTAAGATATTCATAATATTTTTGTTTTGCTCTTATTATATTTTAGTTATAAGTGGAAACTTTACTGGTGTGTGCTAATTTTTATGTTATAGTTTTAAGAATTAATTGTACTGTTTGTTTCCCAAATAAAATAATATAAAAATAAAATAAATGTCGATTTTTTTTATTGAATATTTAGGCGGACGTGCATATGGGTCACCTGATGGTAAATGGTCACCTACGGCCATAGACATTGGTATTCTAAGTAATGTTAACCATCGCTTACATCTTTAATGCGCTATTAACCTTGGAAACTAAGATGTTATGTCCCTGTGCCTGTAATTACACTGGCTCACTCACCCTTTAAAGCAAAATACAACAATAACAAGCTGCTATTTTGTGGTAGAATATCTAATGAGTGGGTGGTACCTACCGAGAAGAGCTTGCACAAAGCTCTACCACCAGGATACAAATATTTTAACTTTATTTTTGTAAAAAATATTTACGGTGAAAGATTAAGAACATATATTATCCAGAGTAGTAGAGTAGAGTCAAATTAACACGATATGTTATGTTTTTAATAACTTTAAGGTCTAACGAATGTTGGCAACGTCCGCTCGTTTCAGCTTTATCCGCGGTGGCTCCGGTCTTTTACATTGTTTCCCTGATATGAGACGGGGCCAATTTGAGCACAGGTGTAGTGTCCTACACAAGGGGCCGTCCCCATTCCCAGGAAACCAGACAGTCAGGTCTATTGTCATCATCACGACTAATTCCACTGAGCTCAATAAGAATGGTTAATATTGTCTACATTTAAATAGTGCCAATGTTTAAGGACGGCGGTGACCATTAATCAGCATCATTAATCACCCATTTTCTTACAGATTATACAAATACTTCAAAAATAAATGTTCAATTTTCAACTTCCAGTATTATACCACCGTAGGTATATAATTTGAATTAAAATGTCTTAATTCGATAGTGAATCATTTACCGATACTTATTGTTGAAAATTTCCACAGCTTAATTAGTTTTACTTTTCGGGAAGGTATTTGGAAATATATAAGTTCCCGAGCGATACAAGTTTATGGAAATAAAAATAGTAATACAAGCTGTCCTTTATATTTTTTGCATCATATCACCACACTCAGCGACCCTTAACGAGCGGGTCACTCGTGACATGCGCAGGCGCAGGCGGCGCTTTGTAACTCGACTCGCTCCGCCCACGGTCACTTGGGGTTGTCAACGAAGGAAGAATTGTGCGGCTACTTATTGAAAAACAAAAACCTTCATATACAGGCATGAAACTTGCTACATTAAGAGTAAATATAATAATATTGAATAGAGTAGATAAGAATAAGCTTTATACATTTAAGAATTTTAGTCTTTGGGAAAAGGGGATTTAAGGGGTAGAGGTTAAGGGTTAGGTGGAAAAATCAGAACACTATAACACGTAAAAAAGGCATTGTACTATTTTCAAGAGTATAAAAACAAATCGTGTGTTTTCTGATATCAATTTATTGTTTGTGCCTGCCTCTGTTTCTGTGGCGATATGGTCGAACTTCGTGTAAGCATTTTGGAAGATTTTATTATTATAATGACATTCGTTTTTATTATTTTAATGACGACGGAGTTTTACGATCAGTGCAGCTCATAGTTCGTTGTTGTTTTTTCTGCATTACTTATTTTCCAGAAAATCTGCGAACCCTTAGTATTTTGTAAGTGAATGAGTTTTAGTAACTTATATTCTGCGAAGTGTCAGCTTCAATGTTTGGCAAACACGGAAATTAAATACTCGCATTTTCGTGAAATATAAGTTAGCAATTACGTGTAATTTTAAATAAATTCATCTAAAATTGCGTGGTATCGGTGCCTTCGAAATTTCATTGCGTAGGTAGGTACGTTTTATATTATTTGCTTGTTCGGTCTCCACAAAGCCAAGCCCTTATTTTAATTACGCGGCCGGCGCGCCGACGGCGTCAAATGTCATTTTAACTGTCGACCATTTTGTTTTTTGCTCCCGCGCTTTTTCTGCGCGAGCGGTCATAAAATTTGTTATTAATACAGTAAAATTTCGGATTAGGTGGTATTAAATTCGAAACAAAGCAAGAATTTAATTGGTAATTCGTGTCCCACTGCGATATTTGTTCGTCGCAGCAATATGCTTTTATTGGTTTTGGTTATAAAACGGAGTGAGCCCGTCTTGTGTTGTGTGGAGGGTGCTTTTAAATCAATTAAACACCGATTCTTTATGTTTAATTATTTTACAATTCACAGAATATATTTTTTTATTTTATACTCAATGCGATATTTTATTTTCCAGAAATTAAATTCAGACATTTAAATTAAAACCAGTTTATTTACTTTTTAGATAAGTACCATATGTGCACTATTATATACAATACTTAATAATAATCAATATATAGATTAAAAATACAGGTATAATATAATATTGTAGAAAATGATAATTCCCATTACAATAGGTAAAGAATGATAAATTATAATCGTGGCTATCACACCTAGATAAGTACCCATGTTTGTCTTATAAACTAACTTAATTATACAACTATTTACAACATTGCAACCATCCTTATTATTTTTACATGAAACATGTTTATACTGTGGCCCTAAGGTAGACAAAGACATACTCCCGCGAATTTATATTTAATTGAGATTTATTTGAAAAAGATATATAATTCTTTAGCACCTATCTAAGAGTAAATATGTATTTACTCTTGTTTTAGAATAATTAATACTTAAAAAATAAAACATAATAAATATTACACTACCAAAACGATAATTTTCTGCAACTGGTCTACAGTAGATATTGGTTACAGAATATTCTAGATTAAAAGAATTTGACAAAGGGACGTGTATACTACACAACTGACTTTTACAGCCCTCTATTATAATGAAACTGAATTCAAAACTCATCGTGATTAAATATCAAGGTAAATGCAATCTTCAACAAGCCTAATATTTTTTTTTAAGTAATAAAATTTTATAGGTAAAATTTCACTTCAAACTTTGTACAAATTCCAATTGCTTATTTATAACTAATAATACCTTACTTAGCATTATATATTTATTATGTACATGCCGTTAATACTTTATAATTTTTTTATTTCAATATTTACATTAAAAATTTCATCTTTGCACTATTATTAAATTATCTGTGGATTTCGATAAAGGTTTAAATGTCACATAATTTGAATTGTTTTTGAACTTATCTTCCATATATTGCGTTTGTGTTTAATATTATACAAATATTCTTAGAGAAAAAATATTTACGTTCAATGAATTCACAATCCCAATAGATCGTTTGTGTTTTGTTAACCTTGTCATTTCAATATTATTTATTGAATGGAAATGCGTTGTCATGACACGTTAATAAATTATAATATAAATTACATTTTTAATCTGTTTTTAACACACTGCTTTACATGGAATTTTGATTTTTATTATTCTTAATTGCAATGACTTTACAGTTATGAATTAAATAATAAGCAAGTTGCGGCACAAAATATAGACCAACATAATTCAGCACAGTGTAAAAATGTTGCCCTAATTCTTTGATGCTTATTTTTTTTACAATAATGTTTTTTACATTTTAAGCTACCCTGTATTTTTATTTTCGTCTATATTTTGCGCAATTATTACGATTCTTTATCTAAGAGCAGAGATAACAACTTGCTTTTCACTTTAATATTTATTAAAGTACATTTTATATTTTAAATTATTTATTTTAATTAGCCGTATTAAGGCTTTTATCACCTTTTGCTCGTCACTTATAACAACAGTCACTTCATGTAACATGAGTCTATATTATCTCAAGCACAACACATCACGGTCACGGATTTATCTTCAACACTTCATGTAATGTAGCTCAGTCTGCGATTTGTTTCAAAAATATAACGGAACAAACGTATGAACCGCATCGATTGCTTCATTCTTTCTTCAATTATCCTTTTATTTATATATTTATTTCTTATAACAGGAGGTGAGATTTAGTCGACCGATATCTCAGCGTGGACCACAGATGTGTCAGTGCGGCGCGTACGTCGGTCACAAGGCGTGCGCGTGCGCGTGGTGCGGCGCGGGCGGTGCGTGCGCGTGCGGCAACGTGTGCTGCGCGCTCGCCGCGTGCTGCCGGCCCTGCAGGGCAGACCATATTGTTAACTTGATAATAATAGTTACGTTCTTCTGACCAAACTTACATATAACAGAAGATATTATAGTGGAGGCCTTTGTGCACTCTTTATTCCGTCACTCACATAGTCCGATGGAAAGTAATACCTACTTCCGGAGAGAGATAAGAAGAGAAGCAACGGTGCTATGTACCGTCACAACTACGTAAGGGAGTATAGCACTGCCCCCGTTATAACCAGACAAACAGACAGTGAAAATCACGAGATGGGAAAGTATGGAAATTAGCCTTTAATTGTGTAGCGACATCGATCGGAGGGGAGTGATGTAGCGACATCTATCTCGCCACATATGAAAACTAAAAACTGACGTATCCTACATCGCGATATTAAAGTTATCCGAGCGATTGAACATATATACAAGAACCCGACAACAACCGTCAGGCGGTAGCCCACCAGACCAACACCCGTCTGGTCGGAGGATCCTCCCTTTTCAATGGTGGATGAGGAACTTTACACCCTGTTCCTCCCAACACCAAAATTGAAACTTCTCTGTATTGTAACAAAGTTATATATATAAAAATATTATACGCACTTGGAGATACACATAATAGTCATATGGCTGATGTAACGGCCAACATCGCTGGGGAGGTACGGGGTACAGCGGTGGTACAGGGTAAAGGGTGCCCCCGAGTTTGTTGCGCAGGATCCTACTGATGCTGGACACCGAGGGTACGTTGTATTTATCGCAGACTCCGTCCGCCAGTAGTCTATCCCTTATCTCCCAGGCGAATATCCCCGGGTCTTTTGCTTTCAGCTGCTTTATGTAAGACACTACCTGAAAATTAAATAAAAATCTCAGTTCAATCGGTTGAAGATATCTGCTTCAAAATTGAGTTGTAATATTCCACCCCAACAAACATACATTGCAAGTTAAATAAAAGCTTGTAAATATGTTCATTATTTTATTTTAGCAAACAGGCTGACAATCGTGATACAAATGGCATTGTATCAATTGTTCTATTACGGTGCACAATAAGGGAATTGAGATGTCATTATTGTATACTAATTCTTTATCATATTAATAATAAAAAATAAAACACAAAGTTTATATATATTACAGATTATCGAACTGATAGTAATTACTCCATTGACTGTCGAAAACTAAGTAACTAACTAAGAATAAAGGAAATTAAAATTTAACAGTAATGTCTTTGTAACTAAATATGGCTGATTAATCCTTCAAGTTGGCAAATAATGATAAAATCAAATCAAATCAAGTACTTCTTTATTCAAGTAGGCTATACATGTAGATCTTTTAGAATCGTTATGTTACATATTTAATTAAATGTAAAGCTACGACCGGTTCAGAATGTAGATTCTAACTAGAAGAACCGGCAATAATGTCAATAGTTTCGATTTAGGTACTTATTGATGATTGTGAGTAATAACTGAATGCATGGTTGGTGGGTTAACCTCATATATAATTTGTATCTTATGTGTTATAGCTACATAGATAGAAATTAATCTTAGGTTTATTTATCAGCACTTGTCGAACCTTAGGTGTGGTGACTCGAGGCTTGGAGCCACCGATGGCGCCGGGTAAGATGGAGCCAGTTTCGTGGTATCGAGCTAGAATCTTCGACACGCAGCCGTGTGATACGCGCAGCTGTCGACTGATGTCACAGGGCCTGAAGAAGATAAATAATATTAACAATATACTCCAACTTCAAGTATATACATATATTAACAGATCTGCAAACAAATACATAATATCGTTTGTATGAAACAAAGCGGGCTGCAGTTATTATGATATATTTTTATCAGAAAGCACTTCTGAAGATTACTTCTGGCTAAAAACAATTATTTAAAGTAAGTTAATTCAATTGAAACGTTACCTGATGCCCAACTGTGCCAACTCCACGATCCTCAACCTCACGGCATTAGGCAAAGGTCTGCCATTAACGAAGACGCCACCAAGCTGGTTGACTTCCCCGTACTGTTGCGATCCTGGACCCATGCCAGGATTGCTCATCGCAGCCGCATTTGGATCTAACGACAAGAAATAAGAGAATTATGCTACTAAGCCTTTAAAAAAAATCTATTATATATTTTTAAGATATAACACTTTGCCTATAATATACAGACGTCGTACTCGGGGTAAAGGAAAACATCGGCGACCTGCACGTGTCAGTTTCCCACTTGTAAATACATCGACGTGGAGAACGGTGGAATTAGCTCTAAGCCGTCTCCTTCAGACCGCCCTTTTGCCTACCACGGGCTGTTGTAATGTAATGTACCAGCCTGTTGAAGTTAGACATGTGCAGGTTTCCACGTGATGTTTTCCTTTATCGCCGAGCACGAGATATACATAAATTAAACACATGGAATTCCAAAGGTGCCAGCAGGATTGAACCCGCGACCATTGTTTTAGATTTGCGAGTTCTAATCACTGGTGCTATCAACTTATTAGTAAATTTTAACATTGATAAAAAGAAAAAACAGAAAAGTATATATTCGGAATTAAAAAAATTCAACTTAGGCACTGAGATATAAGATGTTGACTTATATTATCATACTCCTTACAATAATCACTTTTGCTACAAAATTTTTAATTTTTAAAGATACTGAAAAGACAATATCACGGTTTGGAAATAGAATTGTGATATTTTCATAGTAAATATACTTAATTGATGAATATATGTAGAATGAATTATGAATGAATATCGGAACCGACGCCACAGTATATAAATTATACTTTTCTTTTTTCTTTCCAACCGAGAGAATACAGTAAGTATGTCTAGTAAAATTTAATTGGTAAAGTTCCAAGTCCTCTGAGATTGCTTAAAATATTAACACATTTAGTCAACTGTATAATGAAATACAGGCAAATCAAATAATGAGATAACTTATTCAATTCAATAATTAGCGACAATTAATTGCTTTTATCAAACATATCGGCACATATCATGATTATTTATTACAGCTGATAAATATTCGATACACTTTAATTGTTCTCGTGAATCCACGACAATCGTTATTTATCGTCATGGTTAATTTCAATACACAATGTCAAAATAATGTCAAATATATCCGTAAAATAGAACTTTACGAATAAATAAATAAGTACGTATAAGCGAAATGTCACTCATCACGAGATCTCCTAACCTTTTTTTTATTGTATATGACGAGCATATGGGCCACCTGATGGTAAGTGGTCACCAACGCCCATAGACAATGGCATTGTAAGAAATGTTAACCATCGCCTACATCGCGAATGCGCCGCCAACCTTGGGAACTAAGATGTTATGTCCCTTGTGCCTGTAATTACACTGGCTCACTCACCCCTTAAACCGGAACACAATAATACAAAGTACTGCTGTTTTGCGGTAGAATATCTGATGAGTGGGTGGGACCTACCCAGACGAGCTTGCACAAAGCTCTAGCCGCCCGATTCTATTGAAATTTGTCACAGTTACTCCTTCCCCGGCGTAGACGCTTACTAAGATCGGATTTAACGCAAATTCTAACCAAAATACATTTTTCTTCTAATCTACCCCTGCGAATCCGGGACGATTAGCTAGTATACAATATACACAATGAATAAAGGAGTCCGAGGATAATCCGAGGAGTAAGTACGACTAAGGGAACTTTCAGGTTACATCAATCATGAATATCACGGGCTGAGCGGCTCATGTAGGTAATATGTCACTATGTATTCATAACTCAAATTCTCAGCCATATGCTCGCTTACGTCACTGGCACGCCGGCGATCCCTCTGTAACACGACTCCGTCCTCTAACGTGACATTGTGGCCAATTTTTGCAATTTCGTAGTTTTAATCACGTTTTTAGCTCATAGTCGTTTTTTCTAAGTTGCTTTGTAAGAAGTAAAATGTTTATGCTGTATTAATGGTAATTTTTCGGATTTTGTACCTGCAATATAAAGTATAGATCATATTATATAGTTAAGGTTCTCATGTATAATTAGGAATTGAAAAAAAGAGGTATCGTTGAAATATTTTTAGGCGATGGTGCAAATTGTGGAGAGTTTCCGTATAAAAAAAAGTTTTACAAAGAGCCTTAATATCTTTAATATAGCCCACTCAAGGACTAATCCGATGATGATGATGATTTGTTCCGCAGTAAATTATTAAATCACCCGAGTGAAAGAAAATT
Source organism: Nymphalis polychloros (assembly GCA_905220585.2). Lineage (NCBI taxonomy): Eukaryota > Metazoa > Arthropoda > Insecta > Lepidoptera > Nymphalidae > Nymphalis > Nymphalis polychloros. The sequence goes on from HG992259.1 coordinate 11,904,817, forward strand.
TTCAAAATATAAGGAAAACAAATAATGAACAGCGCGCAGTCCTCTGTTGCCCCGGGCCCTCCAGACCTCTAAATCCGGCCCTGCTTCTCTGTAGTGAATATCGTAATCTTTGATTTTTTACATACAGAACATTCGTGAAGACAACACAACAGGCAATTAATTAAAATCACTCCATACTATCTATTTTGGACGCAACGTTTCTCGTTCCTTAGTATTTCTGTTAAGGACATAGAACAGAGATCGTATTAGAACATCTAAAGATCACTTATATGTCTGTACGTACCTATGTATGGTCTTATTTATTAATCTTTAATAACATATAAATTTTATTCAGTATAATTTAAATATAGTTTATCATTGATGTACAAAATGTAATTACATATTTATCTAATTCATAATAATAGTAATGATACAATTTGACTTTTTGGAAACGATGTCACAGATGCGTAATCCCTATTTCCTTTGTATTATTGCATAATATGTAATTTAATTATCGAATAAGAGCCACCACTGGGCTGCCGATTCTTCTTGGTAAAAATTATATTTGAAATTAGTGGAACCGTTCAATTTAATTTAATAAAATGTCGATTCAAAGGCGCTGTAAGAGTCTACTTGAATAAAGTATATTTTGATTTGATCTCATAAAACCAGGGTCACGAAAAAGCGTAACATAACATATCTATGTCTCTTTGAGAAATATATCCGTATATGGCATTTTTAAATTCTCTGTTCTACCAGAACAGATATGCAGTGGGTGCGACAAGTAATTTGCAGCGAGCTACACACCGTTCTCATTTTGTTACGTTGACAAGTCCTGCTGAAAAATGTTTCAGTAATTAGCAATGCTTGTCTCACTGCGACTCGACACTCATTACATCCATTTGTTTAACGGTTCTGTTGTTTAACGCCCAACAAAACGATCATCAAGATAAGAACATCTATACTACTATGTAAATCTATTGGCTCTGTCTGTAATTTTTTTTTCACATAATTTTGTGATAAATAATCGTTTTATGATGCAGTGATTCACATTATACTATTTTTTCATTTTAAGATCGGTAAACCCTACGGTATCTTATGAAAATTAATTTCAAATCGTTAATTACGTATTTTTTTACCAGTAGCCATATGTGTGTGTTTATTATATTTGTATTAATTATACGCGGGTGAAGCCGCGTGGCACAGCTAGTAGACTATAATTATGAAAGACAAAAACTAATCCAATTAGGGATTTACGTAAGTATTCCGTATAATATTCATTTTAAATAACTGTAATTTAAAAACAGGCAGATTAACAGGGGCAACCTGATATAACTGGTTACCACTGCCAATAGACATTGGCACTGTGAGAAATATTACTCATCCCTTACATCGACCATGTCCACTAACCTTTGGAACAGAAATGTTTAATGTCCCTGAGGCCGGATCACAACAATAGTAAGTGGTAGACACTTGGTGGTAGAGCTTTGTGCAAGCTCGTCTGGGTAGGTACCACCCACTCATCAGATATTCTACCGCAAAACAGCAGTACTTGGTATTGTTGTGTTACGGTTTGAAGGGTGAGTGAGCCAGTGTAATTACAGGCACAAGGGACATAACATCTTAGTTCCCAAGGTTGGTGGCGCATTGGTGATGTAAGCGATGGTTAACATCTCTTACAATGCCAATGTCTATGGGCGTTGGTGACCACTTACCATCAGGTGGCCCATATGCTCGTCCGCTTACCTATGACATAAAAAAAAAAAAAGTTTTGCTGTTGAGCGGTAGAATATCTGACGTGCGGGTGGTACAAAGCCACCAAAACCATGTGAATGTTTTTAAACATGCATATTGCACATGCTCGTGTTAGAAGCGGACAAATCTGTTCTAACTTAGCTTGCACATACTATAAAAATATTTATTACAAATATAGAACTATAAATATATTCATACAAAATGATTGCGTACAACTAACAGTAAGTATATAAGGTATAATAAATGTTTCACAATTAATTACAGTGTTAAAAATGAAACTAAACGTTGTAATATCGAACGTATTAACGGATTTTTCAAGTAGGTACGTGGTACCTAAATACCTACTGAACTGTTATTGGGAGATAAAGGAGATTATTAGTTAAACGATGAAAATCGCTATGAAAATGATTAGAAATAGAGAATATAATTATCTGATAATAATAATGTCCTCCAGACCGATTTCGGCCACGGCGGCCAATCTCAAGAGATATTAGCGAAATGCGCAGGAGATATTATAGCGCACAAGTGTGTGCGCAAACACAGGTGCACTCTCTGTTCCCTTTCTTTCATAATCCGATGGGACGGCAATCCGACACGATCGGAAAGAGTTCAGGCGCAGGACCAACGGCTTTATGTGCTTTTCGAGGCACGGGATTGTACACACTTCCAACTTCCAGACTCCGGGCTGATACTGAGAATTTTTTGACAGAAAACCCAATAACATTTTTATTGGCTCGACCTGGGATATTGAACCTAGGACCTCCAGGTCAAAGACCTTATATCTAGCTCCTAGACCAACGAGGCAGACATATCTATACACATTACGATGACGAGCCGGTTGGCGTCGTTGGCCTTTCGCGCTTTCGTCATGGGTTCGATTCCCACCCAGAACATATACTTGTGTATACATGAACATGTATGTTTATCCTGAGTCTGGGTGTAATTAGCTATATAAGTGTGTATTTACAAAAGAAAACTAGTATGTGTAGTATATCAATTGTCTGATGTCACAGTACAAGCTCTGCTTAGTTTGGAATCAGATGGCCTTGTAAAATAATGTCCAAGGATATTATTATTATATTAATATTATAAAAAGAGACACGACGAAGCAATATATTAATCGCCTTTTGTTTTGCTTCACTTAATGTAAATGTCTTAGCCTTTAAAATATATTATAAATAAAGTTTGTAATTTGGACAGAAAGCCAATCCCTGTGACTTTGACAGCTGTCACACATCTACGGATACACTTTTGACAGCTGTAACGTCAAAGTACGTATATCTATGCCACGGTCGTATACACAGGTCTTGCAACTGAGTCCAATTTCAGTGGTGAGAGATGAGGTGCAAATGTGTTACAACTGCTAATTCACAATACCATCCGCTTGAGGTACTACATCGCTACTATCGAAGCTGATATTTTTCTCTCCCAAGTATTGTGTTATTTAATAATTGTATTACATTTTGTTGCGATTTGCGGATTTTTTGTTATTTTTGTTTTGTTATTTAACTGTTTTGTTTGGATTTGAAAAAATGATCGAGATAATTCTTACGCGAATTGTCATACCTCTGGCGGCCGTAAATTGAACTTAACAGCGTCAGTATGTCAACGTACCCCATACTGAAGTTGCATGACCTGTGTATACGACCGTGATCTATGCTAAAAATGACGGAATCCAAGAAAGTTGGTTAGATAACATTTTACAACTTACGACCTGCAACAATAATCTCATTCTTATTATAATATGGAGCGTAAAATGCAATAGACGTTATGGTCATCGAAATAATTGATGTACCAAACAACAATTTAAACCACATTAGCAAGCTATTAGAAACTCGGAAACAACCAAAGGAGAACAGCCAAAATTGTAGCTTGCAGCAGAAGAGGGCTATTCGCGCAATCTATCCTAGGACCTAAGAATCCCTAAGACGGAATTTTATAGAAATTAAAATATTAACTGTTGCTTCTTAATACATATTATGTAATGTTATATATGTACGGAAAAACATTCATGAGTTTGTGGGAAAATATGATACTCATAACATTGATACAAGGAACAAACACAAATTAATTACTCCCGTTACTCGATAGAGTCAGTAACTTTTTTGTGGGGCAATGTATGCTACAATGGGATCCCAGAAGCAAGTATTTAAAAAAATTGTAAAGGAATGCTTGTGTGCTAATACAATTAATGATTTTATGGATGATAGCACACCTTGCGAAAGACACGATCGCCGCATGGCTATTTAAATTTTTTTTTATTTGTCAACAGTACATCATACAATAAAAAAGAAAAAAAAAACAACCGGCTGAGTTTCTTTCGCCGGTTCTTCTCAGGGCTGGGTGTTTCTTTTCCGAACCGGTGGTAGTTTCTAGATTGACTATCAATAAGAGAGCGTAATACTTCAATATTGAATAGTATTCTGAATTTGAATTTGAATTTTGTACCACCGTTGTTTATGGAAAAATTTGTATATTTTGTTTAACTCACGTAAATATTAGTAAAAATAAGATAGACAAGTATCGGATCGTATATCTAATGCGCCTTCCGCGACGTCTATTAACATCTGGTTAGTAAACACATTTTGTATTACAATACTATAAGTACATGTAAAAACGAGTAGATATGTTATTGAATGTTAAAATTTTCGCATATTAGGTACGCATAAGTGACAAACGTCAAGCTATCCCCTTTTATTGTATTGGTTGAAATATTATGCACTAGTTACATCTCTTCACACGACATGGCACAGTGAAATGTAAGTTATGTAAAACTGAAAAATATATTGATGTCTCTATGTAAGTTATTATCATTACGAAAAACAAGTCACAGTTTATACCTATATGTATACATACATATATTTTTTTCTTAATTAAAATTAATCAACATTAGTAATGTAGGTATTATATATAATTTGAAAAAAAACTTGTATTACAAAAATGTTAATGAGTTTTTCATGATAAGACTAAAACGTCATTGAGTCTCCGGGTGACCCAAGAGCCTACCCAAGTACCTAAGTGAAAATATTAAGTACAATTTTTTCGTAACTTTATTCATGTATTATACTTCTCTGCTGTTCTTTTCTATTTATCTAATTTAATGTAGATCATAACCACGCGTGCGGAGTTTCATTCGACGCATGTCCTTGGTTTCCTAACGTTGTTTGCCTTTACCACAAATTAAGCGCACGGAACACCAAATAGTTCTTATCCAGATGATCCTTCTTAAATATCGACTATTTTAGAAAATAATTCTCACACCTTAAAACTTTTAGGTTATAAAAACAATGACGCCGTCTTCTGGAAATATAATGCGACAGTGTTTTTTATTAATATTGGTTGGTTATGGTCAGTAAAGTTATCTCGGTTGACGTTACACACGTGTGCTCATGCGCAAACCGCGCCCCGCCCCCGGCCTTTGTCTCACATGAAACGCCGCGCCGGCGCTACAATTTTTGCAAATTTACTTCACCGAACCCGAACGTTATGGACGTCTGTTGTTTAAATTTTGTTATATGTACTTGAACGTGGTTAAAAGTGGAAGATTACATTTTCTGAAGAATTCTTATTGAAGTTATTTTGGTAACCCTTTCATTAGTTAACTATATATATATAATAATTATATCCTTGTATAGCGCTGATTGAAATGTACGTATATAAGTTACTATGTGTATACTTGTTATATATTTTATACCTACGTCTCTGAAGAACCGGGCAGGGAATCAAGACAAGTGCCATTGCAACTCTTGTTCAAATGTTAAGCCTTTATAGAACCTTTATAATGAACCTACACAATTTATTACGACTGCACCAGAAATTCCATTCATCGGAAGCCCTATATTTACTGACATCACCCTTTTAACAATATTGTCAATATTAAAACCAAATTAAAAAAGTCGAAATATTTATCACCTTAATCAATTATTGTCATACGAGGCTTTGCCTGCGGACAGTTAAAAAATATATCGATGTATTTTCATCGTGACACGTTTGTTTCATCCCATCATCATCATCTGCGGCCTTAATACATACCTATAGTATAGTTCTCAAAATCCCTCTTGGTGCGCATCTACGTGATTAGTTATAGTGTTAAATGTACTCTGCGATGTTATTCTGTATACGCTCACTTTGCATCTCACTCGTGAATAATTGAAAACCGACAGAGCTGTATGTAGTATGCAATTTTAGATAAAATGACAATTTAATTTGATATATTTAACTTTGTAGCTAATAGTATATACTTAACAATCTTGTTCACAAGTTCAAACATTACAAACAACGATAATATTGCACCATAACATTAGACGTTACAGCTAGGGGTTAAATGCGCCCCGCCCACATGCGCTTGCACAGGTTCCTTGAAGCTCGAGATCAAAGCAGCCACCGGCAACGTCAGCGCGGGCGGTCACTTGATGACTCGGTAGTTGAATCGACATTTACTAACTACCATTCGCTATTATATCGCCCAAATGATCACAGGCTAACTACATCTTAAGTAGGAAGTAGTAAATGTTTTTTATTTTACATTTGAAACTATAATTTTTGAACTTGTACTTTGCACTGTGTATAAGATAATCATTGCATTGTATAGAAGATATTCTATATTATAAGTATCTATGTAGTACTCCGATTTCGTTTAATTAAATGTAAGCTTACTAATAATCTTTAATATTTAATAACTCGTTTTTTCTTTAAATAATATTTAAGATTTTCTCTTTTTGCAATAATTAATTATAAAATTGACGTAAAACGTTTGCTTAAATAAACAAACAAAGTTAAATAAACAAGTTGTTGCAACAAAGTAATTAAAAAATAATCAAAGAAATGTCGTATGTGTGTCGTCGCCAAAAACGACGGAAAGAGGCGTGGAAGAAACCGAAATAAACTTAGCGCGTTAAAACAAGTTTCGAGGTAAGATTTCAAACAGCTTAAATTATGATTTGATATATTTATGAATACAGGTATAGGATATAGCTTCTGGCTTCGCAAGGAATACTGCTGCTACGGTCAAAGTATACGTGTCAAGTTTCTTGTAAGAATTGGATGATCTTCTTTTCTTAAAAGTAACAATGTGATTGAAACGATAGAGGCGCTTGTGTTGGACTAGCAACTAAACACCAATTGTTTTTATTTATCGTTGGTGGCAGAATCAAGAGATCTATGCTACAAATCCCGGTTAAGGCCAAAAAAAAGTATTTTCCTGGCCCGGAAGTTGACAATGTTTACTCTCTCGTACCTCGGTAAGCAAGCTAAGCCAAGCCATTTATGATCTTGTAAATTGCCGTCCCATCGTATTATAAGAGCGAGGAAATAGAGAGAGCTTGTGCACTATGTGTAGCGCAGTTGCCTAGTCTCAGTTGAGATGCTCGATAGGTCAGGAAGACAATATCACCATTAGAAACTAGTGGTTCCGAATAAGATACGCAACCTTTACAAATCAGCAAACTACTAACAAGAAAATTCAGCTTGAATTTAAGGTAAAAATAATAGATTTTCAATTTATATTTTAATGTATTTAATACGAGAGTGTATCCAATTCTTTTCCACGGCACCTGCGCCTGCGCCGATGCGCTTCTAATTTTAACGTGCTTTCTTTGTTTAAATGTTAGCGTATTTTAAAATACTGAATTTAAGCGAGATGTTATTATAATAAAACAATACCTTTAAGTTTAGTATCGCAGTATTAAATATAAAAATTAGGCTAGGAAAATGAATTTTTTGCAGAAATTTAAATTAATTATTTACATCTCACGAAAAATGCGTTTAGAAAGCTATTTATCAATTAAATATACTTAATCTTATAATTTAATATACCTAATCTATAAGACCTATACATAGTAATTTCTATATTAGTATATTATAAATATTTACGTAAACTTGTAAGGAAGCAAAAACTAAAAGGTTAGCATAAAAAGTATTTACAATCGTTAATTTGCCAATTATAAGTTATTTAAAATATACAGACAGAAAGCTGTATTTTATTTATTTGTATATATATTTTAAGTGATCAAGCCACGCGTGACATATTTAACAGAGGATTTAAAAGCTAGTTTACACGAGACAAGTAAAATATGAAACAGTGTAAATACTTTCAATAGAAACCGATTTTATTTATACGTGATGTCATTAACGCACAACAAATTCCACGACCACGCTTTCACTGCGAAAGTAAAATAAATGATACGAATTGAACATCATATTTCAGGAACGCGGACGAAATCAATTTAAATGAACCATTGAACCCTTTGTTCCTCCGAAAACAAACGCGTTTCAAACGAGAAATGTAATATATTGCGTGCGATATTAAACTTGTGAAGTCGACGGTATTAATGAGTGTTACATTCGCCGAAAACACTAGTAACTGTCAACGGTAAAACGTCAAAGGCGAATCGTAAATTACACGCAAAGAAAGATATTTCCCGCCTTATAATATTCCATCTCTGTCCAACTCGGGATTTCAGCGATGATGCTATCTCCTTTCGAAACCAATTAGTGTAGACTCAAAGAAACCGATTCAAAGAGTCGATTTAATGTTTGTAGTGTTGCAAGTTGCATCGATAGTTTGTGTTTGATAAATTTAAGTCCTATATGTAAATTGATCGTACAGGACCAAGAAGTCATTTGAATATTGGTTATTTTACTTTAGAAATATATTTTTACTTTTTTTTCTGAACTAAATATATGAAACTAGTTTTCGCCTGTGGCTTCACTCGCGCGATAGGGCTCCCCCTAAGGGCAGGTAAAAAGGCCTTGGTCCTTTCTTTGGGTTTCAGGTGGCTTAATAGCAAATTTAATTTAATTGGGTTCAGTGGCTTAGCCACGAAAGTGTAACAGACAGAGTTACTTTCGAATTTATAATATAAAGTTCGATTGTCAATTTTTTTTTAAAGTAATCTAATAATGAAATATAACGTTAATTTCCTCAAAACATAATTATGCCCATCATGCTATGTATGTATATAAGGTGACCTTATATTGACTGTGTTATTTATATTTATATTGGTCTTATAATTATACCAGTGCATTCCCAACCGCCGCTTGATTCGCTCATATTAACATATTACATATTCATACTGAGACGAGTCATAAACAATGTAAGTACATATATTTTCATGTAGGTTCAAGTGTATCTACTAATTTGCAGGATATAAATCTTAGAAATAGAATATTTCTGGGCTATTACTACTAAACACTTCGATCATTCAATGTAATAGAGTAAGCTCTTTCTATCTATTTAAGAAAATATATAAATACATTAGGAATCGTATTTATCACATCACCATTCGGCTCTTCGCCTCGCGAGATATTTATGTGTGATGTGATCGAGTCCTAATCGACAAAATAATGAGCTTAATTTTGTGACCATCACTATCAAATAGGGCTGTCGATGTGGTCGTTCGTCCATCCGCCGCGCGCGCGCTCGTAAATAATTTTCACACGTTTATCATTTTATTAGTTTTATTGCTGCAAATAACTGATTCTTTCAGCGAGTCGCATGTTTCCTCAGACAAATGTTGATAATACAGACTACATGTTCGATTTCTGCCATTTAATTTACGATTGTAAGCAAATTGCCGACAAAAATATTAATTGGCAACGCTTCGGAATTTATATTTCCAATTATGTCAGAAAATATGAATGATATTGACACAAAAACTTAAATTGTTTTACCCGCTTGGAGTCGGATTTAATTTGAGGAGTTTATTTTTAAGATCAATTTGTGCTGATTAGTCCGTTAGTTGTTCCTTTGTGTTTCCTGAAATATTTAAGAAAATTGTGACCTTTAGACATATTTTACATATCCTGTATATAAAATATGTATATTTTAGTAGTATATATATATATGTATTGGTTTTAGTACTACCAGTCCTGGGCGAGATTGCTACGGCGCCCCCGCACCTGATAACCGATCCCACTTGAAAAACGTAAATAAAAAAACAATGGCAAAGAATGAAATTAGTAGAAAATAGTTACTCTGGTACCTTTGGCCCATTCCCAATCGCGCCTTCCCTTCCATCGCAACTTTGTATACGTATAGAATACATATTCTAATTTCTAAATAATTCTAAAATCAAAGATCAACATATATCTGATTCAAGTATTATTTAACAGAAAAATTTAAACGCCACAGCATGATGTACCGTCAACAGAAAAAATATATGATTATAAATAGCTTACTTATCAGAGAATTGAATATGCTTATAACAAAAGATATCACATCGATCATTTAAAAAAAATTAATAATGATGCTACCAATTGAGAATATAACATATTAAAAGTCTAATTCACAATTTTTGGCATTTTCGTTATTGTACTCCAACGTACACCTAATATAGCTGTAACTATTTCAGTAATACAATTCATAATTTAAAACCAAATCAAGTCCGTCCTTGTTAACGTTATCGTGTTTGAAATCCAGGTCTTTACGATCGATTTAACGACGCGAGCGCGACCAATCGCCTGCGCGCGCACACTCTACCACTTTCCATTACATCTGTAATGCCACCATGTTGCCGATATATAAGCTCACTGATATGAAATAATTACAAACGCGATTGATTTATTCATTACGATAAAAAACAAAACTGATGTAATGTTTTATAAATAAATATATTTAAGTTGTTTAGATACGTTTAATTGTTTAGATAAGCAGAAAATCATATAAATTTATCAATATTGTTTGTTGATATTTTAATTAATGTTTATTTATGAATCAAGCTCGACGTTTCGATGAATCCATGTGTGTTCTTGGAGAATTATTTAATAGCCCCATATTACATTATATTACATTTATAAACAGACATTGTTATTAAAGATAACGTATATTATAAAACGCCCAAGCAAAGTTGAGTACAGTGATATTGTATTGGGTAGTAGAAGAAATAGAAACGGGGCGAGTATTGGGTGTATCTACTCGGATTTTTCTCACTCAGTTTTAATATTTACACAAATAGTGTCGAGCATACGCATCGATGCCAATTAAATGAAATAAAAAAATGTTGTTCATGGATTTTATTTTATTTTTAGTTCTTTGTTACCTGCATTGTTCTTATTATATGCTGTTTTAGATACGAGAAAAGGTTAATTTAAAAATTAATGGACACTACTTTTTTTCTTTATTATATATTATAATTAAGTTATTTGTTGAATAAATATTAATTTAATTAAAATAATAATTAATTGATAATTTAATATTGTCATCCGCACGCTTCGCGCTACGCCATTAAGCGGGCTATGTGCTGTGAATTCTATATGTAAATTATATTATATATATGTTAACTTTTAGTTAAACTTTTGGTCTCATGTTTAATGTTTATTATATAACGGCAGGCTTAAACAACTTTATTTTGGTAAATATTTTGGAATTAGTGAGCATTTAAATCTTCTCTATGAAAAGAATCACGTGTGACGAAATTTATGGTAATCATTAATCGGTGATGTCTATTAACCTCAAACAGAACATATTAACAACCATTTTTCATAAAATTCTTCTTAACTTAATTTAAACAGAAAATAATAATAATAATTGTCCAGATTTTTTTTAAATATATTGTAGCTACAGATTTCTAAATTAAGTCTAGATTACAGGCATTATTAGGTAGAGCCTAAATGAAGCTGCCATTTTTGCGGTATTAAGAATTGTATATTAATTTCAAAATCAATCTTGTTCAATAGATATGGAAATATTTATTAGATAAGTGCCGGTCAAGGAAAGTATTAATTCGTTGACATTTAAGACGCTTGACGTCGACTTCTACATTTTGACGTTTACGTCATCACAGCTGATATTCTTAAACTTTATTGCTATGCACAAAAAGCTCAAAATAAAAAAAGATTATACAAGACATTTGTAGTAGGCATTGACCTCTGTTTGTTCTGGAATAAGGTTGATAATCGCGGGGAATCAGGTGAAGGGCTCTCGGGCCACACACGGCGACAGGCCGCCGACAAACGAGACCGCTACGCAAACAGCGCTACTGCAGGTTGAGTACTTTGCCTGCGTTGATTGTCACTGGACTTCGAGATTGAATCTCCTCTATGACCACCTATGTTAACCTCATTGTCTTCAATATCACATCCACATCAACTGAGCAAAATATTTATTGTCAGAAAACTGGAAGTATAACAATTATGTTTATTGCTTCGAATAAAGGTTAAAGGTCAGAAATCAATTTCAAATATGTTATGTGCAATGTCCATGTGTTCAATAATACATCACTATCATTAAGCTCTCAGATGTCACTATAATTCACGAATGAAATTCTTGAAAAATGAGGTGAAACGTTCAGCGTGACAGCGTATACGACTAGAACGTTTCCGAACTGTCATTTAGCGTCAGCTGCCCTTATTAACCCCTATAAACAGTGTCGAGTATTCCACATCATAACTCATGTCTCGCTAATTATCGATATCCCGACACGTGCCAGCACTACGTTAAGGCCGCTCCACACGAAGCGACCAATCAACGATGAATACTTTTTGACCTTTTGTCATATTGATAAATTATATTTCTGTCAAAATAAAAACATTTGATAATATTTTTTTATATATAAATAGATTATACGTGCTGTGTAGGTATTATAAAAAAATGTTATATTTTGTCAAGTCAATTTATACTTCTTCATAAGGAGCCGGACCCCGGGGCAACAAAGGAGTGGAGATGCCTTATTATTTTCTAAATAATAATATAAAAGCAAAATAGCTCCGGAAGGTGTCATTCATACATGTACATTTAAAAACTATTATTCTTAGAATATATTTTCTCATATTACAAAAAGTAAAGATTAGTTTTATTCGAATACCAAATTATGCGATAAGGCAATTACTTAAGGACTTTTTTTAATTAGTTGAACGATAGAAAATATATAAAAATAGATTGAACCATTACAAGAATTAAAATCCTGCAAAATCGAAATATACTTAATCTTCATTAATTCTTCATGTTAATAAATACATAAATAATTGCTACAAGATTATATTGAATGTAAAGCTAAATTAATTTAATTTCGGGAAGTGATATGCGACTGTTATAATTACATATGTTTTTTTTATATTACAAGTAGGTGGACGAGCGTATGGGCCACCTGATGATAAGTGGTCACCAACACCCATAGACATTGGCATTGTAAGAGATGTTAACCATGGCTTACATCGCCAATGCTCCACCAACCTTGGAAACTAAGATGTTATGTCCCTTGTACCTGTAATTACACTGGCTCACTCACCCATCAAACCTGAACACAACAATACCAAGTACTGCTGTTTTGCGATAGAATATCTGATGAGTGGGTGGTACCTACCCAGACGAGCTTGCACAAAGTTCTACCACCAAGTAAATGTTTATAGGATACACGCATCGGAATAGTCAATCACCGTAAATCGGGTTTAAGCATTTCACGACTGAGGTACGAAGATAGTTCTTAATTCTTACAGAATAACACTTGTATGGTATTCAACGAAATATAACTCAATCCTTTAATTCGATTATTTATTTATTTAACACTAAGTAAGAACTTTCTTCATCACTACCCGTGAAACATTGACAACTGCTTCATGGTGTTATACTATTTTGACGCGTGTATTCTTGATATGTTATGATTATTATGGTCAATGTAGCTTATCACTATCTGACACAACACCACATTTCTTCTGCGGTGAGGTTCGAGTTTTCTTTTTTCTGATACATAAGAGTAACAGAAAAAATTACTACCTACTATGCTATATCTCACATTGGCTCTCAGATGAACTTCAACGTAATTTTACAAGAATAGCGGCCGAATGCTGAAACGTATCTTAAATATTTAAGTGGAACTCAATTATTTGAGACGCCGTCAACTTAAAATTTCGCATCGGTATATTAAATATATAGATTATAAACGAGAGCAACAGACAACTCAGTAGCTCTCAGTAATTAAATTACGGAATATCTTGTACGAAATATAAATTTCACATATTCTATGCAAATATTGCACGCAGAAAACTGGCACAATGTGGAATGGCCTCGAAGGTAAAAGGTCAAAGGACTCGACACCGATCGAGTGATGATTTTGTTTTCCAATCGTCTAAACTTTTTACAATATTACCGGCAATACCGAGAAGTTCCTCAGTCGAATAAGGGCATGTACCGTATTAATTTTTTACCTTGATTATGAATATATTATCCATTATATGCAGGCAACTTCCTATCATTCCATAATATTGTTATTACGGCTAAACATAATATTGTTAATATAAATTTCTACTTTGTTAAACGTAAAAACGGATTTATTCACAAATTTGTAAATTTGTTTTTGGCAAATAAAGATTTTTATTTTTATTTATTTTTTATTAAATATAATAAGTGTAAAATATTCAATTATAATTAATTGAAATGCATCTATATTCAATGTTCCGTTTACAATTTATAATCATTTATTAATGTCGTAAGATAATTTGCACCAAAACAAATTTAAAAAAAAAGATATTTTAGTTCACTGCGCCAATAACGTTGGAAACAGTTAGTTAAACAAATTGTTAATGTTATGGGGGAGAAATTGATTTAAGGTTCTAATTTTAGGCACGCCCGACACGAGGATACAATTATAGGTACAGCTGGACCTTCACCTTGAAATATTTTACATTTTCTACATATTTCGTGTAAATATTTTATATTACTATTGGGTTACAATGCGGAAGCGAGCTGTCACTTGTGTAGTGGGTGCTCTACGGTATCCCGAGAATGATAGCATGAGCTAGATCTAGTAATCTTTACCCGTAGTCCGATATTTGTTAGTTAAATGTTTTCAAGTACTTCATTAATATTTTGATGAAAAATTTCAATACCAAACACCAAAAATTATATTATTAAAAATATATACAAAATATATTTATTATGATTTGTAGTTACAATGTTTTTTTTTAAATATTTAGTAAAACTCTACGGATAAATAGAGACCCTTACAGGTCCGACAATTATAAAATACAAAGAAAAGTTGACCATTGAATGGAGCAGACACAACCACAGTACATATATACCGATCGATAAAAGCAAATCCCAGTTGTTTGGAATCGGTAGCGGCGTTGTTTGTCGCCATTACGCTATTGACTCAGCGCGCGCGCAGCTAATGCGTGTGCAAACATCGCCCGCGCCACTTGCGCACGCACTACAGTGGACCTTGCTCCTCGTACTCTTTGAAAAAATTAAACATTAATATTATAATATAAAAAGGTCAAAAAGATTGATGGTATCACGTAAATATATTTAAGTGGATATAACCTCCATTTTTAACCTTACAACTTGTGCTGACCCCGATAAATCTGATAGAGTATTCTACGCGACTGAAATACCGCCAATAACCAGTTAACGTTGAATATTTAAAAGAATATAATTGGTTATAAAGCGGAATTCGAAGCGTCAATAGCGCAATGGTTTACGTTTAGCGATGTAAAAGTTGGAGGTTCGATCCTGACCCATTGGGTTGAGGCCGTTCCCACTCCTAACTCAAGCTGTACGATTAATTTGAGGTGTTATTGAGGGTCGGACTTAGATATCCTAAGTAAGGGCACTTTGAAATTTGAAGCACCTCTATTATGAAGCGGTAAAAGTAAATTTATTTTATTTTTAGTTGATCGTGAGTAGCTTAGACCGGAGTGCCTCGCCCCAGATTTATGCACAGGGCATAAATCCGGGGCTAAATAGGAAAATTAGTAATTCCTTAAAAATTAACATTGCTAATAAAAATAAAAAAATAAAAATATCGAAAACACTGGTTATAAATGTTTTATTTGTTTTGTAATAAATTTAACGTTAACGCTGATTTCTTCCTAAATATAATTTAGTTATATTAAAATAACATCGACTTAATTACATTTGTTTAAATTTGCGCAAATTTGATCACATTTCTCAATATCGACGTCAGTTAAAGTGGCTTCCTATCCGACTTCGCCGGAGCTTGCACATATTATCGCTTCTTTTTAATATATTAAACTATGGTAGCCCTGATTACCTACATGAGCGTTTTCTGTTTTGTCCTGCTCGTGAAAGACCAGTACGCGCATGTGTGGCGTCGAAAACTCTTGAGGTACCATTTTTTAATACTACTTCCTTTGGTAACTCGTTTTCCGTTGTTGCCGCTCGCCTATGGAACTCTCTTCCCGATAATATTTTCCATAATAATGTTACAATAAGATCGTTTAAAATCAGAGTTAAGCAACACTTTCTTTCCACTTAAGTTTTATTTATTTTATATGTATGTATAAATATTTTTTTTGTATCTATATATGTAAGTTGAATGTATATATATATATATTATAGATAATGGTATATATTAATATATTTATTTGTATTTAGTGTGTAATATATTCATTTATCGTTAAGTCTACTTGAATTTTATAATATAAAACTAATTGATATTGTACCTACACCATAAATATGTATTACAAATAATCTCCACTAGATTCAGGGTTTCTGGAAGAGATCTCTTGTTAGAGATAAGTTATCCCTTTGTACACATTTTTCATTTATATAATTTTCTGTATACTCTGTTGGTACATAAATAAATAAATTTATATTCAACTCCAACATAAAAAGGTAAGTAAAAACTTATAATAAACAAAACTTATATATATATATAATAATTTTACTAATAATATTTTAAGTGGTTGATGAAGCTTAGTTCAGCGTGATAGATTTATTTATTTATAATAATGAACAATTAATACATATCATATACAATATATACGATAGTAACTACAATAGTATTAAACTGCGTCCCAACTACTAACGTCCTCCAATTCGACAACACATTTATTTATTATTTGTTCAATGTAAACATAAAACAAAATATAATTTAATTTAACAAAATATAAAATTGACAGACACTTTTTTTTTAAATGCTTATGATAATAAGTTTTACAGTGTAACATATTTTTTATAAAAAGTTCTGAAATAAATTAAAAATAATTTATAAAATATATAATAAGGAATCTTAGCCTGTGTCCAAGTGAGGGAATGTAACGTGCTGTTATGTTACTTCAAATCTTCTAATTAATATGTAACAAAACTTTAATATTTCGCAAAGTCTTACCTCAATATAACGTCACATACAACGTGGTGAAATGTATTTGTAGATATTTTCATTTCGGTAGCGCTTACGTGCACGCTCTTATGGAAAGCAAACTTAAACCAGGTCAGAAAGTGACGTCCCGTGTAGTTGACGGCGCTTCGGAAAACACAGTCAATATTGATGGTGCCCTTGACATTTAATGCGTTTTATTTTTAAGTTAAATTCAAAATTTTATCGTTTTGAACTTGAATTTATATAATGTATTGGATATTCAGTATAAGATAGTAAATAATAATGTCGAATGTTTGTTTAGTTATTTATATGTGTTGCTATTTTTATTTCAAGTAGAAGTAACCTATTTACAGGCCCGGACTTAAAGAGCCAAGGCCCCTAGGCACTTTGACATTTGACACTTTCCCATTCCGTAAAAGTTAGAGTAAAATTATAATATTAATTTTAGCTAGGTACCGATGCCTTGTCGACCTACGTTTAAGCTCGTGGCTGACTATTTATGATAAATGATGACACATTCCAAGCCAAGCTTTCATTTAAGTTTACATGTTAATGCGTAGGCATGTGTCGGTCAGATCTGTTCCAACGAACTGATTGAGCTGGAAATTTGCACACACTCTTAGAGCTAGCGACAATACAATGTTTAATATAAAATTTATTATTTTAATACATTGATGTAATAAACGTTTTTATTAAAATGCGTTTGTAACTTAATAAGTATCTAACTTTGTGGCTTAATATAATATTAAGTATATTGCTAAAACAATTACTTTGAACAAGATATATTAACATTCAAGTAAGTATACAATTCAAATTCAATAATAGCTATTGTACTGATCATGGTGTAGAATGATGACAAGAATTCCGATTTCCGATACTCTGAGCGAAAAATGAACCAGATTAAAGATTATTTGTACCTTTTTTGCTTTAATGCATGTTATGTTTGAGCTAATAAGCAAGTAATTTAAGCTTTCATACAAAGCAAAGCGCTTAAATACGATTAGTTTACACAAATAACAAATCGGCGACAGTTTTATTTACTTACTGCAGCTGAAACCGTAACGCTAACATGGTTTTTATTTTCTATATCTTAACGTTCATTATTCTATGGCAACCATTTTAAAATCCACGTCGCTGCCCAAACATTTACTCCGTACACAAATCTAATTGACAGGAAATTGTAACATTATTCATTGTTTGGAGTTGTACTTAGTCTCGAGTCTAAAATTAATCCGTGTCTCGACTCTGAAAATCTCGTCTCGCAAAGAATATATACCTATTATATAATGTTATATATGTACATTATTGCATATTATGAGAATGTAATATGTTATAGAATATACACCAGTTAATGTAGATTTTTCAAACTAACAAAGTTATTAATGAATGTATTATTATCGTTATAACAGACAAGCCCGTCTGTGTAGGTACCCACCATTAAGTTTGCAAGGGTGAGTGAGCCAGTGTAACTACAGGCATAAAGGACATAACGTCTTAGTTTCCAAGGCAGGTGGCGCATGGACGATGTAGGGAATGCTTAATATTTCTGTAATACTATAAAAAATAGCCTTTAAGTGTCCTATTGCTAAGCTAAGGCTTCTCCTGAGGATGTTTGGAGCTAATTTCCTCACAAATGAGGGCTGATATCAACACACATCAAATACACAAGTGACTTTCGTCTAACTCATGCAAACTTCCTCACGATGTTTTCTTTAAGCAACAGGAGATAATTAAGAAACACAAATTATACTCATTAAAGTTCTTTTGTTTTATATTTTGCTCATTTTTACTTTGTGCTGGAAAAATGGACCATGGGTGAACTTAAATAATTTTCATTACTTAACAAGTAAGGGCTTACTTAAATAAAGGCTAAGTTATTGTTGTTTTAAAATATTTTTTACCACCAGTAGCCACATCGTGTTTGCTCTCGGAGCTTCTGCATGAACAAATAAAAAGTGCCGTCTGTGACGAGACGGACAAACAGACCCACCGTTTGTTTGTAGTCAACCGCTCCACTGGGAATGTTCTAATGTAAAAGTCGTTTCTTAATTTTATTATAGATAATAGGGATTTATATATTAGGTTTTATTTTATTGTATTTGTATTTCTACAGAAGTGCTATCCGTGCCTTATCTTTAATTAATAATAATATTATTTTAATGTGACATCACAATCTACGTTTCAAAATTCAAAACTCTTTAGATAACTACTTCATTTACTTATGAATATACTTTAGGTAAAGAAACCAGCAGTCTTTGCTTGGCAAGGCATTGTTTACTTATGTATTACACCTACCGATTATATGTCGACAATGGGTAGATGTTATTTAGAGTGCATATGGCTACTGGTTAGCTTGCTTGTTTAATTATTCTAAGCTCGAACCGTCGCACGTCGCAAACTCGACCTTCCTCGGGGGTCGAGTTTGCGTCGCTTCCGTTAGAAACTAGACAGACAGACGAGAGAGTAGGTACTCGTTTATAATAATGACAACATATCTGTAAATCCGGTGAAAAACAGAACCTTAAGAAAATCATTCAAAATTGTTGTTATAAAGCAATTAAATATTTGTTAGAATTTTAGTACATTAATAAGAAAAATCTACTTAAATAATTAATAAATAAAGTGACTTCTGATAAAGAACCAGATAAAATACATCGATAAAGTAGTTATAATTTGAATTCCTGTATTGAACGATACAAAAAAAAAATTAAACAAATTTTAGTGATAAATGTTAGTTCAATGTATACAGAGATTTATCTAATTAAATAAAATATTGATACGGCATTTACTATTTATTACCATGTTTAGTAATTAATGGTGGCTCGTGCGATAACTGCACGTCACCGATAATAATTAACGTTTTTATCGATACTTTGTCCATATTACATCACTATTACTCTTTATATATTCGTTTTAAAAATTGTTAAATTTACGAATTATTTATTGTGTGTTTTTGATACTTTTCAAACACTACACGATTTTTCTAAGATACATTAATTATTTCTTATTTATAATTAATTATATTCTATTTTCAGCCTTCGAATTAGCTCTGACACACACGTTTATGGTTTAAGGAAAACTTTACTGATTTATAAGGGTTAGTGGTCACGATACTTTCCCAATTCCATTCCGCTCCAACTTCGATGGAACCGCAACTGGCAAGTCGTGTTAGTAGTATTGGCTCCAAGTTAAATTTGCTTAGATACATAATAATACGGGATACGCAGATGCTTTATGTCAAAAGCATACACCTTAACAAAGTAACGTTAACTAGAAAGCAATTATAAGGATGATGATAAAATAATGAAAAATCTACCGATATTTCCTTCATACCTCATGTGCAGTGATAAAGTATCAATTATTGATATAAAGAGTTCGAGGTATTCCAAATATAATACCTACCCAAATTTGTCACCATTAATAAGATGCAAATAATTATTTATTTTTCATACAATACTTTGCATTAAAAATGTCGTTTTACTATATAATAATAAATACTTAAATATTTGCATATTTAAATTTTAATTCATGAATTAAATACATATTGAATTGTATTTAATTTTAATCAACACTGGCATAAAAAAGGTCCGTTACTTATTCGAAGGAAAGAAAAACAATAATCGATTCTACACGTCGATTAAAGTGGCGTGTCAATAATCAAACATGCAGAGGTGGTAGGGCTTATGCGCGTGCCATACGTCTGGAATGGTACCACCTACTTTAATTATTCTCTCGCCAAAAATCAATGCTTTGTGTTGCAGTATTTCTACTATAAGAATGAGTGAGCCAACGTTATTACAGGGCCATAACATTTTGAGATTTATATTTGTGGATGCATTAGTAGTAGATTTTTCGTCTTCGAACTTTCTTGAAATTAGGTACATGTGTACTCTACTAGAAACGTGAGTTTTTCCCTATTATATTTATAAGACTGTCTGTTATAACACGAGGGTCACGTGAACGTAGCCGCAAGCGTGCACTAATTTCATCATCAGCGACGATAGTCATCAAATTTTTCGTTTTTTCTTTTTATCGTTAAATATACACATTGTAATGGTATTGGTTTACATTGGTAGTGACGTTCGAACTATCGCTTATCGATAACCCTTGACACCCTTTGAACTGCGATAAACTTTTCCATCTCGTTGCACACTGCGTTTGCGCTTGCGCAGGCTCGAAAACAGGTATCGACATACATACAACTAGAACCGCGTAATTGATCATTATTGTTTTTTGACAAGTCTATTCTTGCTTTGTTTGAATAGGAGATTAAAATGAATTTGTAGTTTTTTTACAAGCCATTCAATTGCTCGGATTTTCAAGCAAACCTATTTTTCAATACCAAGTTTAATAGATATATTTAAACTTTATATTTACATCTTAAAAATGGTTAGGTTACACTTAGGTTTTATAAAAATTGGGTCAGGCGCTATGACAGGTTGCGTACAATCGGACATACTTTTATCTAGAAATTATCATGACAATGATCCTATTCTTTAAGTCAAACTTTGTATTGTTAACAATAATGTAATATATTTTAAAAGGAATTATATTTATATTAGTGTATAATCGCACGTCTAGTAGCTGTATATGTATGGGGCTTAAGTGTTATCTGATCTTTAGATACTCTACCGGCGGACTAGACGTCGTCAGTAAATTCTTTGCCTGACTGGGAGTAATGATTTGATTGAATAATTATATAATTATTAAATGTATGTGCAATCTGTGCGCCTTTGTAAGTGGTAGCGAATCGGCAATGTAAGGATTGGTTAATATTTCTTACTTCGCCAACGTCTATGGGCGGTGGTGACCAGATCAGGTAGCACACTTGTTCGTATTTTATAAAAAAAACATAAATCTTATCATTCACCATAACTTTCTACAAGTGTATAATAAAAAAAGCAATAAAATGCACATGGTCACTATCGCACAATCAATACGTATTGCTGTCGTCCGGTTTTACGGGTTGACCTTGAAATTTTAGGCACAACATACAGCACAACTAAGTCCCCATTATTGCTGAGGTATTGACGGTTTAAGAAGTAAGTAATATTACTTTCAATGACAATGTCTATGGATAAACTAACTGGGAATAACGCTAAGGTTGCGGGATACTTCCAATATATACAAAATAAATTCAGTTATAAATATCAAATAATAATGTGTGTCTGTTGGTTCAAAATCGCGACTAAAAGCCCAAGATCAAAGTGGTCAATAATTGATTTATTATTGTTAACAAATGAATAAATATGACAACAGTTGAAGGAACAATTTAACGGATGACTAGTAGACGTATGAATGTCTTTTAGCGATGACCCGCGGCGACTCCACGCGACGTCTTATCGAGTTATCGACAGCACGTACGTCCCTAGAGGTTACGAGTTAGGTTGATAAAATTAAGCGTATCTTACACGTGTTTCTAATATTGTTGTGTTACTTAACAGGAGTTTTGTGAATTTTGACTCAGGTTCAAAGATCAGTACGAAGTATAGATTAGTCAAATAATCATTATATATGACTGTTGCAATTTTTCTATTCTTGCTACGCAGCCTGCTTGAATCCGATAAAACATATATTTTACAATTGAATTTTGTAAAATGACGTTTAAAGAGCAGAATTTGACATAGTTTTATATAAAATTATGTCGACTCGATCGGCTAACGAAGAGTTAGCTGCAGAGGAGACGACAGCGCGGTATCCAGCGGATAGTATAGGTACCAAAACATATTAAATACCTAGTTTCTTTTTTAATTTCTTTAAAAACAAATTAATTTGACCACAACGAATAGGATATCTAACTGAAAAATACAAATTCCCAATTTTTTTTTTACTTTTTCTAAAATCCTTTTAAAAAGCCTATACAGTGCTTTATGAAAGAATTACTACGTATCAGAACTGTTCCAGCTAATACAAACGTTGGTTTTAAGACATTACCTATACAAAATATGATGCAAACTTGATGGAAATTATAAATTTATTAATAATCTTTTCTTAAAATTTTTCTAATTACATTTTCTATTTAGGTACATAAAAAAAGAAAAATTTCAAACACTCGAATTTAATAAAAAAATGCAAATGTAACTTTTCATAGCCATGAAGAGAAATTATAAGAAACGGAACAAATACAGAATAAATATAATTGTAACACATTATGAAATAATTTGAGATAAGATTGACATAATTGACAATTAAGTTTTGATTGTTTGTATTAATGCTAACTACTATTGTTTATGTTATATTTCTTCTTTTATTGCTAACATTGCGTTAATTTATTCAATTCAATTAAATCTTAGCATAATGATTTTTGTTTGTGCCAATTTGAGGTTATTTCGAAAATTGACAAAAAAATATTTCAATAATGAGAAATGACAGTTAAATTAATTTGTATGTTTGAGAGTCCATAATAAAAATAATAATATAGGTAATCTGTTGTATATTGCTACTATTTCTTTCGATAAATGTATTTTTTTTAGTACAAGATTATATAGATTCAAATTGTGGAATTAGTGTTCTTTTTTATGTTATAGGTATCTGATGGACGGGCTGA
This sequence comes from Nymphalis polychloros, assembly GCA_905220585.2. NCBI lineage: Eukaryota > Metazoa > Arthropoda > Insecta > Lepidoptera > Nymphalidae > Nymphalis > Nymphalis polychloros. The sequence goes on from HG992259.1 coordinate 11,928,154, forward strand.
TAAATGGGCCGCCTGATGTCACGTGGTCACCGCCGTCAATAGACATTGACGAGCCGGTTGGCGTGGTTGGTAAGATACTTGCCCTTCACGCTGCAGGTCGTGGGTTTGATTCCCATCTAGGACAGACATTTGTATGCATGAGCATGTCTGTTTGTCTTGAGTCTGGCTGTGGTTATCTATATAAGTATGTATTTACAAAGGAAAGGTGGTATATGTAAGTGTATCAGTTGTATGGTTGCCATAGTACGGGCTCTACTTAGTTTGGGATCAGATGGACTTGTGTGAATAATGTCCCAGGATATTATTATTATGTAAGAAATATTAACCATTCATGCGCCACCAACCTTGGAAACTAAGATGTTACGTCCTTTGTGCCTGTAGTTACACTGGCTCACTCATCCTTTAAAATGGAACGCAATAATAAGTATAACGATGAGAAGGTGGTAAATACCCAGACAAGCTTGCACAAAGCCCTACCTAGGTGTTCCAAATAAGATATGTAAATTTAATAGACGTAGAAGTACTCGGCAAATCTTTTCGGACTGACATTCGGGAACTGTAGAACGAAACAAACCGGAAATGGTGGCTTTAGGATATCATTTTAATTTTTGATTTGATTCGTTCGTCGTTTAATTTTGGAAAAGTTTTTTTATAGTTATTGTGAAATATTGAATATTTTCATCAGAATCTGAATTCCGAGAAAAAATTATGATTGATAATAATTAGGGACCTATTAACAAGATGTTTTATAAGTATTAACATTTAACAAATGTTATAAGTATTTGTTTCATTAAGTAATAAGTTGGTATCGTGCTTTTTGGGAGAATATTATAAATATAAAATATATAAAATCTTATATTCATATAGATTGCTATATGATAAAATATTATTGTATTATATTTAATTTATTAAATATTATATTTTCAATAAGTGAGTTACGAAACAAAGTAAGAGTTACATACACCTGGAGCTTACGTGTGAATTATATAATTTCTATGAAATATACCAAAATCATTAAATAGTTTTATTAAAATGCCTCACTTCAAGAAACCAATACTGATGTTCGATACTCGCTTATAAATAATTTGTAGTTTTAATTTGAAAAAGAAAGCTTACAAAACTCACCAGTGTCCATCGCGTACCCGGCGGCGGCGGCCGCTGCGTGCAGCGCGCCGTACTCCTTACCGTCCATACCACCTAGCATCATCACTGCACTCACATACCCCGCACTACCACCCGATATCTACCTAATCTACCACCGGCACAATTAAGTTACACGTTCGCCGCGTTTCGCGCGAGTGTGACATGTGCGCGCGCGCAGCGACGCCGGCAGCCTGCGCGACTTGCCCCGCCCCCCGTCGCCATTGGTGCGAGACAGCCAATCGCCGCGCTCCATTTCAAACGCTTTCCTTTTTCCGTCTCGCCATCTATTCGAAGCGTGCTGATGCATCTCTGGTCTGATGGATCAATATAGACTTTATACCCTTAAGATAAGGTACTGAATGCGCTTAATGTTTCGTTTCTGCCGTGTCTGTTTTCCCGTCCGGTCGGCTGCGCACGGGCGGCGAGTGAGATGAAGGGAAAAGTCTCGCTCGAGTGAAGAGTGTGAGGGGGAGGCGGGAGGGGAGCAGGCTGTTATATACGGTGTTATGTATGCACACGCCTTGTAATTGATATTTTACGTTTGTTAATTTTGTTAACAGCTGTTTGATTATTCGGTTTGTGTTATCTGAGCTTAGTAGTTAGGTAGTATTTTTTAGATTAGAAATTATATTGATAGCAAACCGATCACACTTGAGGCTCTTTAAATAAATAAGTTTTAATACGTATGACAATTTTAATATAATATAATTTTTCGATTTGGGTTTGTTGCTTACAACTCTACATTTTTAACATAGCCTAATAGGTATTAAGAAGTAATTATAAGAAATTAACACTCGGTAGGTACAGAGCACGTACCTACAAGAGTTTTATGTACTTAGCTTAGTTACAATTTATAGATATATAAACGAGATACAAGGTAACTAACATACCTACTACAAAGGTACAGTCGCAGGTAGAGCGTGTCAATTTAATACAAGTTAAACCTATATTCGTGTTCGCCCAGTGGTCGAAGTTAATAATTATTGAATAAAAATTTGAGTAAAATATATGACATACCTACTTAATAATATGTATTTGCATGTTTTCAGCGAACCTTATATAAATATAAATACATATATAAGAAATACATTTTCTTAATGAGTATATAGAAATAGTGTTACGAAGGATATAACTAGGCTAACTTAACATTCAAATAAAAGTAGTTGCCTTAATTGAAGAAAAAAAAATCTTTTACTTAAATAACAGTGTGTTTTAAGAACATACATAAGTGAATTTTGACATTAACATAAAGTAGTTAGAGTAGCATTATAATTTAATTATGAATTTATATTTAAGTAAACAAAAATAAAATTATAATTTTTAATTTTTATAATTTCTTAATTAATTATTTATGAATTGAATATGTATAAGAATTATGTGAGAGGTTTTTTGTTGGTTTTTATTCATATAACTTCATGAAGTATGTTTTCAGTTTGACATATAACAAAGTTAATCATAAGATGATATCAAAACCAACCTTTTTTGTAGTGTTAAGCTCTATCTATATGGTGATCACAAATCGCTCTCTAGTTGTGCCGCCCATCGGATTTTATTATAGTGATAGAATGGAGAGTAGGTACGTATTGTGTACCGCAATCACGCCTGCACTATAGTTCCTCTTATAACTATAATTATTTATCCATAACGATTCAGTTTTTTGTCATAATCATAATGCTTATAAAGTGAAGAAAAATTTAAACGTATTTAGACCTAGATTTCTTTAAACCTATATTGTAAATAAAATTAATTGCAAATAAACTTAACTTTGCGTTGTTAGGTCTCCGTTATTATGACGATTAATAAAAACCCGGAACTATCTCCATATTAACTTTCATCAATGAAGTTCCTCAAAAGTTGAAGTCGGTGCTTTTGAGACGGGAGCGGGTTCCGCATCATTTGCTGCGCGGTAATTTGTTCGTTGCGCAGGCGCAGCGCGGCACCACAAAGCTGTTTTTGCGTTCAGAGAGACATATTCGTAGCAATTAACGAAGATTTTTCGACGTTTTACGCGTAGCTGACATATTTTGGGTAATTAAAATCGGCGTATGTTTTTATTTAGTTGAAACAGCTTCGCGGCAATCTGAAACGATATCAGTTTTTGTTGCACAAGTAGCAATTTTTTTTTATTCATCATGTGTAATAAGGCTTATTGTATAATAATAGTCTTCCTAACCGATTTCGGCTATGGTGGCCAATCTCAAGAGAGATTAGCCAACTGCGCAGGACATATTATAGTGCACAAGTGTGTGCGCAAACACAGGTGCACTCTCTATTCCCTTACTCTCATAACCCGATGGAACGGCAATCTGACACGACCGGAAAGAGTTCAGGCGCAGGACCAACGGCTTTACGTGCTTTCCGAGGCACGAGAGTTTACACACTTCCAACTTCCAGACCCCGGGCTGCTACTGAGAAATTTCGACAGAAAATCTCAATAAAATTTTATTGGCCCGACCTGGGCCTAGTGTAACCTCTTACTCAAAGACACTGTCAGTACAAGACGTCAATCGTCATATAAAAAAAACTCGCTTTCGAATTTATTATATAAATTAGGATTAAATTAAAATTAATGTAATATATCCATTACTTATAATAATAATAGAGTTTGATTAAAATATTTAACATATTTTAATACTCGGTGGTAGAGCTTTGTGCAAGCTCGTCTGGGTAGGTACCACCCACTCATCAGATATTCTACCGCAAAACAGCAGTACTTTGTATTGTTGTGTTCCGGTTTGAAGGGTGAGTGAGCCAGTGTAATTACAGGCACAAGGGACATAACATCTTAGTTCCCAAGGTTGGTGGCGCATTGGCAATGTAAGCAATGGTTAACATTTCTTACAATGCCATTGTCTATGGGTGTTGGTGACTACTTACCATCAGGTGGCCCATATGCTCGTCCGCCAACATATACAATAAAAAAAAAAAAAAAAAATAGCTAACCGGCCTTTCGCACGAGTAGCGCTAAGTAGAGAGTTACATGTTGTGTTCTGGGTTTTTCTCCACAACAGGTTCAAAGAAAACCAAACATTATGCTCATTTAATTTTATAACGATTTCAATAGAGCCATATGTAACCGGTATATAGAAAAAATGTTTAATTTGATTTTCTAAAAGAAATAAGTTTGTTACCCTACGTATATACCCCTACCCTACGTATGTAGTACATAGAAACTTTGATTTATTTTAGATATTTATATTGAATTATTTAATAAAAATATTTAAATAACTAAAAATATAACACCTCGTCTTTATTACCGCTACTGGTGACAGAAGAACTTGTTCATTGTTCGCCCAGGGAACGGAATTAAGGTGCAAAGTAGAAATGCTGCTAGCATTCTTGCCGCCGTTCCTCACGGTCATGCTATGTACAGTAGCCTTAATTTTTATTGTATATAAATGTTGATTTAAAATTAAATAATAAAAAAGAAAAGATGTTCCATTGAACTCGAACTGGTATAGACTGTCAGTGTGACCGTGGCATTGTACCCACGCTGGCGCTATTGCCTTTGTGAAGGGCAGAACGCAAACATTGAGCTTTGTAAGCGCAGCCTACGACCCAAGACTCACGAGAAGCGCGTTGGACGACTATAGATCAACGCTTCGAATGATAGCACCAAAGCTTCACAGTCACAACGTTTCTTTTATAATTACATATATGCAACGTATTTTTGTATCATATTTACCTACTGATTATTTTCTTAAATAAGTAGATCTCCACAGACATTTTGTTGTGCATTTGATGTATCGCTTCCATTCCTATGATTGTTTTTTTTTATTAACAATAACAATCCCATATTTCCTGTTTCAACTGTTTTGACAAATAGTGATGAACAGGAGAGAACCATTATATACAAAACAAGAGACCATCTAATTTGCCACCTAATGATATGTCGTCATCTTAACCCTTGACACAGGTCAAAAAGTATAAACCACTTCTTACAATGTTCTTATATAAATACGTATTCTATTTACCGGGCAGGATATCTACCAAGTATGTTTTTCATACAAAAGTATCCATCGCTTGTTACTTACACAGTTCTACAAACATACATTAAAAATTATGTACACTCTTCCGTTAGTTAAAGGTAAACTTTAATTAAAAATCTTCATATAAAATTGGAATTCCCGATCAATAAAACAATAAATCCACGCACCACTGGACGAATATTTGGTCTAAAACCTAATATAAACGGTCGTAAACCGACGAGAAGATAGCGGGAACAATGTGGCGCGGTCGGGCATAAGTCACGCCGGCGACACAATACAATACGGACCCACTTTATATCGTATTTATTAAGCCATACTCGATATGTGTTAGGGTTGCCAACTATTGAAGTTCACGTACACATTTAAAATTGGTATTTAAAGACATAGCTGATAATAATAAGTATGTTAGTATAACCCTGCATGAAACAAAATAGTTCAGCGTTAGTTATTGAAAACTTCGTTTTATTTTGCCTTTCTACATATGTATTTAAGTTATTTTAATCGCTATAGTTCATATACCCGCCTTGTTTTTTAAAATATTGAATATGATATATAGCTTGGTAATACGCAGAAGCCGATTTCGGTATGACTAATATACATACATTCTTCAACTTCAATTCTATATTTGTAAATTCACATACAATGAAACAACATTTAACATATTCCAGATTCCATTTATTTGCTTTAAACATAATATACATGCTTAGTCATCACAACATTTTCATATTTGTATTGTCAATGTACTTTATAATTTCTATATGGTTCCCACGCGATTGTTATGTATTTAAATATAACATACTAGGTTTTTTTAAATTATTTTCATACAAGATGAGTGTTATAACATTGTATATAGGTAAATTGATGTATACATAGGTAACAAGAGCATTCAATATATAAAATTAAGTATAAAAGACACTTTTGCTAACCCTATAATAAAATTCATACAAACAAGACGGTTATTAATATTTTATTTCCGTTCGAGTCTCAACTTATTTTCGTTTCACACTCATTTTAAGTTTTCAAAATTACTTCAAGTGTTATCACCACAAAATTCTGCAAAATATAAATAACTACTTACTCTCTGATTCATTCTTCATCGTTTTATTTTGAAAATATATTAAATTTTATGTTGATACCGGTTTCTTTTAGCGTTTCAGTACACATATGTAACAGACTCACCTACATGATACCTGTCTGTATGATAGGACCGTCTGTTCTGTTTAAGTATATAAAATGGGCTTACTCCCAAAAAAAGCATAATATTTCTTTGCTACTAGGTAGTGTGCCAATGGCTAGTAGCAGCTTATTAATTTCTAGCATGTATGATTAACTCATGATTATTATTGTATATTATATGGATACATTTTCTCAGAATTAATTAATTGAAATGCGTTCTCAAAACTAAAAGAATAAAATAACGCTATCAATTAAAAAAGTAATAAGGCATGATTTTTTTCCGTAAATAGATTAATGTGTTCAAAAAGTTTATTGTCAATGTTGACATGTTGTGAACAAATTTAAGATTTTTCTCTTTTGCTCATTCTTAGTTTTTGTTTTGTTTTTTCACTTTTCTTTTCGTAGCAAAATTAGCATGTAGTGTTTGCTTTTAAATGATTTTACATAATCTGTGGGTATATTATAATTGTATGTGTGTAAGAATGACCAATGTAAAAATCGCTAGCAAACCTAATAAATAAATAAATAAATAAATGTTTCATGCATATTTGAGGAAAATGATGTGATTGCTATGCTTTACTATTATATACACACGCTATATTGGGATGGATATACAGCAATCATAAAATTGGGTATATATGTGTGTGTTCTATTCTATATCCCATTAAATAAAGCACCACTGACTTTTAGTTCTTACTTGTAATAATTCAATTTGGGCTTATTAGTAATATAAAACAATTTGATAAAACAATTACGTTTCGAGCTATTACTCGTAAGCAATGTTCACGGGTGCGACCTTATACCTTCACGTACCTTTATTTACTCGTCGATTGCGTCATACGTCACAGTTCCACTCGTAATATAATTATGAAGACCGTATGTCATTTATGACGTTATCAGATTCAAAGGCTCGCATCAGAATTACTAACATAATAACAGATTTTATCTCGTCTCTATGAGGATTATTCTTAGCATTTCCCCGGTACCATGCCTGGGTCTCATCGTTATTTAGACTGCCGGACCTATAAAATTACGAAATTAATTCCTCACGATCATATTAATACGCTTACAAAATATTTGGAATCATTAGTTAAACAATCGACATTTAAAATATAGTTTATACAAGTAAGCTCCTACAAACACTTCTACGGGGACAACCGGCATGACACTCAGAACCATTAATAACCACCAGAAATATTAATAAAATATATTTTTTATATCCTATCTGAAAACCGTAGACAAATAGTATGTATGTAGATACTGCAGCACCTTCGGTTCCGGGACATATAAAATAATATAGGAACCTACCTACCTACTTCATTCATTTATTATATATGTATATCCAAAGATTACATTTATACGTAATAATTTAGTTAACCAATAAAATATATCTTTTTTCTTTTCTAAAATATTTAATTTATTTCAAAACTTCATTGACTGCAAAAATCTAGGTAGATTCTGAGATAACTAAAGTGGAGCATCTGATACCTACCCACATGACGAGAAAAATTAGGCACCTACATGAGCATACACGGTTACAATACTTAATAGTAAGCTCTGCTCGTTGCACGCTCGTCGTCAGGACTATAAATCGCCAATAGTTATAAAATCTAAACTCAAATTAAACTTATTATAGATAACAAAGGACTTATTTATTTTTCTTATATTTATAACCTACCACTTTAGTCTTTAAGAATTCTTATACGTATTTACAAAAGAGTTTCGTTTTTAACACTTCGTACACTTATTAGTGGGGCCAAGGTATTTGTTTTAAGGAATTAAAAAACAACTCGACAGTCACGAAGACAGAATTAGATATACCGTATGTACATAGGTATATAGCGAAATAATAAGTGTTATGTTAGTTATTATAAATATCTCAAATATATCCTTAATTAAATCTGTTAAAGGAGTTAAAGGAGAGGAGTGCTGAGTTTTTTAGTTAGAACGCATTAACCTCGTTAAATATGCTTATTGTGAAAATAGAGCTGGACACGATATGCAGCTAGTTAATGATAAAAATCATTGTCAGTTGAATTATTTTGTAGTTGAAACGCATCGAAGAACGCGATCGTGTAATTTTAAACAAGTGATCTGCGACATGGACTTCTATAATTATAGGATTTAATTTTCAATTATCGAGTGATATATGAAATGTGTTACAGAGTAGCAGTACAGGCGACTGTCTTAGTTAGTATTCTTAACTACATACAGGATCATTCAAACATCTGATCTAGCAGCTGATGGCTTGCCTGATCGTTGTCCGTCTTATAAATAACCCTCTCATCTCGCCGGCGGGCGTCACGCTCCACCGCCCGCCCTACGAGACGCCTTTACCCACAACTGACAAATATTTACAACCTTATTGACGAACAAATAAAGTGTATTTTAGCATATTCCGAAATCAGGAATTTAAAGATGTACGGGATAGATCAATTTAACATCTTATCGCGTTGTAATAAGAGTTCTTATTACATTACAGCTACACACAGAGATCTCTGTCAAAAATGCTGTTCAAAATGTTATGTTTAAAAGGATTTGAACCTTATTAATGCATAATAAGGTTTAAATTTAATCGAGGTTTTTACAAAGGGCTGAAGACAACGGAAGTAGATATATGATAATATCTGAAGTTTTAATTAGTTTGCTTAATTAAGAATATCGACTCATTCAAAGCGATAATTTAATCGTTTATTTGAATTTCAGGCCTTATCGGTGTTGCCATTTTATATCATTTTAATTCATTTATGTATTATATGCATAAATTTATTATATACTATCATAGGTTAACCAACGTAATCTTAGTACATACGTAGTTAAATAATGCTTATTGTTTAATTAATTACTCACTTTGCTTAATCACTCTGTCAAGAGTAAGGTAATTCGTACCAGGTTACACTATAAAAATAAATTGTTACATAGCTGTTTTCAACATAAATGTATACATAAGTATTTAAAACTTCTAACAATCGAAATGTAAATTGTAGTAATTTTATACATAGACTTCTATTTATGACAATTATATAATATACATTCGAGTCTTTATATAATACACGATAAAATATATAAAGCTATTTAAAAACATGTGTAGTTTTAAACAGGAGCACATCCGCGGCGTCTCGACAAACTGACAAGTATCGATATCAAAGAGGCACCGCTTCCCACAACTATGTCGACTACTAGTGAGGAGATAATATGTTCACGATATGTGTATAAGTTTAATAAAAATAACTTATCGTGTTCTTTGTAAAATAAAATTTTGAGCGAAAGTTAGTTAGTTATTGGCGATTTTTTTTTGTTTATAGTTCCCGGGAGGGCAAATGACTCTACTCCATCTGATGGTAAGTGGTAGTAGAGCCAAAACGCGACGACGGCTAGTACAGTTAGGAAGAATGAACTGCACTAGCCGCCCCCGCCCTGCCGGCCCGCAAGATGCCTCTTCACGCCTCGTTTGAAGGAATGGATGTAATAAGTAGTTGATATTAATGGTCAATATTTGTTATATCGCCAATGTCTGTGGGCGGGGATGTCCACTGAGCATCAGGTGGCCCGATATAACATTTTTATTGCTATTGTCTACGAAGAAGATGACCAGTTCTGATAGCCTATTATTTCTTTACTATACAAACAAAGAAACTTTCGTCTATACTACATTGTACATATATCTCTTTATATAATGAATAATTAACTCATAATATATTTGAATCGATAGGTCCATATGCTACAACACTACGGCGTCACATATCGCGAGGGTAGTGTTGCGACAGCCACATGCGACTGATTAGGCACTTTAGGCGCCGTCCATTGTTGACTGTCTGTCTGTCACAGTTACACTCGTAACAGAATACGATATTTTTGAACGTGGTTGACATGAAATTGTATATCTTGAACAGGTTCATCCGATGTTATATGAGTTGATACTTTTAATAAGCTCTTCTGAAAACTCTGTCGAATTCAATCGTCGCACATTTTAATTACTGTAGTAGTTACTCAAATGATAATCAATTTATTTATATTCTCTCAATTTATACAGGTAAAGGTATTGAGTGAAAGTTAATTCAATAACAGCCCTAGGCGATGCCAGTTTCGAGGCTCCTATCCCCTTACGTAGGGTAGGTAGAATTTAGGCTTATTCCTTTTTAAGCTAAAGAAATACCAAATTTTATTCGATATGTAGGCTTCATTGCCCTTACGGATAATTCGGGCCTGCCATCCTTACTAATATTATAAAGGCAAAAGTCAGTTTGTTTGTTAACTTATTTGTTTGTTAGTTACGCTTTCACCTCTTAACTAGGTACTCGACCGAACATCATGAAATTTTACAGACACGTTATCAGGGGTACTGAGAACGACGGAGCTTACCTAACACATCCCGCCTTGCCTCACATGCGGGTGAAGCCGCCGGCGGAAACTAGTGTAGCGCCATACAACACATATAAGAAAGAAAGCTTATGGAATGTCATACTGAAGGACCCGCGTTTAGGTTAATACGGAGAATGAAAATAAAGATTAATGCAAAGCGTTCGGCATTAATGTATAAATAGAGGTATCTGAATCATAATATTAGGTGTCGCCTTGCAACCTTTTCAAAGATAGATTACCTAACTCATATACCTTTTTATCTATATTTGTTCCGTAAAAGTTGATAAAACATTTGTTTAGTTGTCTATGTGTCTTTAAAAAACTTCATAGTCTCTTGCTACAAGACCAAACATCTCCAATTGAGCACGTCTCTCGTAGAATAAAGTAGATTTGTTTGTCCACAGAGACATATCTTCTAATAGTATTATCATCTAATATTAATCAAAGTTTTTCTTTCAACGTCCCTATAAACTCAATCGGGCGCTACACCACTTTTCTTTGTAGTAACGCCAGTCGGTAACGGCTCGTACGTCAGTCGTTCAGCGACGCCCGCACTGCCTGTCTGTCGTTTGTCAACGCTATTATTCTAGATCATTAAAGAATAATTTAGTTTAATAATTCTTGATAATATATAAAGGTATTAAGGTAAAGAATTATAGATACGTAAAAATAGTATTTATATTTAATCTGTCGTAACCTTCAGCAAATTACTTGGTATTGTTGTGTTCCGGTTTGAAGGGTGAGTGAGCCAGTGTAATTACAGGCACAAAGGAACATCTTAGTTCCCAAAGTTGGTGGCGCATTGGCGATGTAAGCAATTACTATTATGTAAGCAATGGTTATCATTTCTTACAATGCCAATGTCTGTTGGCGTTGGTGACCATTTACCCTGAGGTGACCCATTTGATCGTCCGCCTACCTATTCTATAAAAAAACCGGTGTTTGTCCAATTTCCACATCTATTGGCACTCCAAGTAATAGTTCAATTTCTCTTTATATAGCTTTTTATTAATCAAGATACACAGTATGTCGCAAACTCGGTACAAAATATAAATACAGCTTAATTTAAATAAATGCTAGTTAAAATACACTTACATTATTTGTATTATACTGTTAGCATTTACATAGGACAGTATTATGATATTTTATTATTTTTTATTTCTGTGACAAACTCATATATTTTCCAAAAAATAGAATAGAAAACAGACCCATACCACACAGTATAATAAAAATCTTAAAAGTTAATGCAAAATAATACATAAATTAAAAAAAAAATTAATCGCGATTCTTGACAAAACAAAAGCCTTACTAATATCTCTATTTGAACGTGTTTTTATGCGTTAATTGTTTTAAAAGTTCATCAATGTAATCGGTGTAGCTTGTAATTCAAGTTTAAAATACTCGCCACTTTATATAATTATAAAGCTAGCGGCGCACTAGGCGACGCGCCGCCGCGCTTCAGTGGCGCGTCAACTCGTCGCGTGTCTTCGGGGAAACTCGCTTTCATCTCTGGCACCGTAAATACTCAGAACTCGCCTGTTCACTGTCATTTAGCAAATTAACTCAATTCCATGACCCTTTGCCAATAAAAGGCAATTTCGCGATAAAACGAAGACAGAAAAAAATCATTTAACACATGTACCTATTCCGTAACGAAACAAAAAATATGATCTAATGATTATAATATCTAAATTGAATTAAAGTTTATTGTTTAGGTTTCCTGTGATAAATGCAAAGTAAATAATACGAAATAAACTTTATGACTAAAACATAGTTCGAAACTATACCGGAAATTTCTGCATATAGTTAAAAATAAAAGAATAGGTATTTAACAAACTAGTGTTACATTGCTGTAACGTGCATGTGAATGATTGCAGATCGGATCATAAAACAACTTTGCTTTAAATCATTTCCCGAAGTTCATGAAGATATTACTCATCGTAAATATAATTGTACATAAAACTAATATCAATTAGAGTCTGTCAGTACATCAATTGCAGAGTAACGAGGTGTGCGTTAATTGTGCCGCGATGCGTGTCCGCGGCGCGTCGCGATGCGTCTGGCTGCAGGCCATTGCGCGCGCGCGGCGATACACCTTGTTGAGGCGCGTTCGCGTCTATTGAGCGTGCGTGAGCCATTGCGTTTGTTAACCTAGTGTGGCGCTACACTTGACATTTTTTGTAATCAACTTTTATGTTAACAAAATTATTGAGATATTTTTTGACAAATCTTTAAATTTTGATGTCTGCAGAGTTGATTGTGAGTTATGTCTATGTGTGCATATCTGCAAGTGTACGCGAATGTGTATTTTCTCTAAATATTTAAGGTACGAACAAAGAAAATTTTTATACACTTTTTTAAGCCTACCTAGATCGTATAGTATACCGACGACAGTGAAGACGCGACGAGTGGGGAAGAGAACAACGAGAAGAGAAGAAACTTACATCCTAGACTACAATCTAAAAACAGCAATCCATGATGGAGAAGCCATCGTGGCTATGCTGGACGAATGCCATCCAGAGGAGCCTAAGAATCCAGAATCCCAAGAAGTTCAAAACCACCCCAAAGAAGACATTTGGTAAAGAACAATAAATAACTCGTAACAAAAAAAAACTTGAAAATTCGTTTGTGATAATAGAAATAAAAACGCAAAAAATAGGCTTGATCAATAAAATAGGAGGCGTCAAACATACCTCATATTAATAGCGTAAGCAAACAAATGGCGTGCTCAAATAACACTTATTTACTTTATTTTACAGGCATGGTAAAATATATTTTCGGAACGATTTGCACGTATGTAGGTACCTCATAATATAAACATATAAGTAAGAGGTCATCTGCCTATATCTTACAGAGAAATAAAAACATAAAAAACTAAAACTGAACGAATAAATTTATTAATTTCAAAAGACTTAGTTGAACACAAACATTCTCGAACTTTTAACGAAATGTCGTTTAGTTACGGACGTTTTCGTCTCAATTCAATATGTTTAGAGATCTAGAAATATAACGAAATAATCCGTGAACGAGACGCACCGCGCTATTTATCAGCTAAACGTTTTATTTGCAACGGTTACGCCAGATATGTCTTAAAAACAAACAAACAAGATGGCTGTGACTGTTTCGGCGGGAAACGGTCGTAATGGCGGCGGCGTGGCTCACTTTGATCGCGACACGACAGATTGATTAATTGTTCGTTTGTTTTTGGCTTTTAATGTAAAGTACGACAAATCAAAATTAATACTGTCATAACATGGTGAAGTGTCTTTTGTTTGCGAGATGGCAGTAAATTAATAATAATAATAATAATATATTTACGCCCACAAAAAGAAATCATGTACACAGTTTGTTTGCAGTATTATCTTAATCTAGGCTTTCAATCAATTGAACAGGACTGTGGTAAATATATATCGAAGCACTAAATTCGTGTCATAAATTTTGTGCATCACATCCAATGTCACGTGATAAAATGATAGACTATAAAATCAACAGTTTATAGATACTTCTACTAGGTATATAAAAGCAGTCTAAATTACTTAAGTTAGTGGAAGTGGTAAACATGCTTGTATCATTAGCCAAATATTTTAAACTATTTTCTTAAATAGTGTTTGCCTTAATCGTCTCCTAAACTCCTGAAATATTTACCTAAAATATCAAAATAATTAATCTAAAGCTAAAAACATTATATAGATAATTAGATAATGTAATTACGATATTACACTTCATCTATATTTGGCTAACTAATAATATCCGGTAGTTCAGTGGCAACCGCATCGGCAGCGGGCCATCCGTCGCAGGCATCAATTACGGCAAGCAGCGTGACGGGAGAGAGAGACAAAAATGCGTGATGGAATACAAACAGTCCCGGCGCTGGGTACAGTCAAGAACAACAGTGCCAAATTTTTGAAAACATCGTTTTATTTAATCTGGATATAGAGTCAAACATTTATGTAACTTTTCACTAACGCCAAGCAAAATAGGTAAATTTTTTTGGCAATCCCCAGCCGCCCCGCCTTGCCGGCCCGCTAGGTGCCTCTTCACGCCTCGTTCGAAGGAACCCAGGTTATAGGAGGAGGGGAACACGTCTCTTGGTAAAGAGTTATGGATTGTTTCGGATTATTCGCCCTATCAGATTATTAGAGTTAAGGAGCAGAGAGTTCCCCTATGTTCACGCACACACTTGTGGACTGGTAAGTCCGGCGCAGTTGACTAGTCTCTCTTGAGAATGGTTGCCGTGTGCGTCAATATCACAATGGTTTATGGGTTAGCGAAATAAGTCGCCGGTTCCATCCTGACGCCTTGGGCTAATTGGGCTATTGTCGTCCCCTGTCCTAAGACAAGCTTAATTAAAGGGGTAAGTTGAAATATTAATAATAACTTTGAAAAAACGAGCATTCTAAGGGCAAAAAAATATATACTTCCAACATTAAAATCAGTTTCCGATTGAACTTTTCATCGGCCGTACTATTTAATCATCATATTTAAAACGTGCTCCGAATTACAAATTTAATTTTTAATTAAACTTATATTTAAGCTGACGTGAACACGCTTGTCCTGATGTACGTGCGCTAGTACCGACAGACAGCTATTTTTCATACACGCGTGAACGCTCGGCCGCCGTTCGGATTTAGACGACGCCTCACCGCGCATTACAGCTAATTGCTTTTTTCATTGCTACCACTACCACGGCACCAAGATACCACTTTGAAATATCGGCGCTTAACTAAACACCGCACAGATTTACTTATTTACATTACTGTATGTCATTAAAAATAATAAAGTTCGCTACGCTCGCTACCTTTCATTTTTTAAATGTATTAATAAAATTATATTTACTTCTGAGAACTATCTTTATGAGGATTATATTAATTCAGTATTTCTGTGTCTTGTTATTAAGTTTAAAATGTTATTAATATTTAAAAATATAAAACAGCCCATATGTCCCAGCGCTGGACGATGGAAGAGGTCTTCCCTCCTTTTAGGAAAGTTTCAGAGCTCATTCACAATTGTGGGTTTATTTTATATAACTATAACATATATGGAAAAAAATCATCTAACATTGCATTAACATTGCAACTACGTGTTTTATCCTATCAACTTTATTTCCTTCTACAATCTATCAAAATAAAAACATATAAATGAAATATAATATTGTGTCAACGTGGACAGTTGTTTATCTTCTTCCTAAGTACAGATGGGCATGCGATAGATCTTTATGTCAGCAAGTGACGAGTTACGACAGTTAGGTACACGCGTGGGCGTACCTACTGTTCGGAAATCATTGTATGCCACTGTAGTATTTATGAAATAAAACAAAGAGCTAATGCATTACGTTCACTGTTCAGACACGAACAACTGGCATACTTTTTAAATAATGGCCCTGTTACAAACACTATAGCCACGTTGTAGAGAATACACTCACCTGGACGACTACGACAAGTGAAAGCGCTAGTCTTCGGATAATTATATAATAATAACATCCTGGGATATTATTCATACACGGCCATCGGATCCCAAACTTAGCAGAGCTCGTACTATGGAACCACCAAACCAACCAAGATAACTGATAACTGATATACTACAACTACCAAGATAACCAGATAACTGATATACTACATATACTACTTTTCTTTTCTAAATACATACTTATATAGATAATTACACCCAGACAGGACAAACAGACATGTCATGCACACAAATGTCAGGATAGACATTATTGTGCATGAACATGTCTGCTTGACGAACGAACCGCGGAACGAACTGCGGAATCGAACCCACGACACCCACGAACCCACGAAAGGCACGTTTCTACCAATCACCCCAACCGGCTTGTCGATAGATATAATTTAAGGAAATGGCTTAGTGGTTACAACGTGTGAATCTTAACCGAAGATCGCGGGTTTAAACACAAGGAAGCACCACCGAGTCTCGTGCTCGGTTAAGGAAAACACGTGAGTAAAACGCAAGGAAACCTGCATCTGTCTAATTTCACTGAAACTCTGCCACTTGTGTATCCACCAACCAACGGTGGAACAGCGTGGTGGGATAAGCTCCAAATACAAAGAGCTGTATCTAGATTTATAAGAACAATTAATATAGGTATTTATAGATTTCGATTAAAGTAATTAAATTAATAAGTAATAAATTTTGTTTAATTATTATTTTAAAATGATTGACGGACAGCCCCTTGTTCTTGTCAGCTGTCAAACGTGTCGACAGTTAACTGAAAATGCTGGTCTCATCCCCCGTGAAATTGATAACTCCAGCAAAATATTATGCATAAATTTTGTTATACTTTTAAACAATATAAACTAACAAGTACACTTGGTCGTATATTTGACTTTATTATTGGTATTTATTGTTTATATGATGTTAAAGGTGTCTGCAAACGTGTCAAAGCTGGGCATAGAGCTTAGTCCACCACACTGCCAAATGTTTTAATGCGGGTAGGCGGATACACATGTATACTGGTACAAGGATGTTTTCAACACAAAAAGAGACACAAATTAATCACCTGAAAACTATGTGATTCTTGTTCGGTCTTGTACCCACGTTTTTGGTTAATCGTTTGCTACAAAGATACCACGTATCTGTATACTGTTTTTCACATACCAGTTAAATAGTTTACGTAACAGACATGACAAAAACTTAAATATGCTAGGAAATGGCAGACCGGTGATACATTAGCTTGTGAAATTACACGCAAATGGGTCTGTGAACGTTCAAGACGTAAGTATATATATACCTACGAGCCATGATTAAGAAAACAAAATACAATAAAACGTAATAAACGCTATAAATATTAAACCAGCTACCGGCATTCTAAGCCAGTGCCTTTTGAAATGCAGAGAGACTGCAACCCATAATGCGCCGACCCGTCTATTGCCAACAATCTTGATTATCATTTACCATTTAGTTTATGACTGTGATACTTATGCTTATAAAACGGAGCAGTGGCATGCTATTTAACAGCATGAGCAAGTAATGTCATGTAATGCCATGGCGTGAACACATTTGCTAATTACCTTATATGCCTGTTATTTGTGTATAACAAGCCAGTTAACGATACAGTACGAACTACGAGCTAGTCGCTAAACATCTTACTGTTCCTAGTTGTTGAAATAGAAAACTAATAGATATTGCCATATCGCTATTAAGAGTGGCAACTAAATTAATGAGAGGAACAAAAAAGGTTTTAAAATTTGTTATTTTACTTTTTGTCAAAATTATAATAAATATATTTATTAGGTAAGAAATTAAAAAATATATAAAATGCTAAACTAGATGATTTATGTTTTTGGGACTGATAGTAGAAATTAATAATTAAAAAATATAATTGCTACCTCAACAAAATATGATACATATTTAATTAGTTTTAGAAGTCATTACCAATGAACATGAAGAATAAGCTAGTTATTTAGCTGTATGATTATCAGTGGTTACTTCTTAAGTTTATTGTGTCCTAATTAGTATCTATCAGATATTGTATGTTTATACTATACCTCTATATAAACTCTTTGGTACTTATTACTAGCCCACTAAAACAAATTTAAAATAACGTGCATACGACCGTGTTTAAAACATTTGTATTTGATGCTGCCATCTAGTTGTGAATAGAGAAAGTTCACATAATACATTTTAGATCAATAAAAAATATTTTTTGTTGATCAAGTAAATTAATAATTATTATGAAATTACCATTCGTATTAAGATATTTAAACAAAATTAATTTACATCATAAACATTGTTTTTTACTTTTTAATATAAATGATTAGTAATAACACAATATAAAGGAACGTATTTATGTAAATATTTTGTGTTATCTGTATTCAAAATAGTCAAAAGACTAAAAGAGTCAAAAGCAAACTTGCAATCGTAAAGTATATGAAATGTTAATGAGCATTAACTAAGTTTTATTTTTAATCTAAATATGGGGACCGAGATAGCAATATCGTTTAGTACCTTACGTGCTCAATTAGAGAGTGAAAAAAGTAGTTTATGTAAAATTGATGAAAACATTAAGAAAATTGTACAAACCTCAGGACGGTTTTCAGATAGGTTAGTGATCTTATGAAGGTTTACGAGTTTTCTTAAACGCTGAATTTACTTTTAATTACGTATTTACTTGCAGATTTAATGGTCCTGTGGATTACGCAAGAGGTGGTTCACGCCTAGGTAGAAATGCGTACCCTGATGTAGCTAATAATTACAAAAATGAAGATCAGTCGAAGCGCAAACATGAAACCAAGACAGTCTTTAGCAGGCAAGTGTGTTAATATTAATTTTTTTTGCGTTTATTGTTGCGAATTATTTAGCAATGAATGTGATAAAAGCGTTATACTCCTGTGCATATTGAATAAAAACAAATTATATTGTGAAAAAGTACTTACTTAAAATATCGACCACTAAAAAAAATTTAAACACTTCAGATTATCAGCAAGATTGAATGATAGCGACGGAGAAGATGATGGTCCAGGACCGAAGAGGAACAAAGTTCCCTCAACAGTGTGTCGGGAGCTCCCCACAAGAGCTGCAGTGCTGCGTGCTCAAGGTGACGATGAACAGGCTAGGAAACGTAATAGAAGAATATTTGGATCATTGCTTGGAACACTTCAGAAGTTTAAGCAAGAAGAGATTGTAATGCAGACTAAAGTGAGTATATCAGTCAAATGGATTTATTTAACTTAGTCTTTTCAGATGGCCAAACCATAAACAATTATTTTTTTGTTATTTTCAGGAAGACAAAAGGGCTCTAGTTGAAAAAAAAATAGAAGAGCAGGCAAGACTAGAAAAGGAAAGAGAACTGCAAGAGCGAAAAACTTTATTTGCTGAACGGGATCATAAAAAAGCCACTATAAAGGCCTTAGAGGCAAAGATGGCACGTGTACATGAATTTGAGAAATGGGAAGCATCACAGCAATGCTTAAGTAACTTCATTCTGACTAGAACCAAACCACATGTATACTGGCTACCAAAGAAGATATCGGAAAAAGCAACTGAAAAATTAAATTACAGTAGAAAATTCCATGAGAGTAAGTAATTTGGTGTAAAAACTTTAGTTTGAGCGCTGTCTAAGTTACAATATTAACCTGAACTGTGACACTAAATGTATAAAATATTTTAATACCACTACAATAATTAGTTATTCTAATAATTTAGTTTCTTAAAATTTACAGCCAAGTATGGTCCATTTTATCGCAGTGAGTAAATATTTAAATAATCAACTGTCTGTAACATATACGTAAAGAAACCATAAATAAAATTATTTCTTATCCTAATATTTATTAACATTTTATTTAGCTTACTGGAACATATTAGTAATATAATATGCTCCATAGGTTACATGGCAAGGAAACGAGAAGAATTACAAGATGAGTTACAACGTATAGAGTACAGGTGTCTCCGAACAAGAGGCCCCGGCACCAAGGAGAATAATCTGGAAAACCATCATAGAAATTACATATTTGAGAAATCCCCTATCATTGAGGAAATCAAACAGGAGGATAGAGGAAGGAAGAGAGATAAGTTTGCTATGGATGTGGATGAAAAGGATCGAGATGAGAGTGATGGTGAAGACAGACATACCGAGATTCAGGAAAATGTAACCGAGAAAATAGGTAAAGATATAATACATACATTATTAAGAAAAAACTAATAGCAATACTGAAGTTTGATAAGAAGTCACTTTTTGTCTTAGGTTCTAGTTTTTTTTTTTTTTTTTTTTTTTTTTTTTTTTTTTTTTTTTTTTTTTTTTTTTTTTTTTTTTATTGTATAGGTTGGCGGACGAGCATATGGGCCACCTGATGGTAAGTGGTCACCAACGCCCATAGACAATGGCATTGTAAGAAATGTTAACCATCACTTACATTGCCAATGCGCCACCAACCTTGGGAACTAAGATGTTATGTCCCTTGTGCCTGTAATTACACTGGCTCACTCACCCTTCAAACCGGAACACAACAATACAAAGTACTGCTGTTTTGCGGTAGAATATCTGATGAGTGGGTGGTACCTACCCAGACGAGCTTGCACAAAGCTCTACCACCGAGTAGAGTAGTTATGTAGAAGATTTTAATTATTCCTCATTAATTGTGGTAAATGCTAGTGGGTGTGGCTAGGCAATAGTCATGCCTGCATAACTGGTCCCATGCTATTCATTAGAACTAATTTATTTAGGAACATAGGTTATTAATAGGCCTTCATATAGACCCAGTAATTTATTGCATTGCACTTTATTAAATACACTAAGAATAGATATATAAATATACTTGAGGGTTGGTCGGTACTTAATCAGACATTTTCTGTGATTTCATTTAAATTTGAAACAGTAGTAGCTTAACCCCTTACCGCATACGAAGCCATATATGGCTTCACATTATATATTCTTATATAACAATTCACTTTTTTTTTTCAATTTTTTTTATGTACTTCCTTCATAATTCATGCAGTAAGGGGTTAAAATAACATTTCAGAATTAAGTAAAACATTTACATTCAGAAATATATAGGTATTGTAATTCAACAAGTTTATGCTTCAAATGTTTGTGTTTAAGAAATAAAACTTAATTATTTTAGAGTACCTCTTGGCAATGGCCTCAACTTCATTGACATTTATCCTCTGCACTATTAAACGACGAGGAAGTGTTTCCTTATGCCTTTTGGCGTACTCCTATAATTGATAATTATAAATTAATAAAACTCTTCATATTCTCCTTCAGAATCAGATGAAAACAAAATGGACACCAGCTCAGTTCAGGGCAATATTTCTCCCAACGAAGAAACAACCATCAAAGAAGATAAAGATTTGAAGTCGAACACTATCAATGAAGGTGATGAGATGAAAGACTTGACATCTCATCCTCCTGAACCGTAACATGTCTTAACATTAATAAAAACTAGAAAATCAAGGATAATACATTTTATTTTGGTCGCGTGTACATGAAAAAGTAGCAGTTGCTTGTAGCTTCAATTTTGCAACTTTTTGTCACTTATCATAATTTGATTTACGTTTATAAGAAAAGTTACAGAATGGGGAATATAACTTCACTATTCACATAAATCATGTCTTAGATTTGTATCACTTGAAAGAACTATGCAAGAAAAGACTTGATTGTTAAGTTTTTAAATACAAGAAAAGGTACTTTCAGTTTTTTAATAAATTTAATCAAGAACAGATATTTGTATGGTGCGGTGTAAATGAAACATTTTTATATATTTTAACAAAAGTGGGATTGCTTATGGTACACAGATTGTTTTGTTATATTTTATCTAAAAATAACATTATAAAACAAATGTTAAATTGCCTCAGCACTTGTAAACATTCTGTGATGAAAACACCGTGTAACAGAAAATAGGAACTGAATTAGAATGTAGGTATGAAACGTTTACAATTAAAAACAATTATACATAGAAAAGGTATATTCAAAGTTTTTCCAAAATTAATATAAGCACTAAGAATGTTTTATTATTTTAAAAGTATGTTATGATAAACTCAACTTCTTGTTTTTATTACACCATTTTGTTGTGCATATCTATGGCACAATACAGTGGCGTAACTATACCAACTGAGGCCCGTGGTAAATCCATTGCATGGGGCGTAGTTACCAAAGATACGGGGCCCTCAATCTGAGTAAGCAAAAATTCGTAAAATGTTATTGAAAATGACAATATCATTCAGATCACATGTTTTATTTCCCTTCTTTTATAATAAATAGGTACTTGAATAAATGTACAATTTTCGATGATACCTACATGTTAATATATAGATTTTATTTATAATAAATGAATAACTGAAAAGTGTACCAACATTTTTAAATGAAATTAAAAATAAACGATTTCCGAGTGTTATTTTCATATTTGACCTTACACTGATGTATCAAAGGTATTATATAAGAAATAAAACAGCTGTATATTAGTAAGAAATATAATGAGAAAATAAAGATCACAGTTTGCATGAAATTTTCACATTAGTATGAATAAAGTACAAAAGACTACGTGATATTCATTATGCATTTAAGAATAATGGTAAGTTGGAATTTCTTTATTTGTAATGTAATAAATAATATTATAATAAAAAGATTAATTTTACTTCTTAATACTTGTTACATTTTCAGCAACTACGTTACTTTAATATGTTAAGCTTAACAGATACTTATAAACCTTGCTTAATTGCTGTTTAGTGATTAAAAATGTTAGAAACAGAGTGTTTAACACTATTGATCTGACATTTGAAAGAAGAAGACAGCCTGCTAAACAGCATTTATAAGTAAGGCTGTAAATGACCAAAATTAAATTCCTAGTTTATAATATTTTATTTCATTTTAAATATTTTCAAGATAATATAAATGCAATGTTTTCAAATGGAACAATAGTATGTATTAGTCAATCAGCAAATGAAGCTAACTTTAAATTGTTCAGTCAAGGGTGAATATCCTGGATGCTATATCATCAAGCATCCAATCCATCCCCTCCAGCAAGTTCTCTCCTGTGACGGCCGAACAACGCAAAATACGCCAGTGATGTGTCTTTATGCCATCCAACTCAAGTGCCTGGAAGGAATTATTACCTTAAAATTTACAGTACAACTTTTTATATAAAAAAGATATATCTTAATTTAAATTTTGTAGTTAATAGCTGCCTTGAGTCAAACTAAATTAATTAAAAATGGAAAAAGAGATATTTGAATATGAACCCTTTTAAATGTTAAATACATTTTATATTAATTAAGTTTTATGATAATAAATAAACATTTAAAGAAACTATTAATATTGTGACCTCTCTAATCTCCTGAAGTGTCAAGGCACCCGGAAGATCTGACTTATTGGCCAAAACCAGTAGTGTAGCACCAGCTAATCTTTCCTCTCTCAGCAGTGAATGTAGTTCTTTAGCACAGTCTGCTAATCTCCTAGCATCAGCACTGTCCACTACCCAGGCTACTCCATCAGTGCTCTCAAAGTAATTCTTCCAATATGATCTGTATTATAAAAACTATGAATTTCAGATCGAAAAAAATTACATACAATAGGCTAATAAAAAGTGGTCAACACCACCCATTGCTCAATAAGCTAACAATTATAGGAATTGGAATGTTTTGGCCCTTGTGTTTGTAAATTAGGGTTTGGGTCCCAGGAAAACTTATGCCAGATTTAGTAGTCTCGTTTATAGATATAACATTTTTTTTATCAGGAAAACAGCCTGGGATCAAGAGGATTTATCATGCAAATTGCTTAGAATCCATTGAGTTTTAAATTATGGAATTTGACTTAATGTTTAATAAATATTGATTAGTTATTCCTAGAATAGGAACACCAGAGTTCAAAAATGTTAGGACTTGTAAATACACTTGCTCACTCTATGAACTTGAACATGGCAATACAAAATAATAAATACATACATATTTGTCCTAGACACATTTCTATAAAGTATATTGTAATGTACAGTATTTAATATACTTCAGATTAATTACAATTCCATTTTTTATGGACTTTTTCATGGCCCAGAGGCTAGAACATGATTATCATAACCGAAAATTGTGGGATCATGCCTAGGCAAGATACACTGAATTGTCAAAATTTAAATCAACCCTATTGGATGAATGTAATTAGCTCCAAACATCTTTCAAAGGAGGAGGCCTTTGACCAACGGTAAGACATTTACAAGCTGTTACTTTGTTATAACTCACCACTAGATGCTGCATTTAAACCAGTGTCCAACATGCAGTATGTCAGCATTTAAGCCATTTAATTGACACATGCCAAAATATTAGCTAGTTGTATTACAAAAGTTGATTGAAACATAATGACAACAATCCTATTACCAGAATTTTATAATATGT
This sequence comes from Nymphalis polychloros, assembly GCA_905220585.2. Classification (NCBI taxonomy): domain Eukaryota; kingdom Metazoa; phylum Arthropoda; class Insecta; order Lepidoptera; family Nymphalidae; genus Nymphalis; species Nymphalis polychloros. The sequence goes on from HG992259.1 coordinate 11,952,657, forward strand.
ATCAAATCAATTATATGGGGAAATGTTTTGATCAGAAAAAAATATTTGAAATAAACTTTTACTATTACATACCTCAATGATTTTTGCCCACCCACGTCCCATATATTAAGTTTATATCCTCGATGTTCCAAAGTCTTAATGTTGAAGCCAAGTGTTGGAGATATGGTGTCTATCGGTTCTCCGTTAAAACGTTTTAAAATTGTCGTTTTCCCAGCGTTATCAAGACCTCTGTTTCCATCGTTAAGAAATATATTTTTTTCAATGCTTTTTTAAAAAGATTTGATTTAAAAAATACAAATATTTAAAAAATGAGTCATAAACATGTTTATTTTTCTAAAATAATGAATAAAAAAGGATACAGCATCAGTATACGCATTTCTTTTTCCTTTTGACGGAGTTTCTTTAAAATAGTTAGAAAACCCATTGTTTTATGAGCGCGTAACTAATTGGCATTGTTTTTATTTTAAAAACTATAACCTGCTTGAGAGCTAAGCTAATATTTCAACAATGAGAATGATTTGAAATTTAATATTACTTGACAGTTGACATTAGCTGTCAATAATAATAAAGCAAAATATTATAGGTAGAGTCCCAGTTACATTCGAGCACCAAGTAATATACTGTCATAAATTTAGTTTTTTATGGTGGCAAGATATTGTTCTGGCTTTAGGCGGATTCAAATTAACACATTCCAACTTATTCATTTCTACTTTAACTTCGTCAAGTTCTAGCGGCATTTCCAAATTATTTAAACTTTGTCCGTTTGGTCATTCGCTTTTTAACGAGCCGGTTGGCGTGATTGGTACATACTTGCCTTTCGCGCTGCAGGTCTTGGGTTCGATTCCCACCCAGGACAGGTCATTTGTGTACATATCTGTTTGTCCTGAGTCTGGGTGTAATTATCTATATAAGTATGTATTTACAAAAGAAAAGTAGTATATCAGTTGTCTGGTTTCCAAAGTACTATCTCTGATTAGCTTGGGCTCAGATGGCCTTATGTGAATAATGTCTCAGGATATTATTACTTATTTTTTATTGATGTATAAAAACCACAATTTAAAGACATTGGATCTTATTAAGGGTCTTTCTTATACATATTTAAGTTAAGTATAATTAGCGTCTCATTAAAGAAAACTTATAAATATGGCAGAAGGTTATAGTGTTCCTTTAAATTAAATTAAATATGAGATAATTTCAGATTAAATTAAATATACGATAGTTTAGTTTGTAAATAAAAAGTATTAAGATGATATTGTTAGCGTATATTTATTTATAACAAAACTACACTTACTTAGTTGGCTTAAATTTTACTAGTTAGGTACCTGTTACTTGTGAAAAAAATATTTTATATAATTTTTCATTTATCTTTTAGATAAATTACTGTCATCAAATTAAATTGCTTTCTAGCAACGTACTGAATTTACAAAGATTGGCCAAATACGCCGAATAACCAATAGTAACCGAATATTTATTGCAACTCTGCTTAAGATTAAAAAATATAATTTAGAAGTATCTCCTTAATTTGATTAAAATATTAATTACTATTCATTGAATAGTGTCAATTAACTTTTTATAAGCTTAACACTAACCGTATTATGTGCATAAATTATCTTTATAAAACCACAAGCAAAAATTTGTTTTTTCAGAATCCAATATCCAATATGAATTCATTATTTACCATAGAGAAAGTATATCTATCCATGGCGGATCTCATCGCTGTCAAGTCTCTATTTCTATCCCAATTATGAAGCATCTTCAATGATTTTTAGTGGTTTTAAAAAGTGGAAGTGATAGTGTGGCGGTGCGGTCTCGGAGATAGTGCTCGTTGGTCGGCAGCACCATGTTCAGCGGGACGGTGCGTGTGAAGGTGTGCGAGGCGACGGGTCTCAGGCCGACCGACTTTCAGAAACGGCACAACATGACCTTCGGAAAGCCAGGTGAGTCCCAACACAATATAAAACATATCACTAAGTTCCTTGACTGGAAACATTGAAATACATAACAAAAAGTGTCAATCTTGTATAAACAAAATTTGCGAATAAAATAGGCGTTGCATGTTTACCGAATTGGGTGTTGGTATTATTTGTAAATATCCCGTTTATCTTTGCAGACGACCAGCCGATAGATCCGTACGTGTCGATCGATGCCGACGAGCACCATCTAGACCGGTCGAGCACCAAACCAAAAACGTTCGACCCAGTGTGGAATGAGACATTTATACACGAGGTTCAGAATGTCGCCAGGTACGTCGCTTCGGGACATTCAATTAAGATTTATTAATTAATTTGGTTTTACTGGACTTTATATATTTTAGCTTGGGCATCACGGTATTTCATGATGCTGCAATTCCCCCTGATGATTTTGTTGCAAACTGCACTATCCCTTTTGAAGATTTGATGCACCGTGAGAAAGATGCTACTGATTTCTGGGTGAGTACTTATTTCAGTAGCAGTACTTATTTCAGTAGCAGTACTTATTTCAGCTTATCTTATCTAAGAAATTATGTTATAATAAGATTTATTACTGTTGAGAACATTATCATATAAATTCATTTGTTTGTTTTGATTATTTTGATTACAATCAATAACAATTTGTATAGAGATTTTAATACTAGGTATATTTTTGGTGACAAAACTATTAATTTTAAAACAAATATGAAATATGAAGTAAATGGAGTGCAGCACTTTATTTGTATCAACAACAACTGAATGCCAGGTCTAGGTGGGTGATCAGTCCTGATTAAGGATGATGTATTTCCTCTATCAGGATTGATCATCCTACTGGCTCTAGCAACAATCATCATTTGGAAGATGAACATGCCTCTCATTAATGTTGGAAGTTTTACTTATTTCATTATTTTTGTGCATATTCATAAGTGAAAGTATTTTCCTGGTGTTGTATTTATTTGTATGAAGGTCATTGTTTCTGGGTTTGTACCGAGTCAATGAAAGAATTATTTGTTATTATTTGAAATGATATGTATATAATGCATAAATCGCTTTGATCAATAATGTACTAGATTACCAGTAAGGGCTTCAAAAACAGTCTGAAAAATATCCACTACAATGGTGTAAGTAAAATGTTGTTTCTGTAATTATCTGCTTTATTGCTAACGAAAACAGGTTGAATTTGGAACAAAAGTTATTGTACATTTTTAAACTCTGTGCCATTCATGGCGTACAATTGCAAGTGAATGTTAATACAATCCAAACCGCACTTTATTGAACGGAAACAAGGCAAAGTGTAGGTTGAAATTATTATTAAACCTTTACATGGTGTTCTCCATTTTATGGGCTAGTCAGTCGGTACCACATTTGAGTATTGTTTTTATTGGTGAAGCGTTATCTAGTAGTATTGTTGATTGAAGATACAATGTGTAAATAAAACAATATTAATGTCATGTTATATAATTAATATTTTATGTAGTAATTGTTATTCTTTTAGAGTTTCCTGTTTGTATAAAATGTTTATTATTTAATCAAAAAAAAATAAAATGGTATATAACTAGGACTCAATAATTTAATGTTATTTGAATTAGATTTTCAAGTCATAAGCTTATACTTCCTCAGACTATACACATAAAAAAGGTAATATAACAAGTAAGTAATATCCTGTGAATCTCCCACTGCTGGGCTAAGGCCTCCTCTCCTTTTTGAGGAGAGGGTTTAGAGCTAATTCCACCCCGTTGCTCCAATGCGGGTTGTCGGAATACACAACAATATAATATTAAAATGAAAAATTATTTTTCTGGTTTTGCTCAGATCTCAGTGTTGTCATTACGAACCCATGAGGGGTTTTGTCTGAGTGAATAAGTGTAATGCTTCTATCTATACTGATATATAAAGCTGAAGAGTTTGATCCAGCTAATCTTAGGAACTACTGGTTCGAATTTAAAAATTCTTTTTGTGTTGTATAGTCCTTTTATCAAGGAAGGTTCTAGGCTGATTTTTATTCATTATATTTTTATTAATTATATGCGGGAGAAACCGCTATCTCATCTAGTATTAAATAAAAAATTTGATTCATGTAAACTTTCAATGAAGAGTTATTAGTATAGTACATGTCATTAATAGTTTAAATATGTTTTTTATTGATTAATTGATGAGGATTTTTTTATATTATATGATTGTGATATGTATTAGCCTTATGTGTGTATAGTCATGAGCTATTCATAAGCATGTGTTAGTTATATTCAGTTATAAGTTTTTTGTTAATTGTCCTAAAAATTGTATTGTATAATTAATTTTTATTATTATATTAAAATGTTCTTTATACAATTGTTTAATTCAATAGCTTGTTTAGTTAGTAATTTTGAATATATATAAGTAATAAATGTTCAAAAGGGTGGGAGGGTACATAAGTAATTCATTAATCACAGACATTCCATGTAATAGTAAAGTATAGAGTTAGTTATTAAATTCTTTATGTTTCTTGATACAGTTCTTCTTTCCAGGTGGATTTAGAACCTCAGGGAAAATTACACCTGAAAATTGATCTGAAATGGAATTCTCAAGGTCAGTGCTACAGTGACTTTTTTAATCGGTGGGAGGGCTCGGGACGAGTATTTATAATGTGTATTTATAACCACTTACTGATTACACATACTCCACTCGGTGGTAGAGCTCGTCTGGGTAGGTACCACACACTCTGCAGATATTCTACCGCAAAACAGCAGTACTCGGTAATGTCGTCTTCCGGTTTGAAGGGTTAGCCAGTGTAATTACAGGCACAAGGGACATAACATCTCAGTCACTAAGGTCGGTGACGCATCGGCTATGTAAGCGATGGTTAACATTTGCAATGCCAATGTTCACGGGCGTCGGTGAGCACTCCGCCTACCTTCGCTGTAGACAGACATGTGTCCCCAGTGTCGTCGGAGGGTCGCGGGGGTCGCGCGGCGCGGGGGCGCGAGTTCAAGGAGGGCGCGGGGTTCGCGCGGCGGCGCGGGGCCATGCGGCGCCGCGTGCACCAGGTCAACGGACACAAGTTCATGGCCACCTTCCTCCGCCAGCCCACCTTCTGCAGCCACTGCCGCGAGTTCATCTGGTGAGACTGACGGCGAAGTAGCGTAACGTTTGCGAGGAAGTTATTTTCCATTAATTTTTAAAACGACCTCGAAGTTCTAGTATTCCTAAGTGACCACAAATAATTATTTTATCTAATGACGCTCTGTCACCTTCGGTCGTCAGTGTGACTGCCGATTTAGATAAACGATCGTAATGTGCACATTACGGTAGTCGTCGCTGAGTAAGCGCGTAACCTCCCGGAGGGGTCCGACCTAGCAGAGTTTCGTGTAACGTTATTTCCGAGACAGTAGTCTCGAAAATAACGTTACTCTATATTCGAAAATTTAAAATGTTGTTTGAATTTTCCAGGGGTATCGGGAAACAAGGATATCAGTGTCAAGGTATATATACTTAGTAATCTTGTTTAGTAATATTGACTTTTTTAATTTCCATGTTGAAACACTGTTCGTTATACGCAATTATCTAATAGTCCAGTTTCTGACAAGAGCCAGTGTCAAGGACAATATTTTAGAATAAAGTCAAATTAGTTAACACGTAAATGATCAGCGATTCAAACCCTTAAGCTGGGTAATTACTAAAACAAAAATATTCTTAAATCAAGTAGAATCTTCTAAGCGCCAGTAATTCACCAGCAGGGTAATCATGTATTGTATTTTTTGTGTGTAGTTTGCACTTGTGTGGTACACAAGCGGTGCCATTCGTCCGTCGTCACCAAATGTCCCGGGATGAAGGAAGAGGTTAGTTGTTTTTAATTATTTTTTTGATTATTTCATAAAACATTGTACCCCGTGTTCCCCGTGTCTGATTGGTCGCCTCTTGCGTCATAAAGAAATATCTACCAATGACCATTCAGATTATAAGCAAATTAGTTATCTGAATTTGGCCTTGAAGTTCATGGCGTCAATTTATGGAATTTATTATCAGATGAATATGGTGACGTTCCATTTGATTTGTGTGGAGCATTCTCCATCTCCTTCAAATGTCTGAGCGCTATCTGAATTTACAAAACAACAGGTACAAAAAAGTAGGACTAAATGCGTGACGTGATACCTTTGTTATTCTTCGTAAAGTCTTGTGAACCTTAAGTTTTTCCGTCTATCATATGTATTCCTTTCAATTGTATGCCCAGTCTTCATAAGGCTTATTGTTAAGCAGTATTTATTTCCGCAACTATTTGGGGTTACAAGTTGTCGTTAAACTGCGACGAAGCAGTCCTCAGTAATATCTCCCATGAGGCCGCTTAGCGTCGATGGGAGCGGATGTGTGAGTATGGTGTCCGCAGCAGCTGGGCGACGTGGACGTGTCGGGCGGGCAGCGCTTCAACGTGAACGTGCCGCACCGGTTCGTCGTGCACTCCTACAAGCGCTTCACGTTCTGCGACCACTGCGGCTCGCTGCTCTACGGCCTCATCAAGCAGGGCCTGCAGTGCGAAGGTACACTACTCCGATCGAAGTGTTGGCTCTACTATGCATTGGCCGCAAACTTTGTTCTGAAGAATTGTAAGCGGTGGCAAACTTTTTGAGTTTGGAACTGCAATTTTCTGAGAACTATTTTATTACAAACGCACCGCCACGGTGTTACCCGTTCGACAACTCGGTGTGGTCACACAATAACTAAGATAATTTGACACGATATTAGTATTACCATCTCCTACACAAACATGATTACATTTAAGCTTTTGTGCAATGGAATTAATGCTATTAATTACTTTCTTTTACCTAATTCAACATTTATATTAAAATTATTAAAATTGCATATTTAGTCTTGAACCGTCTCTTAGAGATGTAGTTGTGTGTGTGTGCCGCTCGCTGAGCGTTGTGTTGGCGCAGTGTGTTCGATGAACGTGCACAAGCGGTGTCAGAAGAACGTGGCCAACAACTGCGGCATCAACACGAAGCGGATGGCGGTCATCCTGCACGAGATCGGAGTGTCGCCCGACAAGCACCCGCGCCCCAAGACTTCCAAGGTCAGCTCACGTCAACGACCCTTCATTTTCCCATTGTAAAACGAACCGATTATTTCTAAAAAATATTTTTGTTTTTGTTAATACATGGTCTATGAAAACATTATTTTTAATGTTTTATGTATATTCGATTTATTGTTTCAATATATTTACATCAAATTGAAACGATTGGTGATGTGAACTCACTCGGTGTAGCTTTTTGTTACTGTTACAGTATCTGAACACTCCGCTAATGGAGGGGCCGCCGGAGCTGTCCTCCGAGGAAGGGAAGGATTCTGACAAACACGATGACAAGAGTAAGTACAAGCACAATATGTAATGCAGTATTTTTTGTCTTTTACATTAATTATGAAGTTCATTAAAATTTGTAGAAACTCTGCGGACCTTTCCTTTACGCTTATACGAGATTTAGTATTGTCTGTTGCTAAATATCGCGCAAGCACCTTTTAAAAGTTTCTTCTGTTTATGATTTTGTACGATTTTTGGTTTTAAGTCTAATTTTATTGCTAAATTAAAAAATCTCAAAGACTGACTAACTGCGCACAGTCGCGGTCACACACGCATACACACACACACAAAGCGGGTACGAAGGCGACTCGTGTGCTTCGAGGCGACTTCTTCTCACAAAAACACAATGACAGCTCTAACACTACCCGAGATCTGAACCGTGTAAACCAGTGAGACCGTGAAAAAAATATATTAAGAATATTATATTCCGTTTAGTTAATACTTAAATCAACTAACGGTACATTTTACATTTGCCTCCTTGTTTTGTCACTAAAAACTCATTTTTTATTTTTATATCCCATTTCGCTTTTCCCTCTCGAATTGTTAAGTCGCATGTCACGGCCCGTGTACATGTGTCATGCATGTACATGTCTCTCGTGTTGGTCCAGGTGTGCAGGGCGCGCTGTGGGGCTCGCACTGGGCCGAGCTCCAGGAAATATTCACGTGTTACGAAGGTTTTTTATTTTGTTACATAAGGGCTTCCGGTGGATGGGCGTTGCTTTTTCATTTCTGTTATTGTTGTTTGTTGCTTGTTTTTTGTTGTGCGTTTGTTAGCAAAACTGTTAAAACACGACAGCCCTAATTGAATGATTTTGTATCCAGAGATGATGTAAGAGAATTCTAACGATACATCTGAATCAGTTCAGCCATTTAAAAGTTACGGTGGAACAAAGAAACTCACATACATTAAACCTGAAAACATTACACTCCTTTTTTGGGCAGTCGTGTAATAACCTATAATGGTCACATTACAATACAACCTACTGATTAATTTAATAATGTTTGAGTTTATTTTTAATTAAAACAAGTTAACCCAATTAATATTATATTGTATGTTGAAATGTTTGTGAGAGCATTTATGTAATATATGTATGTAGGTAATGTTAATTATATATTGATTTTTGGGATTCAAAGTTCTTTATTTAATATCGATGTAATTCGATCGTTGGTATTCTATCAGGATAAATTATACTTAATTGTATCTACTTAACATATTTAATTAGTCGAAAAGAGTGATTATCGAGTTTTTTGTAATTACTTCTTATATAATAGCAGAATCTACATTTTGTATTGAACCCTACAATATGACGATTCAAAAGAGCTTCCATTAATTTGTCTCGTACTGAACTCAGGCGAAAAATTTTTTACGGCGCATTGTTTTAAGCTGATGAAGTATTTCAGTAAAATAAGACGGATGTAGCTCGTATTTCCACACTAACGGTATTGCTAACGAACGCACGCTTTGTTACGTTTATTTGTATTACGTTCCGTTGCACAAATTCACCCGTCTAACTCTAAACCTAGGTTCGAAGCAGGAGCCGCCGTGGAGTTCTCACTGGGACGATCTCCAGGACGTATTTAGTGGCCAAGGTTCTATATTCATTTCAATTGAACGAAAAGCCGCCGTTAATCGTAATTATGTTTTTAGTATATTTGGTTTCAATAACTCGACAACGTTCAGACGCGACGAGCGATCGCGTCGTCTCCCTCGCCGGGAGGGGGACGTCGCGACGGCTTCCGCTCAGACGGTGCGTGTCGCAGGCGGGGACGGCGACGGCGAGGCGGACGAGGGCCACAAGGTGTCGCTGGCGGACTTCCACTTCATCAAGGTGCTCGGCAAGGGCTCGTTCGGGAAGGTGATGCTGGCCGAGAAGAAGGGCACGGACGAGGTGTACGCGGTGAAGGTGCTGAAGAAGGACGCCATCATCCAGGACGACGACGTGGAGTGCACGCTGACGGAGCGGCGCGTGCTGGCGCTGGCGGCGCGCCACCCGTTCCTGACGGCGCTGCACTGCGCCTTCCAGACGCCCGAGCGCCTGTTCTTCGTCATGGAGTACGTGGACGGCGGCGACCTCATGTTCCAGATCCAGCGCGCGCGCAAGTTCGACGAGCCGCGCGCGCGCTTCTACGGCGCCGAGGTCACGCTGGCGCTCACCTTCCTGCACGACCACGGCGTCATCTACCGCGACCTCAAGCTGGACAACATCCTGCTCGACAGCGACGGCCACTGCAAGCTGGCCGACTTCGGCATGTGCAAGGAGGGCATCCTCGGTGCGTAGCGGCGCCCCCCGCGGGCCCCGTGACCTTGAGATTAGGAGATCTAGACTATACATATTATTTTAGAAAAGAAAGGTAACTAGCGCCTCGTTTTCCAGACGGTGCGACCACTACGACCTTCTGCGGAACTCCGGACTATATCGCGCCGGAGGTAAATCGAGAACATTCATTTTTAAATATGTTTTATTTGTTTTTTTTTTAAGTTTTAATAATAGTACATAAAAGCAAAACATTCTAACTAAAAATCATTAATGTAAGGGTGAACCCCCTACTATGAAAATCATTAATGTAAGGATGAACCCCTTACATTAATGATTTTCATAAGATATATAATTGCGTATGTTACCAACAATGGGAAATAAGATGTGATATTCCAAGTACCTGGAAGCTGACCGAGCAGTATCGATACCAGTTACTAAATCGTGTATTCTGCAATAATTCCCATGCATCACATATCTATATATTACATTAAGTTAACTTTAAATATTTCTTTTAAATAAAAATTAATCACATAGTTTTTAATATCAGTCAATATTTTAGTCCCTATCGGTATATTATATCCGACGTGTCCACGTCCACAGATCCTGCAGGAGCTCGAGTACGGCCCGTCGGTGGACTGGTGGGCGCTGGGAGTGCTGCTGTACGAGATGCTGGCGGGCCAGCCGCCCTTCGAGGCCGACAACGAGGACGACCTGTTCGAGTCCATCCTGCACGACGACGTGCTGTACCCCGTGTGGCTCTCCAAGGACGCCGTCTCCATACTCAAGGGTACGACGACTCACAAATTTGTGTATATAATTAAATTAATTAATAAATTAATAAAAATTTGTAATCAAAGGACCGGGATCGGATCTCAGACCTCTGAAGTTCGAATCGAGCTGTAGTAATTCAATACCTCTCCCCTCCCCCCTCAGGCTTCATGACGAAGAACCCGGCCCGGCGGCTGGGCGTGCTGGGCGGCGCGGGCGGCATCCGCCAACACGCCTTCTTCCGCGACGTGGACTGGGACGCGCTAGCGCACCGCCGGCTGCGGCCGCCCTTCCGGCCCAAGGTGGTGAGTCGCTAGTCACGCGCACCACCCCCGCGACGCGGACTGGGTCGTGCGAGCGAGTCGGACGTCACCGTGTAGTCGAAATGCTATTCTTTTGTTATCTATAATTACTTATTTTGGTTCATTTCGGTAACCGTGGGTTTCCAAACACCTAATCGCCCCGATTCCCCCACAGAAGAGCAAGCGCGAGGCGGCCAACTTCGACGCGGAGTTCACGAAGGAGGAGCCCGGCCTCACGCCCGTGCCGCCCGACGTGCTGCGCGCCATCAACCAGGTCGGTGACCCCCCCCCCCCCCGCCGGCTGCCCTGCCCCCCGGCCGCTCACACGTGCTCTCGTGTTGCAGGAGGAGTTCAAGGGATTCTCGTTCATCAACAAGGATTTCAACCCCGCGCCGCCGCAGCCCTGAGGCCCCCCGCGCCCCCCGCCGCCCGCCCCCGCCCCGCACGCCAGTTCCGTTTAACGTTTGGGTGACGACTCTAGTCACGGAGGTATCGGTCGTCCTCGAACGTAGCACATGTTTTTAAATAAACGACTGCGTTTGTAAATATATTCTATGGACACGTGTATGTCGATATTCTCGAGAATCTACTCTGTTATCGTAGGACGTGGTGACGGGCGTTCGAGTTCGTCCGTTCGTTCGCTACGAACTACGAAGTCGCTAGCTTTATTTATGAACTCGTAGGGTTTCGGAATCACTCGTTTCGAAACTACGATTAAATTATTATTTATGTTTAGAAAAAAATTGTAAACCTTGATCTCTGTTGCGAGGTGAAAGATTTACCTGAAACAATTATTATTTATATCATTTAAAAAAATGAAAGCGACTGGCCTAATGATTGCAATAAATATCGAACGATTAACGTAGTTATCGTGTTAAATAGAATCGTCAATAATCGCGAAGCATCCAACATCACGTGTAAGTTTAACCGAAACTTTGTATGACCGCAGCGATCGCGTCGACTGTCGACACCGTGAGGCCGGTCTATGTGTTGATTAAATTGTGACCTCAGTTCCGTAGGTTTTCGTTATAATGAGGTATTTGGCGTACATTCTTTAAAGTTGGAATGTTACTAAAAGATAGATAACACATAGTTTTGATGCCGAATTCTCAAACTAAATTTGACATGACATACAATATTGTCGTCTCTTTCTGACGCGTGTGAAAGGAATAGCAATATGTATATGTTTTAAACAAAATCGAGCCAGAACAAAAGCGCACGTTGTCAGCTGTCTAAGTTCGATCGAATGCTTCATTGTAACGTCATTTTGTGCAAAAATATGACCCCGTTAGTAGTTTAGTATAAACGATTACCTCATACGTTTATATCATACGTCACGATACCGCGTATGAAGTTGCCAAAAGTTGAGATCTGTTTCGTTTGTAATGACAGCGGCCGGTCGCGACCTGTCGGGTACCTCGATCTGATAACTAGCCTATAGTTTGCGATGTCCCATCTAAGCTTAGGTAGAATAATATATCAAACTATGTACATTATAATAGAACCTCGAGAAAGTAATGAAATAAAAAAAACAAGTTCAATCGTTGCAAAGAAATAATTATAAGTATCGATAAGAGCTATTATCGATCGACTCGTAAGGAGTCCCGGCGCGGGGGATCGTTCGCATTTAGTGTCGTAGCGGCCACACTAGTCGCAAGTGTTCGCCAGTGAAACGTTGCTCGTTACAACGTTACGACGTACAAATATCAATATGTATTCGTTTCTGTATCGTGACCGCTCGCGGAGACGGTACCCCGGTCGTCTCCGCGGTCGTATTCACTAGCTTAAGTTTTTAAATCTCGCGAGATGAACCTTGTTCGAGGTGCTTTACTACGGTAAGTTTTAATGATGTTAGAGAGTTTTGTCGATGTCACTCTAGTTTCGTAGTCCGTTCCTAACTCGTAATTAATTAGTCCTGCGTCGCGTGTCGCGATGGGCTGTCGACTGTCCGCACTGATTCAATATACGAGAGATATATTTACATTTTATTTTATTCGATTACTTGTACGTATCGATTGCAAATCGATAATGGACATTACTTTTGACGTTTAAATTCTCGACTTAAATTATTTCATAATAGCAGGTTCTACTTTCCGTTTTATGAACTCCGAATCGATACTGACAAGTAGCCCATCGCGCAAACACGCGATTATTTATGAACTGATTAAGTTTTATGATATCAGTTTAAATTATTTCATTTTGAATATATTTATATCTGGGTACTGAGAGTACAAAATATATTGAACCAATGTTCGTTTTGCATTATTATTATATTTGTTTATGTGATTATTTATATTTTGAATTTTCTGTAAAATTATTCAATTGCTGTAATTAAATTGAGTAATTAATGTTCGACACTAGTGTTGCTTCATTTGTATCGATATTGTTAAAATATGTATTAAAATATAAAGTTAGACCAGTAAATATGAAATATTGAATGTACAAAGTTATTTTTTCAAATGTTGAAATTGATGGCCGAGTGTGATTTTCGAGTGATTTTACGAAAATTCAAAATATATTCGCGTTGAAATGTTACGTTGTCGATGTGTTAGCTCGCACGATGATGCTGATGTAGTACTGTTTGTAGTTCTAACAGTCACCGATACCAAAGGTTATTATAAGTTGAGGTCGAATCGGACCGAAGTTGTTATTATTTTGAACTTTTGTGCGTTTATATAATATACGTCGAGAGCAGCGCGGAGCACAAAATTGCTTTATGTAGGCGTTAGTGTGTACTATAAATAAATATAAATTATAAATCTATGTACGCTAAATCAATCGATATATACTATGTCTTACGTCTTTACGTGTGCCGTTGTTTACTGTTGTCCGTTTTTAATTTGTTTACATTTCGCATTTCGATCATGCGATGTTGCGTTTCCAGAGTTCTATATTATTTATAAAAGGTTTAATGTATACATAAGCAAATATACGTCTTAAGTCGTTCGTAGTAGAGTCGGTTTTCGATTGACGACGACGACGGCGGCGCATGAGGACATCTCGCCTCATGGTTTGATCTAATTTCCGCGTATTATTAGTGTTCGTGTGGTATTCAGTTGTCTATGTGCGTCGAACTAATATAAATTAGCGTAGCGTGACGTTATGTGTCTGTTCGTGTATATTTTAACCCGGTGCTGTGTATGCGTGTAGTGTTGCGAGCCGTTTGTGCATTTCAATGACCAGTTAACACTAACTTATGCCTTACCCGAAGCGAGTAATAAAAAATAAGTAATAATTATATAGATGTATCGTTTTTATATTGTTTGGAATTATATTCCGTTCCAGATATCGATAACTCGATAAATTGTCGTGCAACACTACATCGTCACTCTTCTAGCTCGTCGTGTTAGAGAGAGACGTGCACAGGGGTTTGTAAACTTTAGTTATAGGTTTTAGCGATATTGATAGCGATACCGAAACACCGGGCTCGGAGTTAAAGCCTACAATATGTTCCAAAATAATCGTTAGAATCGACCGCCATTATTGTTTTTGACGTTTGACTGTTCGAAATTTGAATAATGTTTGTGTGCGTGCGTTATATAAATGCAAGTGTTTTAAAATTTAAATATCCCCATAAGATTATCTTAACTAATATTAACTATACCTGTATTGCAAAAATAATTTATCGAGGAATGGCCGACCGTTTTATCGTTCCGCGAATACATACGCTGTCGCATGTCGCGCATTCGTTCGATAAATAACGTAAGTGATATTAATGAACGCTTACGGTTAATTTAGTTGTAGAATTGTACGATTCTGTACAGAACGGTCCTACTAAAGAAGATTCGCGGTGACGCGTCGCGTGTGACGTCACTCGCCGCGTCGTGCGACGTGCGAAACGTATTCAGTGAGCGATTAGTTTTACTTTGAAGGAAAGATTTATATCATGGTGGAATATTTCGCACTCGTTATATAAGTAAGGAGGGTTAGGCGTTCGTGTAGGTCGAGTGTGAGTGCACTGGGGAGTCGGAACATGATTCCGACCTATTTTTATTGTATGAAACGTTTTTCATAGTTTTCTTTTACATTTGATGAGTATTTCCGTTTTGTATTGTTTTTTTTTTAGTATTAACAAGTATTAATAGCGGTTTAAGTAGAACAATTTGTCGCGTTACATTTTTATCGTTATAATCTTACGCACACTGTGTATTTTGTAATATTTTGTGTATTTGCTATTGTATTACGAATTCGTTGTTTTTAACGTCCGAATGAAAAACGGTCCGCTTTTAGAAAAATATTTTTATACATTATTAATCTGATTAATCTGTGTTTGTTTTTTGTATCGAGTCGAACTTGCGAAGTACAGACAGTGTGGGAAGATGTTTTAGCTTCCATTTTTTTTTTAAATATGTTTTTATTGTTAAGTATTATGAAATTACCATTTTTTTTTTCAATATGAAATGTTTGTATAATTATATCGAATATTGTGAAAACAGATAATGTCAAAGTATAAGTGCATTTTATGATTATTTTTTATTTACAAAAGATGTGTATTTAACTAATAGTAAGACGATTATTATAAACTCTAAGAGGTTCATTACGATATATAAGCGTTTTTAAACTAGAAATGCAATTAGAGTCAATACGACAAAGCATAATTCAGTTAAACTATATGAAAATTAGTGAAGTAATTTCTTTTACAAATGACGACCGTCCGCGAGGTGGTACGCAAACAAAATTTATTTAACTATAAAGTAAGTTACGTTAAAGTTGGTCGCACAAAACGTTTCGATACTTTTGTGTAATTTCACTGCAGGCTACCGTGGAAGGACATGATCGTTGTATTCTGTTGAGGAATTAATTCCGTGTCAAAATCTCTGGGAGTAATTTGACAGGACTAGATATACGTCTGTCTCGTGTGTGCGATAGAGAAGGATGTAAACTCGTTCGAGTCCTTTCAAATTCGTTTGCTTTATATTAGTTTCGAATTGGCGCCAATGTGATATGCCAGTGGCCGATCGTATTGCCCAATTTTCAAGCAGATTTTTTATTGTTTTTAAATTTCAATTATGATTGGTTATTTTTTTTTTTGTAGTATCTCGAAATGTATGTGTGTTATCGTCTCCACTAGTGTCCGGTTCCTATATTTAACGAATCGTTATCGTGCAACAGTAATCGATCGTTTTCGAGTTACGAGTAATGAGGCTTTAATGTCGTTCCTATAAGTTTTTTAGATCGAATAGATAAATTGAACACCCGTAATCAAAACGAATCGTTTCTTGATTATAGTAACCGGACATTAGTCCGTTCGTAGTTTCGGTAGTGAGGTTGCCATCCGCGCCCGACGCTCCTGTAGATTATTTTCACAAATATCTTCCAATTCAACTACGTCTTTAACTTATTTCGTGTTAGACTATTTTTTGTAATAATAACTCGTGTCGTTTGTATCTCGTATATCACTTAACTTTATATTATTGAGAGGTTAATTTTTTTTTTCGTTTTATGCCCCTTGGGAAGTTCTACTTTGGTAAAGATTTTCAGTAAATTTTGACCAATGATAATAAGGCTATGATGTCTAAGCAAACAGGACGAGCGAAGTGACGGGCGACAACTGCAATTTGCAAGTAAATAGTATCAACTGAGATTGTGCCAAACGTTCCTGACCTCAACATATTGTAATTACCATTTTTTTTTTGTTACTTATATTTTATTAACTTTATAGTTTTTAATTTTCTTGTCTATTGAGATTATTGAAAACATTGAGCTTTAGTTATACAATTTTATTTTAAGATATCTGTTACTGTTTTAAAAACCACAGATTATATTCAACTCTTAATCCTAGTGACGTGTACTAAGTCAGATGCGAGTCGCATAATATTAAGTTGTATTGTTTTAGTACTTAATGTGCCCACCAAGCAGTTGTGGGATTATTATAATTTGTAAATTTTATTCTATATTTTTTATAATTTTATTTTATTGTGCCATATAGAGGACGTGACAAAATATATTGCTTTGTATTGCTGAAATGTTTAGATAATTATAATTGCATGTGATCTGTTTTCGTACTTCAAACTAAAATATTCATTGTAATGTAGTACAGCATGATTTGCTAGTGAAGTAGTACGAAGTGCGGAAGTAGAGATCTGATCTGTCGCCATCACAAATATGTCTGCAATGAACACATCACACGGTTCGTTTCCAATCACAAAGTTACAATGTAAGCTGTCCGCGCTCGGACGCGTCCGATGATAAATTATTTGCATAATATTTATATAGTTATACATTTTGTCCGAATGTTAAATTTAAGATAATTATATTGAAATGAAACGATCTTATTTAGTGAGTTATAATTTCAGAATTCTATTCTCTCCGTTGTGCCGTCGACATTTTGAATGATCGGTGTATGTTATTTTGTACTCAAATTTTTTAAAATGTTTATATTGAAATATATTTTACGCTTCCCAGAGGTGTTTTAGCCAAAGAATAAATAAATATTGTACAAACATAGCGGCTTAAAGCCTTAAATTGTTCTTAGTTGTCTTGCCATTCGTTATTCAAATGTGTATAGAGTAATCGAAGCTTTGTACGCGAGATGTACTTTGTAAACTGTCTCGTCGCTATCCGTTCGGAGAATCTCTCGTTTTGTAATTAATCATTGAACACAAGTCTGTATGTATTGTTTTGCTAACCGTACCAAAGTGTATCTCGCGTGTATTAACTGTATGTTGTGTTAATTAATTGTAGCTAACACGAGAATGTGAGAGAGGAGGGGACGGCCCTCCCGATATATATATATTTGTTGTATGTTCACTGATCACAATAGAACACAGTAGCTGAATAAATTAATACATATGATATAGTTTTATGATGAAATAAAATATGTATATGTAATCCTACATGTCTATTAAATCAATGAAAATAGATAACATATGTCGATTCATTTTGTTTAGAGCTCGATCGCGAAACGACGGGACTCCGGTAAGGAGTCCGACATGGCCGACATTAAGATGCAGTTTTTATTAATTGTTTTTAAAATTCTTAAAATTAGTGCTCTATTCAAAATTAATTCTAATTCAGGCCTTTAAAACAGATCAATCAGAAGTTACGACTTGAATCTTCCTTCTTCCTTCCTAATCCTGTTGAAATTGACTCTTAACTCTGAAGGGTTCTCATAAATTATCTTTAGTTTTAAATAAACTGCACAATTACAAATTCTGACATTACCAACATATTATCCACATTGGTTTTATATTTAATTTGTTGAGGCCATCTTCTGTCATGACTCCATATTTCTATTTAATAAAAGATGAAGCCTCCAGTTAATTAAGTAGGCTCGCCATCCCACTAAGATCAAGTGCTTCTAGGAACAAGAAACACGATATTAATGACATGGCAACAAAAAAATGGTAATGTGATTATTTTATTGTGATGCTGCCTGGAAGAAAATTTATTATGCAGTCACATTAAACTATTACATTTATAATAAAAGGCGTTTTTGGTTTATACCAAAGACACGTTTCGTATAAAAGCACTGCTTCGATGCAGGCGCGAATTTCATTTGGCATTGGCCGTTTCATGAGGATGGATGTAAGTGTCTATGTATTTCAAAAACTTTTTTTCATAAGAGGAAGACGGATCGGCAAATGAGTCACCCGATTGTGTATACAATGAGTGGGTGGGTGGCTTGCACAATGTCCTACTAAGTAAATAATAAATATACGTGTACACGTTACATTATCTAAATATATTAAAGTGTTGTGACTAAAAATGCGAATCTAAGCGTCATTATAAGTAATACATCAGTCGTATATAAAAAATAATTGTTAGTACTTAAATCAAAACATTTCTCTAATTATTTCAAACCAGAACTAGTTTTACTATTCTAATATTCATCTGAATTAGTTTAGCGGATGAAATTACGACCTAATATTATTATTCTTGTATAGGTAGGCGGACGAGCATATGGGCCACCTGATGGTAAGTGGTCACCAATGCCCATAAACAATGGTATCGTAAGAAATGTTAACCATCGCTTACATAGCCAATGCGCCGCCAGCCTTGGGAACTAAGATGTTATGTCCCTTGTGCATGTAATTACACTGGCTCACCATTCAAACCGGAATACGAAAATAACTTGTTACTGCTGTTTTGCGATAGAATATCTGATGAGTGGTTGGTACCTCAGACGAGCTTGCACAAAGCTCTACAACCGAATAATACATTGAGAAGGCTGTGCTATTTCTCCTTTTGGTAACAATATATTTTAATATTATCAAATCTAAAGCTACAAAAATATTTATTATTTTCTGATGTAATCTCACATTAAAAAGCAATTAATTATTTCCTGTGAACTTTGTTATAAATTCTGAGACATTGATACCGATATCATATGATGTATGTACATATGTGAAATAATGTTAAGTGTGAGCGAGGTGTGAGTCGGGAAACTAAATTTGATGCGGATGTAGTCGAAGGTAATCGGTATATCATAAATGTTAAGTTATAATAAAAAATATATATTGCCATTTTTAGCAGATTTGCCACAAAATAATAAAAATATGTAGATCAATTTTTTACGCATAATTTTGTGACAAATATGCACGTTTTACGACGTATTATCATAGGAGGATAAGGTATGGATGGATAATAGGATGCGATGCAATGACTAATGCAGGTTACATTGGAGTGCAGTGTCATAAAATATTCAATATAATAATAAAATAAGTCCTAAGCCATTTCAGATGAATAATGGATCATGCAGTATTGAGTCTAGAGGCTAAAATTAAATGCCCACAACTCTTGAAACTTAATAGCTGAGTGGGTACAATCCTTTTATCAATAAAATATAATTTCCCGAGCATCGGTTAATATGAAGGCGGCAGATAAGCCGGCAACTAATATAATTCTCATAGCAAAGCGAGCTAATGAAGTGGTGCGCAGACTCCGTGGGTCACTTGTCGTGCACAAACATATTTATATATAGGTACATACACGTAGGTAATATATTTATATCTACTGCTAGCGGTGTTGTTTAACTTTTATTGTGGAAATTTAAGTTGGCTTTGAAAGAACCTTCACCGCCGAGCACGGAATGAATTATAAACAAATTAAGCACAAGTGATATTCAGTGGTGCTTACCTGAGTTTGAATCCACAATCATCGGTTAAGATTCTAGCCTTCTAATCAGTAGGCCATCTTGGCTCTTAGATAATTTAAGATTTACTTATATATAATACATAGTTTCTAACATTTTTTTAAAGAAAATATTGTTTTACTTACATAGTAGGTATCTATGTATTTATCATAGCAAACAGTAATGCAGTAACGATATACCATTTAAGTAATACAAAACCTCCCCGGGAGTCTCCGGCTTCGTGCTGCCGAGTCGAGGTGAGTCATTCGGCTTGATTCGTGTTAAAGGTCAAAACCCGATTGCAAGCAAACCGTGATCGATGCCAAGTCTTCAATTTAATCTTTTGTTGTTCGCTAACATGTTATTAACTCGAGACAGCTGATATTCAGATTAGTTTTTGTTTAAATCCGTAAAACCTATCTTGTTCTAAAAATAAACCTATCTAGAGAGAGAGAGAGAGAGAGACATAGAGCTGTCATGTCTAGTGTTAAAAGCATTTGTAGTTTTTGTTAACGTTTTAATAACAATAATCACTGCGCAAATAACAGCACATACTTAGATACATATTTTGTTGATTTTCATAATGCATATATAAATACTACTTTATTTAATTAACAATTTAATTTGTTAAAAAAATATGTTGGTGCCGGATCTTCTTGATAAAGTCTACATTTAAGAAGGCACTAAATGGAAGAACGTACCTTTTTGAACGATTTTCATATTTCAGTAGCTTATTTTGATTATTTAGATATGCATCACTTGGATAATATATTTTCTTAATATATCCAAGATGTACATTACACATTCTTATAACTTAAAACAATTGACAAGAGTAGCAATAGTCTATTGCTACTCTTGTCAGTTGTTTTTTGTTATACATATAAAACATGCCTTTGTGAGTTTCTCGTTCGTAATCGTTTTTCTACACACATAAATACATCATCTTCACCCTAAAACTATTTTCCAAGCATTTGTCGATTGATTCCGATGGCCCACTTGTTGCAAACTACGAATTAATTTATCTTATCATAAAAATAGGGTTATCATTGTATTTTGATCGCACTATTTTCGCGAGGGTTCTTTATAATGTAACGTTTTGAGGGCAGGTTTTTTATAATGTCAGCTGCACAAGTGGACCTCTATTGTCTGTGGCTCGACAAAAATAGGATTAAATTGACCCTAATATATTTTATTGCCTTATCTCATTGCGCCATAAGGTGTATGTTTTAGAAGGGTATTGCTCATGCGGCTTAAATCAAACATGTGCGATCAATTGCTACAGCACGGGACTCCCCTCGGGATTTAATCTTTTTTTATTCATTAGTTGTTATTGTATTTAACGGAGCATCGCGGCGTGAAATCGTATTTATGTATTCGAATTAACGCTTCATCGGAATAAGTAGATTATGTAGTCTGGAACGTATCGTATGACGTTTTTATGCTTCCGTTGGTTATTGATGGCGCGACGAAATCGTGACCGATCATGTTATTCTAAATAACACGATTTTGAACTGTGATGCAATTATTATAATTATGTTTTTGTTTAATACTTCTTATTAAATTAAAGTATAATAATATTCTTATACTCGATGGTAGAGCTTTGTGCAAGCTCGTCTGGGTAGGTACCACCCACTCATCAGATATTCTACCGGTAAACAGCAGTACTTTGTATTGTTGTGTTCCGGTTTGAAGAGTGAGTGAGCCAGTGTAATTACAGGCGCAAGGGACATAAAATCTTAGTTCCCAAGGTTGGTGGCGCATTGATGATGTAAGCGATGGTTAAAATTTCTCACAATGCCATTTTCTATGGGCATTGGTTACCACTTACCATCAGGTGGCCGAAATGCGTGTACGCCTACCTATACAATAAAAAAAAAACTTTTTCTGTAATTAAGAACAGACGGGTTTTTTTTGTCAATATTCTTTATAAGCTCACCTTATACATAAGGTTAAGAGGGAAACCCTAGCGACCCCTTTACCCAGGAGGTCCCAGATTAACGCACTCCCCCCGTTGTTTATTCTTAGGCGTTCATTTAGATATATACCTGTCGCTTAATAAGGCGGCAATTTCTCTTTCTGTGAAGTGTTAAATATAATTAATGTGACATTGGTTATTTATTGCGATAAGTATAAATAATATTATATCATTATACTATAACAAGCTTGAATTATCATTCTTTTTTTAAATAAAATATCTATAAAACATAATATACGATAATATGATAAAACAAAAATAAACCATGAATATAATTATGATCAAAATTAAGTTAATACAGCTGAATGGTATTTTTCGAAGTAAATAATATTTCAATTTAATGTAGTAATTGTGTTAAAATTTTTCGACGGTTCTCCATTTTGTGTAATTTAATGAGCACGTCATATATGTATATTAAGTTATCAGTTTTAAAAAATATATGCAGCACCGTGGACAAGTAAAGAACTAATGAAATTATCTTTTTGAATATTTTTATTTTTGTTAACGTCTTTAAGATGAATCAGACACGAGTTCGCGTGTCACATGAAACGTTTCGTATCGCTACATCAACGTTGTCCTTTCTTGTCTTCAAGTTCGCACTTGCTGTTACTTCGGATGCTAAACCTCTACTTATTAATTGTCTATGACAGTTATTACAGTTATTTGCTTGATACATTTTGTAATTACTGTTACTACTTTCAAGTAAATAAAAATACAATTAAATTTATTTGGGAAATATGTAATACAATTCCGTATTTATAATAATTATCTAGTAATAGTCAATAGCATATGTAAGTAACTGCATTTGTGCCTAGCCCTGTTTGTATCTGCCTAGAGGCCACCTAAACACCAACTTAACTAATTATTCCAATAGATTTTAAGGGTAGCAGAAAACTTGCTCTAATATCATGTTTGAGAAATATTATAGTATAGTTTTCTTGTGCGCTATTTGAAATAGCATAAAAACAATTAGGAACAAATTAGTGTGTCCGATGATTGTCAGCGTTCATAGGTGACGTTTAAATTTTCTTTGAAACGTGAAGTTAACTGGAGTTGTTTTTGGAAGACGTAATAAAATATCTTACCTCATGTTTATTTGTTTATAAAGTAGTCGTTGTCTCGTTCCCATAATACAGGTGGTCCGTGCTCGGAATAATTTATGAGCTCATGTGTAATTATGTTTATGTTAATTATCCACAATCTCTTCAAGCTTTGTAATTGGGACTATCGTTACGTAGGTATTTATGAAGTCATTGATGTGAAGCTGATCGGTTATCGAGGAATTTTTGAACCGAATGGCTTTATTTACTTATCGTTGAATAAATTGAACCTGGGAGGTATTGACTTACGTGATTATTTGGCTCCCTAATGAACCTATCTTTCGAATGGATCGTCTATTACTGTATGCTTAGAACCGTTTGCTACTGTTCGTGTTTTGTTGTCATTTTGATATCTTAACAGTAATCATTGTGATAATAAACAAGGATTTTTTGTTCCTTGGTAATTTAATTAACTTTACAATTGGAGGTATTCTTATCTTCTGTATCGTAAGTGGTGAGATGTAGTGAGACGGGAAGCGGTGTTATTATAATGAGAGATTATTTTATTCCAGTGAAATACAAAGATGACATAACGAAACTCCTACAAATTCAATATTGCACTTTCTATTGAATCTGATTTTTAACAGAAAGATTTAAATATAAAATAATATGTTTTTATATTAATTTCAATATAAAATAATAACAATAATCAGGAATTTAGTACAAATGAGCACGTGCAATGGCGACAAGAATGCAAGCAGGATTTCTCCGTTGAATCGCAATTCAAAATTCAAACGCTGTCGGAGCCTTAGTTTTAACTCCCGTTGAGTTCGACAAAGTTAATTATACAACAATCAACCATTAGCCAGTCTATTTTAAATTTCTAATATGAAAACATGAGAAATCGAATTTACTAAGGACATAAAATTATTCCACCGTCTCTCGGACACAATTAAGGGTTTTCGGTGTGTAATTGAAACTGTTAGTGAGAGATATAAGGCATAACATTTACATAAAGCCCTGGAGGCTCGTCCGTCGTATTAATATGCTAATCTAAGTGACTATTTACGGCCAGGGGTGATCTGGCGCATGCCGAGTGAGTCGTTTTTATTACATAATTGTTTTTGGACGTAATCTTGATTCTCATTGCCGGGATATCTTAGCTCTTTATGTTGTTCTATGAAGTCAAGTCGTACACGTATATTTAATTCGTATCGTTTTTCATTTTATTTTCATGGACTGCCAAACTGAATGTCTGGTTCGAGCATATCGTAGTCACGTTCTCTCAAGTTTTCGTAATGTTGGAGCTATTGGATACTATTGCCTTTTGCAGTTAATATAATTGCTATAGAATAAGTAGGTGTACGAGCAACTAGGTCTCCTGCTGAAGTTGTCACCACTGCCCATAGACATTGGCGTTGTAAGTAATATTAACCATCCCTTACATTGCCAATGCACAACCAACCGTGGGAACTATGATGTTATGTCCCTTGTGCCTGTAATTACACTGGCTCACTCACCCTTCAAACCGGAACACAACAATAACAAGTACTGCTGTTTGGCGGTAGAATATCTGATGAGTGGGTGGTACCTCAGACGAGCTTCCACAAATCTCTACCACCGAGTAATACATTGACAGAAGGCTGTGCTATTTCTCCTTTTGGTAACAATATATTTTAATATTATCAAATCTAAAGCAACAAAAATATTTATTCTTTTCTGATATAATCTCACATTAAAAAGCAATAATTATTTCTTGTGAACTTTGTTATAAACTCTGAGACATTGATACCGATATCATATCTTGTATGTACATATGTGAAATAATGTTAAGTGTGAGCGAGTTGTGAGTTAGGAAACTAAATTTGATACGGATGTAGTCGAAGGTAACAATTGGTATATCATAAATGTTAAGTAATAATAAAAAATATATATTGCCATTTTTAACAGATTTGCCACAAAATAATAAAAATATGAGTTAGATCAATTTTTTGTCAAGTTATGCCCCTCGTGCTTGAACTTATACTTACTCACTTTTCAAACCGGAACACAATTATACCAAGTAGGTAATGTTGTTTTGCAGTAGAATATCTGATGAGTGGTTGGTACCTATCCAGACGAGCTTGCAGAAGGCCCTACTTGGTAGTAGTGAGCGGAAATTTGTTCTCTCGTTATCTTAGTAACTAACTTTAGTTAATAAAGGTGCAGATCCCGAAGATCTAACACAAAAATAAGGTTTTTAAAGTTTTCTGTCAGTAAGCTATCAATAGCAGCCTGGAGATAGAAAGTTGGCAGAGTTACAATCCCGTGGCTCGGAAAACACTACAAGCCACCTACTGCGATTCGGAGTGCATCATATTTTATTGTATTCATATTTATATTACATTAGGAATACATAGCAAAAAACATATCTACAATTATTATATATTAGTAATGCTAGCTCATACGGCAAGGTCGTGTGATCCTAAAAATAGCTCGCATCGTGTATTACGCTGGACCGATATTAAATAGAGCAAAATTAAGACTCATCGAGTGGAGGGGTCGAGGACAGCAAGCAGCCGGACCGAGACAGATTACAGTCGGCGAATCCACTCCCTCGCTGTTCACTACTGTCGCCACACTCTTCGGAATATTATGGATACGCAATTAAAACATGCAAATAATTATATAGCTGATATTTAATTCCATATTAAAAGCTTTAATAGATAGTAACACATCATTAAAATTATTTCATATAAAAATTAATAAAACCAAGCTATTATGGTTCTATTTTTTTTAAACAGATTACAATGATAGTAATTATTATGTATTATATAGATATTATTATTATTATTTATATAGATTGTATGGTCTCTAACACCAAAAGGGTTTCCCAAAATTAAAGCTTAATCAGTTGCTTGAAACATATATAAAATTCAGTCGCAACATTAGGCAAACACTAACAGATGAAGTTAATTATTATTTCGTAATTACATTAATGATATCTGTTGCCGTCGCTAACGACATATATCTAAACATCTAAAACTGACCAAATTATAAAAGTTCCAAGAACCAACCGCGCTTACCCATTCGTAACACTATACACATATTCATCACATCATTACAAGGGCTTAGCATTAAAACGAATTCATGACAACATGTACACAAATACATCAGTCTTAACCAAATCCGAAAGGGCTCCGTTGATTAGGTAACTTTACGGCCTTCTTTATCGATAATGATAGGTATAAAATAGTGTCCATTAGAAGTAACGGCAGACCCTTTATGATGCGTCGCTGGCGCTGGTCCCTATAAATCACTTAATTGTGGTACAACGGGCTGTTGACGTCCCAATTTACTTTACACGTATTTATTTTTAGGAATGCCGTGTAAATCTGATTAGAATTCGTGTATTTGTTAAGCTAACGATGCGGAGATAAATAGTCCTCGTTTGAACACGAATGCGGGTGAAATTGATCACCCATCGATAGTTTTATTTGTATTACGAATTAGAAATCGTTTGAAAAATTTGTTCGTCGAAAGAAAGTTCGTTTCACCGATTAAATATAAGGATATCTTGTAATGCTTAGCGCAATAATTTTTTACCATTAAGACATTCTGAACAGGGCGATGCACGATCGAGTTGACTTAATGTATTTAGTTCTTATGTATATACATATATGTGATATATACAGGATTTGTCATACATTTAATCCAATTTTCTGCATACGTACGTACTTTTGCAGTTTTATAAATAAATAATAATAAATAAAATTAATCGTTTAAGAAAATCAGAGAAATATGAATGATCTTGACTTAGTATTAGTGTCAGAGAATTATGTCTCTCATTTCGCTGCTCGCTGGCGACCCCAGCACAGGGCAGGGAGCAAAATGAAAAGCCTCATACATTACGGCGAAGCGGCGCGTGACGGGCAATTGCGCGTCGTCACGAAACTAGCGCGGTCGTGCGCGCGCGCAGCCGATGCTTTGTTTATGATCCCACTGCTCTCAGCTCGAAGCTCAAATCCTGTAATGATAGATGATTTTTTGTTGGGAAAGAATATGTTGGATGAATGTTGTTAAGCGATACGGGTTGCATTTAGATATGTTTCGTTCGAAGGATTCGCAACAACGATCGAATGATGAATGACACGAGCTAGTCTCTTAGAAAGTAATCTAGTTTCGCAGAAATCGAATGCTTATTGCTGTTTGAGGTTTTGTTTAGAGAAAGTGTTAATCAAATATTACTTAAATACAATATATTTCGATCATATTGATGTTATATAATGTACATTATTGTTAACTTAAATTTTACAATTCATATGGTTTTCACTTTCTGAAAATAAGTTACTGGTTGACTTTAAATAACGTACGCTTTCATTATAATAATGATATATGTTGTTGAACTTTTATTTATATAATATGACTTTGTTATATATGTTACCCAAGGAATAATCTAAAGGTAGATAATTATAACACGCATACAAAGTTGACAATAGTATAATAGTACTTATACGAATTTCTATAATAATTACTGCGCACCAACACTCGTAGTAAGGGACAGAGACTCAGAACACTTAATTTAATTTTGTCTGCCTTATGATCTAATTTAATGTAACGATCTCAGCAACCTATAGCATAGGGCAGCATAGGTCAACGGGCGGCCTGGCGTGCTGCGCGCTCGTTTGTCCGCGCCGATTTATTACCGATGCGTCGCCGATACCGCGCCGTACCACCGAACCGCCGCGCCATCGCCGCCGATAGTGTGAAAATGTCGACCGTGTCGGTATTATGGTGGCTTGTACAGACTAATGAGCTATAAGTGTTCTATAAGCCGCGATGTTGCCGCTTTATCTTTGTTTAATTTATTGCGAGCGCATGGATTGTTTCTTTTGATTGTTTGTAGTGAAGGGGATTGCGAAAATATTAATACAGAAGACAACTGGCGCACAACATTCCGGGTCCGAGAGGTCCACGACCAGAAGACAAAGCCAACGTGTTACGAGATTAGCATCCAAATTAAATTTGTGTAGTCATCTGCAGTAATCCTTGAATTTAGATTGTGATGCTGCCTTGAAATAAAACCAATGAAAATCAAAAATAACATAAATCAAAACAATAGAAAATTTATATCAAAGCCGTCTGTTAGGATTTGATAAATGGCTTCTGTGCAAACGGTCGCATATTCGATTCTCATGGCAATTACTTAAGACATACAGGTTGATCAATTTGCATCAATTTATAACCCATAACACAGATCAGGTAGCCAGCGCGGGAGCGTTATTTAAATTACGTATTGATGAACTCGTCACCTACTAATATTATATACTGCTTACCACTACGTACTAAGAGTAATATTATACGAATACATACTAATATTATAAACGTGTAAGTTCGTCTTAACTCCTCCACCCATCATCATTATATTTTGTATCCACTGTGTCAGGGGTACAGAAAGTACAAAGGACACCTACCACTGGCTTTATTACTTATAAACGTTGTTTGGCGGGTTATTAATATAACAATGTTTAGTCTTCTTCTTTCGAATGTCAAATCAATAATGACAGAAAGAGAGAAAAAAAAGTGTTTATAGTATCAAATATAGTTATTAAAATAAACAATCACTTGAATGTATCTTTAAGTTGATGTTGCGTTCGTTTTGTGAAAAAGGAATAAAATAATAAGGGAATAAGATTAATTAATGTATTAAGATCTTTCCTTATAAACGTACGACTGAAATAGAAAGTAGGTAATTCGAAACGAATTAGCGATTCAATTTCTCGCAAATGACTATCTGAAGCGTTTCCCTTAGTGGACCATTAGTAATGCGATATCATTGAACAGATAAACCCATTCCGCACAAACAGCCAGTAAGTCAATTTATTGATAAGTTCTCAATTCTGCACAGACTCCCAATAAGTCAAGTTGAAACGACTGATCTGATAAGCGTTCGTTAGATTGCTACAAGTCCTCAGTGTTTGTTGATGGCTGATAAAGTTACTGGGATAGCTTTAATTAAATATGAGATGCGCCGCGAAATGGCTTACTGTCTTAAATTTGTCTATTTTATTTAAACTTATCGAAGATATTTGCTTTAAGAATGTAATAGCCTGTAAATACCACGGGATACGCTGGGCTGTTCCTTTTAATATTTAGA
Organism: Nymphalis polychloros; assembly: GCA_905220585.2. Classification (NCBI taxonomy): domain Eukaryota; kingdom Metazoa; phylum Arthropoda; class Insecta; order Lepidoptera; family Nymphalidae; genus Nymphalis; species Nymphalis polychloros. The sequence goes on from HG992259.1 coordinate 11,981,487, forward strand.
GCTTGTTCCAACACGTTGACCCAATGCATGTTGATGGATACACATAGTGGCTTATATTCCTCGATACATGCATATTTCCTCACAATGTTTATCTTCATCGCTAAGCACGAGTCAAATAATAAATGCAAATAAAGCATATTTTTATTTAGTGGCGCTTGCGAGTTGACGATTGGCCCTTTGTTACCACTTTGTAACGGTCATCGGCTCTCATATAGTATATTTTCTATGAATAGTATTGTAGACAAAGTATATAGCAAATGTAACATAATATCACATCTTTAAGTAAGAGTATACAATAGGTTGCTATCAAATTATTTTTATCAAATAAATCAAATCTAATGAAAGTATTCAAATAGAGAAGTATTTTTGAATCGCCAAGTTCTACTCGTACCACCGCACCGGCTCGGAGTCAGAATTCAACCGAGAAGAACTGGAAAGAAAAAAAGTAGTAAGGTACATTTTTGAAACACAAAAAAAACAAGATAAATTACATACAATTATTTTCTTACTATACGAGATCCAGCAATCATTCAATACATGCGTTTTGTCAGTAATATCAGAATATATACTGAGAGAACTGAGAGATACGAATTATGTTAATAACTAATTGAAGCCTGCTTAGTAGCTTATATATAGAGTGTGGAATTTCATTAAAAATGCGTTTCGTTAAAACAACGATTTATTAAGTTTATTAAGATGGAGTGAGTAATTTATTACTGGCATTAAATTGATGTATTTTACTTTTTTTTTGTATAATAGTTAATATTATTACATACATATTAATATATAACATTATGTGTGTCAATACACTGTGATAATACCAATAAATAAGAATACTCAAACAGATAACGATAAAAACAAAATAATATGTAATATGATGTATATGACGTTCGTGAAAATTACAAACAAAAAAACAGAGTGATGGATATAATTCAGTTTCACACTTCGTTTTCCGATTTCATTGAGAACAGTCGACGACCGTTGTTTTTACCAGCGATCGGCTGGTCGTTGATCTCAACGAGATCACTCAGACGCTTAGATGAATTGTAGTCGTACCTGTGCAAGCAGTTAAAGAGACCTCCGAATAGTAAGTTAAGTAGATATGGTATAGACGAACTACACACAATCTGTTCTAGCTTTTTGTTAGGTTCTTTTCAGAAGACTCTAATTTGATAATCGGATGTAGCTTTTAATTTTATGCAATTTTGTATATTGGCGAATCAAAAATGTTTGTAAGAGCCTATGTAGTTTATTTAGATTTAAAAATGTCCCATTTCATTATTAAAAAGAATTATTTAGCTAGTATTATAGCGTTTTTTTAAGAGACAAATGCATCATAGTTTCAACATTATGTAATAAAAAGAAAGGACTTTCTTCACCGGTTAAAATGGTTCATGTGAAGTAAATTAAATTTGTAGTTTAGTTGCATGCCATTTCTGTAATCTCCGTCGTTCTGATTGGCGCGCTGAACCTCGCAACATAATTGGCCAATTATACCTGTTCTTACCCGCAACATCGTCTGTAAATATTGATGCGGATCAACGTGTTACATATTTAAAGATACACTCGCGTGTTACACGACCGTCTTGACTCTGTGTGTGTTAAAATAATTCTCGATAATTCAATAAGGGTACCTATAAAGATATTTCTTTGTCGCGTAAAGAAATATGTTGTGATTATTGATGTTTAGTAATAAAATTTTAAATTGAATTGATTTTAATTGTCGGAAAAGAGTAACTAATCCATTTCATGGCGGTTTCTTTAGATAGATAAAATCTACATACCGAAATAGAAGTTTCAAATGACAAATTGAGTTAAGTTTGAGAAAACTATATTTTGAGTTCAATTCTAAAAATAAGTAAGTTACGTATAATATTTTAAATCATGTTCACCTGTTTTTATAACTTATTATTTAAAACTGAATTAAAGTCAATTGCTATATTCGGGTTTAAATCTGAGTAAACACCACCTTAAAGTGATAAATTTATTTTTTTAACGCATTCAGCGCTCGACGGTGAAAGTCGCGAAAAACTGTGAAGCTCATCAAAAAAAATTCATGAGGCGAATATTGACACATAAGTTTATCAGCCCGCATGTATGTACCGCGTCAGGACAGGATGAATATAATATTACTTAAACTTTCGATATATGCAAATATTAGGCAATGGAATTAAACGGTAATTGGAATTATGTATACTTACAGGTCCATTGATATAATATTTTAATCAGATAGTAAATAGACTTATATTAATGAGGTTATTTGAATTCGTGAGGTGAGACGTCGGCGCGGAAACACAACGACTAAGTAACTTCAGAAGTGCACAGGGCGCAGTAATTTAGCCGATGTTTATGTTCCAAGATACGACAGTACAGACCGAATAAACGTGAATTGTTTTATATATATAAGGGCTAGTTCCACGTATTATAATCTAATGCGTTTATTCAAATATCTTGTAATAACTCCAAAAATACTGCAATCTATCCAAACACATGCATCCAGAGTATTGCAGCTTGACATGGGGGGCTACAAGCGTTTTTCAAATTAGCTTACAGGACAATAATAGATGTCCTTGCGAATACACACACAAATTTATGATCTAGTGAGAGAGGATCAACCTGAATCAAGTTTGAGTCAAGGCTCTCATTATACTGTACCCTTCTGATTCGCTCAGATGTCGGTAAGAATCACTTTTTTATTACAGAAATAATCACATAACTGGTTGTAGGATTAAAGTCGAACTCAATCAGTCAAGTCAGTTAAGTTACTGTTACTGCTACATGTTTTTTTTTAAATATTAGTATTGTCTTTTTTCAATGAATTATTAACAACCCTATTTTCACCTCCAATAAAGCTTAAAGCTTTTATTAATACTGGGGACGGCAATCGTCAAAGAGATATATTATATATTGAAGCATTTAATTAACTTATTTATGATCAAAATAAATTTACCACCAGTTCGGAAAAGTATTATATACCTATTTACCCAGAGTTGCGATGAACCGGTGAAGTCAGCTTATATTTAGAATCGCTTAAAAGCTTAAACATAGCTGTGGTCGCAACTCAGGCGGCTAGTCTATAAATTTTAATACCTATAAAATAAAAACACCTGTTGAATGATCAAAAATTTTATAGTTCATATGAAGATTGTAATCATTTCAAACTGTCGTTAGTGTCATAAGTGGAAAAAGTTAAGTATACCTTAGGAAGGGCGATCAGTACATATAGATAGATACATATATGTATGTGACATCATAAAAACTTGGACGGATCCTCATTATTTATGTAATTGTTGTAAGTGTACCTTCTAATACAGAAGTGATATCGTAATAAAATGTAATAATATAACGGAGCTCGGTGCGCAAAACATCTCGGAAACGTGTCGGGCGTTATCTTCAGCTGTTATCGCGAGATAGCGGCAGAGGTCGAGGTGTCGTGAGGAATGAGGATAGCTGAGTGCTCGACTGGCTGAGACCGTGGCCAGGAGCGTGACGAGGTGGGCGGGGCGATCGGGTGGGCGTGGCCATCGCACCCGCCATTGGCCATCCGGTGTGCATGCGCCGAAGTTAAACAATACTGCGCAAACAATAGCTGAAACGTGATGCGTTACTGATGTTTTAAGATTTCGTTGCTTTGTAATGAAGGATTCTGTAGTCGTATTAAAGGTTTGAATGTAAGTGTGCTTATATAGTTCGTAATTCATAGGTCATTTAACTCATAATCCTTTTTGTTTTTCTTACAAAGAACCAAAACCATGGAGAGGACTGGGAGATAGCATCTGCCACTTGTAAGTCGACTTGATGCGATACAGTTAAAACCCCTAAACTGTTATAACGTTATTTCAGTAGCTTTACGATAAACTACGATTTGGAACATACATACATACATATTCTGGTATGAAAAAAATAATTTATAAAAAGCTTAATAGCTAAAACTGTTGTTAAAAGCATACACAGTGAGACGCTTCAAAAGAATTTATAAATCGCCAGCGGTAATTCATTTATACTATCACTTCGTCTGCTAACGATTGTGGCAGAACATAATCAAATGGAGCTGTTCAATATTACCCCCGCCCCCTCCCGCCGCACCAGTACTCACGACAACTTTACCTTAATTTATCGATTCTGTCGCGTTTTGCTCCTTAAATGTTAACCGCAGCGTTTAATGTCAGAGAAAGTTAAGTAATATTTTAATGAAATATGGTTCAGTATATATTTCCTCTTTATCATTACGATTATTTAAAGTCGTCCTGTTTCAATAAACTTACAATGTTTTAAATGTAATAAATGAATGCATCGAATTGTTAGATTCGTTTTTCTTACAGACGATTTACCTTTATTTGCCCATGGGGTCGGTTTCACTCAACTGTCAAAAACAGAACTAATACTACAAACTACTACTAAAGTGCTAATTTTATTCACCATCTAATTTTATTATCAAGATAGATAACATGTGTAAAAAATTAAAAAATCAATGTTAAAACGTTTACATGATATATATAATTATTTTATTTATCATTTTATTATATGGCATCCTCTACCCGAAAATATAAATAAAGAAAGCGATTGATTGAGCAGTAAGACCGAGTTTTATTTTTTGCTTTTTCACGTCAGATACGTTACCTGAAATGAATAAAGAAAACTACAAATCCTATTGACTCTACTAATGCTACTAATGCTATTGACTTATTCTAGTTGACTTTAAGTTATTCTATGGCCGTCATATGGTCTTTTTTCGTGAGTTTTTTTCACTAACCACGCTCTTGAAACGCTTTAAAAAACTAATAAGCCTTTTTAAATTACCTTTTATGTAATTTTAAAACGTGCCTTGACTATTTTGTAGTGATACAATTCATTACAAAATATAAATATTGCAATATAAGTTATCCTATGCTATACATATTTATCTATAAAAAAACCTTTATTATATATTATGTGTATAAATTCATAAGCAAGTCGTGAAAGCGTAACAAACAAACTCACATTCGCATTTATAATATTAGTTAGGATAACTTAATTATGAAAATAAAAATTATATAAGCTTCATGTTGCCTTATCATATTAATAATGCATTGCGACCGGATCTAAATGTTTATAAGTCTTCAGCATTTCGTAGCTTTCCTTGTAATAATATATCTAAGTCAAATCGAGTTATACGTCTGGGGAAATAGAAATGAAATGAAATAGACGCGACCTGATGTTGCCAATCACTTTCAATCTGGTTTTAAGACTATCGTTGCCTATTTAATTCTAAAAGTGTCAGTGTACAAGAAAATTGATTGTAGAAACTTCAATAGATCTGCATATTACTTAAAACTTAGATAAATCTGTCAAAATAACCTGGAAATGTTCAGAAATCGTGACTCTTGTGCCGATTGTGGGAAGCTTAAATAAAATACGGTAGTTTCAAATATTTTCCACTTCGTTATTGGTGGCATATTTTTACTGCTGGCAGAGAAGCTCGTCGTAGGGACGTATTAAATTAATAAGAATTTCTGTACTTGTCACTAAATTGTTTGAAATTCTGTCCACATTTGATTCTGGTGACAATACAACTATATACTATACTATATTGGTTTTAGTATTTTTATGACGTCACGTTGTGCTCGTTTTCAACTTTGATAGTTAGCGCCGACGTAATCGTAATATAATTTATGATAACACTTATGTAGGTGTTTATTGAGCTTGAAATTTATTTAAATTTTTATTTCGATAAATATTTTAAAATACATATCACAAAAACTTTAAATAACCTCTAATAAGACAATCCACAAATTCCGGGCAGTAATAAGTTGAGTACATTCGCTGCGCCGGTCGTTTTTCTCACTTTAAAAATTCCAAAATGCGTCATAAAATCAATCCTACCCGACGGACGACCGTTTAAAGAGAAATATGGTAATAAGTTTTGTTACGAAGTGCGAATTCATGTGTTTCCTGCAGCTCGCATTTCGGAATCGACGTGAGAGTACAATTAAGTACGTGAGAAGACTGCGAGGGCGACGCGAGGCGCATCCTAACTGGCGCTGATGTTCCGCGTAGTGATGTCGGAACGAATCAAGTGGATAGAACAAAACGGGACGAAAATCGGGACTGGTAATTTGTTACCATGTTCTTACGGACAATGACATGTGCGATATCAATTAGGTATGATTTTTCCATGTGCAATATGCAAACGCACAGCAAGTGTATCCCTTAATTTCAGGCGGGATGGCTATCATAAACAAACGGAAAGAAATCAGACGCAAGACCAATGAGTTCACGTGGTTTCCGAGTTACGGAGATAATATACCATGCTGTTACTAAATAATTTATTAATAGAAATCACTAAAACATTTATTAGCTCGAAGCGTGAACTAGGAAAGATATCTGTAACCTCATAAGCTAGCCACTTACAATTCAGTAAATAGGCCGGACTATAGTGCTACTATTTATGTACGTAGGTGCCGGTGGTGTGTACGCCGGGACGTCCCGCGATATTCCAGCCCCATGTCGCCACTATTACTAACTATACGCGAGTATAACTCATCGCGCAGACCATCAAGCGAGTAAGTGATTTGTGTGGGCCGTCGCATGATTAATCTGCTGCAGCTCAGAATCTTAAACAGACGGACTGGCATTAAGTCGTTTAAAGGGAAACATTGTTTTTATCGTCATTATATTATTCTTTTGTGTTGTAAAAATACGGTTTTCTTTGTGTTTATGGATGAACAGAGTAATTTATATTTAGATTATTGACGAAACTAAAGTAGTAGATGAACTGTGTTATTAATTATAGGGTTCGGCAAAAGGCACAAGAATAAATACAACAACAATTAATATGTATGCATGTTGTTGTGAATCATAGTAAGATTGATGTATATTCAAGGACTACTAGCTTAATGATAGATTGTTATAACTAATATTATATGTTATAATAAATGTTTTTTTTATTGTATAGGTAAGCGGACGAGCGTATAGGCCACCTGATGGTAAGTGTGACCAATGCCCATAGACATTGGCATTGTAAGAAATGTTAACCATCGCTTACAATTCCAATGCGCCACCAACCTTGGGAACTAAGATGTCCCTCGTGCCTGTAATTACACTGGCTCACTCACCCTTAAAACCGGAATACAACAATACAAGGTACTGCTGTTTTGCGGTAGAATATCTGATGAGTGGGTGGTACCTACCCAGACGAGCTTGCATAAAGCCCTACCACCAAGTAAAATTATATTATATATTTTATTAACTTTAGACATAACTTATCCTTAACTTGTCTTTAACTCGTAAAAAATAATTAACGAGACGTGGACCAAAGCTGAGATGGCCCAGTGGATAGAACATGTGGATTTTACAAGAAGATCGCGGTTCTAAGTCGTACACGCGATACTATACAGGATTGCTTTCATGTGTGCTGTGTGTGCTAATTTGTGCCTGAAGTTCATTTCGCGCTCGGCGGCGCACGAGGAAACGTGCATGAGGAAATCTGCTGAAATTGAATGAAATGCTGTTTCGAATGGTAAGTTAGTCAGTTATATAGGGACTGTTACTATAACAATAAATTTGACATTTTGTTTAATAAAGATTAATATATTACGTTAATTTGTGATATGCCTGCATTTTGTTTTCAGGAAACTGCAGAATCCTCATTTTAGGCTAACTGATGTATAAAGCGTATGTTAAAGGAGGCCAGATAAAACAAAGATATTTCCTACTTAATGAAGACTAAGTACGCCGGAGCAAAGTTCCCCGAGGGCTCGTCCCAAACGAATGGGCGCTGTTAGTATAGGTACCTGCAAATAACCATTTAAATAATTACGTTTAACTTGCATAATTAACTCATTAACTGTTTATGAGTCACGCTTTCATTATTCCTTTAAGGACTCCAGTTTGACACAGAGCGAGCGCGTGGATGTGGCATCGAAAACTGTTGACAGAGTGTGTGCATGTAGTATATATAATGTATATGGTCAGTATATAGAATATCATGCTTCTGAAATGATTAAATAAGTGAAAATCACAAAACTCACTATAATTATATCAGATTTTTTCTTATACTAAGCTAAAATTATTTGTCTTTTTTCTGCCTGTAGCTTGTTAGGAATTTCGTACTGCGTCTAGCAGAGTGCATTTATATTTATAAGCATTTATTTAATTTAAATTGTAACAGGAAGGCGACGGGCAATGTGATTGTCCATGGCTCATAAACTTTAAAATACAAACCATTATTTACACCGTCAATACGCCAACCAGGAGATCTAAGACGTTTTGTATCTTGTGCTTGTTACACTGGCTCATTCACGATACAAATTGAAACGAATATTTAAAAGCGATGTTTGGTGGTGACTACGGAACACTGATACATCTATAACACTTCCAGCTCACTATCATTTCAAAGTCCCAGCCCCTTATCTAAATGAACCTCTCACGTAGACTCGATAACGCTAAATTGGCACACCGTGACGTGCGCGATATCGATACATCGATGTATCGACTTAATTGCGCCGATACATCCTCCGCGAGCCCGTTAGCACGATAAACGACTCTCATTAGTACGTCTTTAATGCACGTGGGATTGTCATTTGTTATTATTTCATTTACGACTCGATTATGAACACATGGACTATTCCGTTTGTATAATTTTGGCATAATATCTCCTGTGATTGAATTTAATTATGAAAAAAAAGTACAAGTTTAGTAACAACTTGTAAATGTCCCACTGCTGGGTTCATCTCCTTTTGCACCACGTTGCTTTGCGGCATGTGGATTTGTGAATAAATGTGGCAGATTATCATCTACGACAATATGCAGGTTTCCTCGCGATGAAATATAAACACAAACTAAGCATATGAGTTTTCATTGGTGCTTTCCCGGGTTTGAACTCTAAATGGTCAGTTAAGATTCTTGTCTTCTAACCTCTAGACTATCACAGTTTATAAAGGCAATGCATTATATTATATTTGAAAACACATTAAAAGCTGTATCGGTGAAAGGTTTGGTAAAATAAAAATTTTCTCTTTTCATCGTACACTATCCTTATAGCTCATAAAATATCTATTGAGAATTCATTCTGTTGAAACACAAAACAGCATTCCCTTAAATGAATTCCGACAAACTTGAGTGACTTTCCCTGTGTTTTATTATTGTGACTGCAAACGATACCTTCGCAGGAAATTGTATCCTTTTAAGACTGAAAGTACATCGATCTATTTAAAAAAAAAGACTTATATAGCCTAGGACCTTTCTCGATGCATGGACTATCCAACACAAAAATATTTTTTCAATTCGAATCAGTAGTTCCTGTGATTAGCCGGATCAAACAAACTCTTCAGCTTTATATATTAGTTTAGATATAGATTTTAAGTTATATTTTTATCTATGTTAAAGACATCTAGTTTGTGTGTTTTAAAATGTGTTTCTTTTTAACATAAAAACACGTATTATTGAGATTTTAGAGAACAGTGAAAATTCACGCACTGACTGATCTAACTCATTAAAGTTGTCAGCTATATCCGTAGTTAGGTCTAATATTTATTATGATGGTTTGTTTTGTATAATTGTATTGATTTCATTCAAATATATCGGTATATTATTATTTGTTTGTATAATATTTATATTTTGGATACAGACAAGACAATTATGAATTGTGTATTGAATATTTTTCGTCTACGTAGGTATGTAGTAACTTGTTAAGTAGAGTACAATGTGGAAAGTTTTCAATTCAAATCCAAATACAGTTTTTCACGTTTTAAATAATCAACTCGGCTGCTAAAATAACTTTTGAATGTTTTTTCACGTAAGGCTACCGCTTTGGAGTGTAGATTGTATCGAGAAGAACCGGCTAGAATATCAGCTACCTACTCTTTTTAAAATACAATTAAATTTATATCTTGCCTGATATACAACAAATACGAACTGCACGCCATGAGCAATGTGCCTTATTTTTTAACATAACATTTAAATGTATTAATCGGCAAGTGCTACTTTTATATTATTATTATTATTATAATAAAAGCGTATGTAAGTTAAAGTGATTTGCCCGTGACAGGAAAGTAACTTATAGAATTGTCTCCCATCGTACTACCGTGATGAGAAACTAATTAATTGTTCTCATTAAATTAATAGTTATTCTGCAGTTGTCCGTCCGTGTAGCTGTAGCCGACAAGCATCGGGACGGTTTAATTGGCCGTCGTAGTATCTCAGGATCTAGATAGGCGCGTCTCTCATTGCCGCCGACCCCCCGCAGGCTCCTCATAAACTACGAGCTGTTTCTTGATCGTCTGGTAATTGAGTGCGCCGGCGCAGGACGTACACGTCATATACAATCACTAGCGGGATAAATGGGGAAACGGCATTCGTAAGAAATGTCTGGGTTTGATATTATCGCGTGGGTTTTGTATGGCTGTTTTACATACTTTGTAAGACGTAATGTGACAGGTTTGGAGGAGACATTTTATACAATTATAAGTTAAGCAAATGATATTTACAAAATATCATTAAGCCATGAATATTTTATTCAAGACCGTGAAGGAAGATTATAAATTTGAGAAAAAAAATATATAAAGAATCACATCTACTTTAATATCTATCTATTCTGTTTATATCTATCTATTCTGTTTATATCTATCTGTGTAGTTATATGATAATTTCACCTTTTTGTAACAAACCCATGTTTGTTTAGTTGTTAACGATGATAGCAGTTGCCAAATATTGTGAGCGGTCGGCGCGGCCCGAGGTCTGGGAATGATGCCCGCTGAGGCAATCGGCTGATTCTTGTAACGATAGTTGTGATGGCGCGCTTCGTCAAGTAGGCGATAAGCGGAGCGGTGGATGAGGAGCGACGTCAAATAGCGAATGGAATGAATATATATCATTTAAAAAAAAAAACAGATGCTTGTATCAACGCTAACTCATTTTTGATATATTTTCAAATATATATCTTTAGATAGAGAATTTATTTATTTTTCTATCTATATGGAATTAGCTTTGTTGGGCAAATGAGTATATAGTAAAGTACCTAATTTTCTTCTTAGAAATCGCTTTATTAATGAAATCGCTCACCTCTTGACTATAGACCGCGCGCTGTAACAGTTTCGCGGCAGGTCACGGGTTGCATAGTGATTGACCATTGTTAGTACTGGCTCCGGTAATTATGACCCGATGTCCCGGTCTCGCCCTAGCTCTTAACACGAGGGTATAGAGGCTACAATGCCCTAACTCGTCCGGTGATTCTGAGATTCCGCCTTGTGATTTGGTGCTCGATGTAGAACGGAGATAAGAATTAAAAAGGCAATGTCTAATAATTCTTTGTTGTTATTGTTCTACGTATCGAGTGTCAATATGAAATATTTTCAAACAATCTCGATTCGGATTTCATTGTTCAGATGAAAAGTGACGAGATGATGACGTCGAATAGCTTTGTGTTGCTTATAGACTATTAGCTTTTATTTATTTATACAAATGATGCAGAGGCCGACACAATACGTAAGCGATGGTGCGAATACTACAAAAGGAACATAATAACGATAGCAAGAAAGTGCAAATACACACATTTCTACTGGGTGGTGGGGCCGCCTGAGTAGGTACTACCCACTAATAAGATATTCTACTATTATGTACTTAAAAAATACACACAATACATAAACTTTAATAAAATGATGACAAATGTATTTGTTACAAGACATTCTTTTACTTGTCTCGTGTCTCTTATAAGAAGGCCTATCAGAATGAAGATGAATATGGCCCATGGACGTGACGAAATATTAAATATTCCGTACATCGCTATTACGCCACCAATCTTGGGATGCTATGTTCCCGTTGCTCATTATACTGGGTCACTTACCCTGCATACCGGATTATAACAATACTAAATATAGCTGTCTGGCAGTAGAATATGTGATGAGTGTGTGCTACCTACCCAGACGGACTTGCTTCCTACCACCGTTAAATGTTATATCTCATAAATAAATATTATTAAAATATTTATTTATTTGAAGACTTTATTGTCCACCACAAAGTAAATGGAAAAAAAGGCGGACTTAATGCCTGGAGGCATTCTCTGCCAGTCAACCTTTAGGTCAAACAGAAATCATGAAGGCAGTAATTAAGAATTAACAATACCCAAAAATATACATACTTATATATAAAACTATAGAATAATAGTACACATATAGTATCTACAAGATAAATATCGATCTATAATATCTGTAGTAAAACATATAAATAATAGTGCGTTATAGATGTCGTATAGTCAAAATAGTATTTATCTTACAACTATATAAACTGTAAATGTATATTTATTATTATACAAAGTACTCCAATATTACTCACGTTATATAAATCTGCTGAGCTGACGATGGAAAGTAGTGTCTTAAAAAGGTGTGGAGTTATTCTCGATGAATAACGTAAGGAAAACAAGAATAGTTAATAATAAAACCAGTTATTTGTTATAATAAGTATGCCGTATTCGTATCAGCTTCGTTGGTCTGGTAGGTAGAAGGCACGGCTGCAGGACATAAGGTTCCAACTTGGAATCCCAAGTCTGGCGTATAAAAATTACTGAGTTTTCCTGTCAAGCAATCAGCAGCAGACTGCAATTAGAAAGTTGGTAGAGTTACATTTGATCTGTCGTATTGGGTTATCATCCCAACTCACAAGTCTTCACTCTCATAGTGCATGAGGGTTGAGGGAAAATAGCAACCATCTGTGTTTTCGCACGCCTTCACTAGAACATGTGAACAAAATTCTGTCGGGACGACGTCATTATATCAGACATATATATTGATATATAACCAGCACTCGGTGAGGATGTTTTAACGACTAGACCATCACATTTCCTCACCTAAAACACGAAGCACGAGACGCGGTCGCCACGACGTTGTCCCGTTTAATCAGCGCCGGCCATTAGCGTATCTGTAGAGAGGGCACGCGACCGTCGGGTGGTCGGGTCGCTTCTAACGGGGCTCCGATGGTACCACAGGGCTGTGAGTATAATACGTTAGGCTATTTCATTATTGTTTGTTTATTTACTATACATATATCTTAAACGAAATTAATGTATAAGTCGTTTTAATATTATGAGACATTTTAGTATTGACAGTATAATTATGTAGCTGTATTTTCTATTATATTACTTGTTTTAAAGAGGAAAAGGTTTGTTGGAAGGAAGATATATTTTATCATCCGGCTTTATAATAGGTTTTGGCCCGGAACGACGTGTACTATATGTTACGGTTAATTCAGAAATATGACGTCTCACTTATAATAACTTATTCTGAGATTATTCATTTGATAATTGAAAGAAGACACAGCATTGTTTAACTAGTCACACGCTGAACTAGGTTTATAAGCAAGGTCAATAATATGGACGTTAAGCGCTACTCTTTAAAAACTCACTTCGTATCTCACTCGTGATATTGAAAACCGACTATATTTTGTGTTACCTACCATTATTCTAGTCAACGCCGCAAGTTATGTTTGCGGTGATTATAAAGTTTGTTCTCACAGAAATAGGTTTAAAAAAGATTGTCATAAAATCCTTTTTTTTGAATATATAAAGGAGAACATTGTTTGGGCAGCCCTGAGTAATTCGACATTCAGATCGGAAAGTAATATAATTCTTCCAAGTCGACCTCCGGAACAAGCCGATTACAATAATATCCCCGTCTCCCTGACCGAGACGACGTCGACGAGCTCATCCCGGACCACGAACCCACTTCACATCGCTCGATGATATCGTCTTAAAGTTTGTTTTAATGTTTAACTCATTAAGGTACGCTAAATTAAAAATAAACATTGTTACAACAACAAGTATAAAATCTTTCAAAAGTTCTACAATTATAGGCGTCATTATTGTTTAAAAGTAATTTCTTAGCTGACAACATAATATAAATAAATAAGAAATATTGCCATTCAGAGGAGTTTAAACATTGCTAACTAACAAACTCCGGTTGCGTTCCTGTGACCACTCCAGTAATAATTATATATATAGTGTTTGCAGTTCTTGTACAAAATGAAAGCGAAGTGCAGTGGGCTCTTTATATAGCCGTTGTTGATGTGGGAACATAGGTACCTTTATATGCTTATTGAAACTTTTGTAAACAAGCTTATTACGTCGTATCTTAATTCGTCGAGTGTCGCGTTAAGAACAGAAAGGTAATAAGTGTCTGCGGTCCGGTGACCTCTCATCAGCTCACCAAACATTTATAAATTCTATTAATTATGAGACTGATGATCAAGAATGAGTTTCAAAATATTGAAATAAGCTTGGAAATGAATAGGTAATTGTTGCGAATATTAAATTGTCACGTAGACTTTATTTTTCTGGTTAAAGATAATCAATTAATTACGTAATATACCAGATATACAGGAAACTCGATAACCTATTTATGATGCTGGCGATACATAGCCCACCGTCATAGTGACGCACGCAGTATGTCTGACGAAGTCACGAGATAAGCATGCTATCATGACCATTAGATGTCTCTGTTGCCTTAGTGGTGTTTCTTCCTTTAACTCAGTCTTCTCGAGCGAAGCAGGTCAGTGAAGGTATCTTCCTTACTCTCGAGTATATTCTCCATCTCTTTGTTTTCAGCGAGACAATACTTATAGCTAAAACTTTTTACTTAGTTTCCCATTAGCTCGTCTATCTTTCTTAATCAAGTAAATAAAACTATATGAAAATCAATTGTATTTCAGTTTTATAGTGTCAAATATATTTATTATATATCTGTGAAGCTTTAACGAGTGGCTAGGTTAGTGTAAACCATATATCATCGTTCAATAAAGAACGTCGGATAATTTAATTGGATTTATCTACATATGAAAGCGATCAATATGCGCGTGCGCATCGTACGCACCGTCGACGATGCATTTACATTTATTTTTGATTACACAATAAAATCAACGTGAAGTTATTGTGTAGAGATTTATATAAGTATTAATATTTCATATAAAGCAAGTGAGAATCCTCATTGTATTACCAACTACATATGTGTAATGCAAGTTTACGTCATGAGAGCGTGCGAGCGTTTGTGAATAGTCCAGTCACAAAATATTTGTTGCTTCGATCTATTACATCTTAGTATTTGTTTATTAAGGATCAGTCTATTCCGCGTCACAATAAATCTTTAATCAAATTTATCGATGGAAACGCCTTCCCGTTAACAGCTTCACGGTATACATGTTCTAGCGATTTCGACGATCGATTTAATTACAGAGAATGAATTACGCGATATTAAAGTGGCAATAGTTACAGAGCCCGGGGGCGCGGGGCTCGGGACGGGGGTCAGGGGATCAATTAAGATACGGTCTATTAAGAGGTGCCTCGGGCGGCGCCGGGCGTACAACTTGTGTGTAATGAAGTTCTCAAGGAAACTGTGGTGGTACGGTTACTTTTCGCTATTACTATTCAATCGGTTTTACGATCACATTCATATCTGACGAATTGTTGTTTTAGAAATTATTGTTAAACGATATCGCAGTTTCGTTTCGTTGTTTTAGTTGAAGTTAGCAGTAAAGCTACAAACATTTTGGATCTTTTTGTCAGTTATTTCCTAGTATAGGGTTTTCCATTAAAGGCGCTTGATCGTGCAGAACTTCCATCGTAGCGTGTGATGTGTGGCACGTAGCGCCGTCCTGTTGAAACCACATGTTGTCCAGATCCATATTCTCGATTTCAGGCCAAAAGAAGTTGGTTATCATCGACCGGTATCGCTCACCATTGACGGTGACGGCCACACCATTATCGTTTTCGAAAAAATACGGACCAATCACGCCTCCGGCCCAAAATCCGCACCAAACAGTCACTTTCTGCGGGTGCATTGCCACTTGGTGAACCTCGTGTGGATTGGTCTCGTCCCAAATACGGCAATTTTGCTTGTTGACATAGCCATTCATCCAAAAATGCGCCTTGTCGCTGAAGATGATTTTTTTGCCAAAATCGGCGTCAACTTCCAACTGCTCTAATGCCCAGTCAGCGAACACACGGCGCTGTCTATGGTCATTAACCTTGAGCTCTTGGGTCAGCTGGATCTTGTACGGGTGCAGGCTCAAGTCACAACGCAAAATTCGCCAAGTTGTCGTCTGCGAAAGGCCGAGTTCCTGTGCGCGACGCGGAATTGACTGCCGCGGGTTTTCGAGGACACTGTCGCGCACAGCGGCGATATTCTCGGCAGATCTCGCGTTACGTTGACGCACGGGAACCGGCTGATTGTTAACTGACCCGGTTGACTCGAATTTGTCCACCAATCGACGGATAGTCGACTCGGCAGGACGATCATCGCGACCGTAAAACGGGCGAAGTGCGCGGAACGTTGCTCGAACTGAAGACCCATTTTCATAAAACAATTTTATGATTTGCACGTGCTGCTCGACACTGTAACCTGCCATGGTGGTTTGGGAGGACGGAATGAATATAACACACTGCATTTAACAGCTGTCACTCAAACAACATGGCCGCAATCAGCTGTCAAAGTTCAAGCGTCCCTATTGGAAAACCCTATAGTAGTTTCTAGCATAGCATTCACGCCCCCATGCTTCGAACAACACGTAAAGCTCTTGCGCCTCCGAACTCACTCAGGTCGTGTCACAATACAACACAGCTGGTCAGTCTGAATACTTCAATAAGAATGGCAGCCTTGACGTAATGTGTTCAGGAGGACTTCATCGTCATCACTTTTTGAAGATTTTTAGGTTGATTTTTTATGTATGGGTCATCTTGAATAGTCATCTGGAGAGCTATTCTGTAAGGACAAACTCCAAACTCGTCGCAGAACACGATCGTGAAATGTCAGGAAGTAGTATGCGTAGATTGTAATAACTTATAGGTTTAAAGGCAAGGTGTCAATATACTCAAGTGACATACGAAATGCGTTACTGAATACGGATATTATAACTGTACGGTAACATATAATATAAATAAATTGCTATGGACAATTATGGAAAATTTTAATCTACAATTTAAGATATAAATATTTAAACTAACATTTACATTTAACAATTTAAACCGTATGACTATAAATAGTGTTAAAGAAATCGATATCATTTAAAAATATAAACTATAAATAAATCATTAGTACGATAAATACAAATATACTATCGAGCAGTTCCAGGGAACTGACATGGAGGCGTTAAGCAATAACTTACAATGGAATTTTTATTCAATTTTAAATCCAAAAGATAAATTTACCCGCGCAGCGCACCGGCCGTGTCGCGCCGATGAACAGACTTATCGGCCGAGGTGTTAATAATAAAAGAATAACACAGCTCTCCTTCATAAATTATTGTAAGTTATGGTAGAATATCTCCCATATTATTTATCTTATTTGTACCTATTTCCATAATTACGCTGTCACCGGTTGCTGTAATAGTATATTGTAATAAATCTCGCTGCAATTAGACGGCGCGGCGCGCGGTCGTGTTGTTTCCGCGGCAAGCGGCCGATATCGCTACTTTATCAATGTGTTACGAGTATGTCACACCCACTTAAAATCGATGTTTTAGGGCCCCGTCTGCAGGCACCGAGGATGTATACGGCCGGACTCAGTAACGAACGTAGCGATTATTAATTTCCAGTGAAGGATTTAGGATTACGCGAGTAGGTTAGGTAAGGCACAAGCTAGGTTAGAACAATTTAATTTTTGGGGTAAGTCTGAACCACACATTTATATAGAAATTTTAGATATTTTAAAGGTAAGCTTTTGTGAGCTGAAATAATTTGTATTTGTTAAAAAATATCACCACAATATTTATTTAATGTTTCAATAAATTGTTTAATTTCCTGCGATAATGATCTCAACTATAACATGATGTCAATCCAAGCGTGAAGATCTCCGTACAAAGCGTCATTTAAATCATTGTTATCCTTGGTAGTCTATTTCCTACCTTTGGGTTTTGGGCTTCATATCAAATTCATCAAAATACGTTTAGTATATTAGCCGTGTAAGCGTAACAGACAGACTTACTTTCGTATTTATAAAATAATGATGATTCAAAATTGAACTATTTTTATAGAGATCGATTAGAGTAGGTACATGTATTTATTTATTTGGCACACAACTGTATCAGTCAGGAAAAGCAATACATTATTATACAAAAATAAAACTAGACTATAATATTTCACAAAGCGCGCACTGACAGCGTAAGTAGAAGAGAATGTATTGCTATTGGCGAGGTTATATTTGCCTATCGGCCTGCTGGTCTGTTTTCTTTATATAAAAACGATGAGAACGTTTAAAAATTGGAAGATATAAAGCGGACACCGAACACATCAAACACGATCTGTCGATCAACAGACAACGTCATACGAATACAACTAACTGTGTGCTCTCGAGTGCTCCTCGATGCTTCTAACTCATTCAACATCCGTTCTGTACTAAGACTTGGGGGTGGGACGGAAGTGCTATCAGGACGAATCGTAAAGAATACTGGAAGGGAGTCAGAAAAAGCACCTTAAGAGTAAAGAGGAAATAGTTTCAAATTAATGCAGTATAAAATAATGATTAAACTACATTGCTTGTCGGTTCTTCTTATTAGAATCTACATATCGAACCGGTGGTAGCTTTAAATGTAATCCTGTCATATGAAAGTGTTTCAATATTAATTATGCGTATGCTTTATAAATGCGAAATTTTGGTTAATTTTTAAATTATTAAGTAAATACTGCAAAAATAAAATTTGGAATATCATCGATCAAGCCATCCCATTTCTAATGTAAAGTGTTTTCTGAGACCGCGTGGGCGATGTACAAACTTGCAGAGATTTGACTTCAACATTAAGCTCGTATACAAAAAGTACTACTTACTAAATTAATTAAACATTTAGTCGACCAGTAGTTAACTGCAGGTACATGTCAAATTTTAGTTCCCAACGTTGGTGACGTATTGGTGATGTAAGGTATGGTTTATATTTATTTCTTACAGCGTCAATGGTTATGAGCGGTGATGACGATTTACCTTCAGTTGGCCCATTTTTCCAGCTTATACATTGATTTTTAAAACAATATTTATATTGAAACCTAAGATATTAAGTATACCCTTGTGCTTTTTATACCATTGCCTCAATCAACCTTTAATCTGGCACACAGAAATATTGAACCCGATCTGATCAAACCACGTTTGATACAAAAAAAAAAGAAAAATGATTACAGAACTACTAACAAATAAACAATATTTTAAAACATAGAGATAAATAACCGATGGCCGAGATTGTCATGTGCGAATAGTAATACAATATTGCACTTACTAAACTACCCGGGTTAGAGCTAACGTTCATTTGCTTAATTCGTTTTTATAAATCAACGCGTGCTCGACTGTGAAGGAAAACGTTATGAGTAAGCCTGCACGTGTCAGTTGCGTGGTGAAGTAAGCTCAAACCTCCTTAAGAGGAGAGGAAACCTATGCCCAGCACTGGGACATTTGCTGGGACTTTTATTTTTATATGAGATAATATTTTAGTCGTAATCAGTTTTGACTTCCAGATTAGCCGTGTTTTTGTTTGTATGTATTTATAAAATAAAAACAAAAATGAGTCTAACGCTAAGCGTTCCTCCCACGCGCTCGTCTGTTTGTCTCTCATAGACCGTAACTCGTACACTTAACTGTTGTTAGCTTTAAACATGAATGTTTTGAGTACCGTTTAAACAAGCACGCTATTAATTTCAAATTAAGTAATTATTTGCTTAGAAATTGTGTGAAATTTTCTTTTCTATTATATATTTTAATTTAAAAGGATGTTATAAAAAATAATTTACGATTTACTAACTGCACAAGTTACGGCCTTACTTATAATCGATGTTAAGCGGGTAATAATTAGTAAAACATTGCTTTATTCTTCTTCTGAATCTCAAATGAATAATGTCAGAAAGAGCGAAATCACTCTTTAACTATACAGCAGCTCAGCAACGCTTATACTTCTACAGTCGTTAAGTAACCTTATGTTAACACTTGTATGAAACAAGCGGGGGGAAGACAGTATTAAAGCAGACAGAAACGTCAAATGTTGGGGTTGTTAAGGGGATGGTGGATAAGTATCTTGGTGGGAATTCGATATTGGAATTCTCGGAAAATATCGAACGTACAAAACAATCTGAGAGGCTAAACGGAGTACAATTCCCACTGCCGAGATCGAGTTTCTTCTTAACTTAAATTGTACATAAAATTGATTCATTAAGGTTTTGGTGTTAGCAAACACGAGTGACATTACAACATAATACACACCATTACAATATAACCTGCAAACATAATGGTGAAATAACAGTGAATTCACATGCGAAACTGATTCATTGGTTAGAATTATCGACCGCAAATAAATCTATCGATACAGCATGAACAGCAGGCTTTAAATACGCGGTTCTAATCCGCTAGTGTTGTGGCGTGTCGATAAATCGTGCTATCGAGCGGGAAGTGTCGATGCGCGCGATGAGGCGTGAACTCGCGGGATGTTCTGCTATCACCGACGTCGGGTGTATCTGGACATCACGAGCGCTATCGACTGCGAAGTGCACGCGATGTTTCTTTGCTAGTGTTACAAATAAAGAATCGAATGTATGGAAAGTCAATTTAACAGAATAAACACATAATCACGATGTAAGCTAACGAACTGTATACTATAAAAGTTTGACATCTCAACGTGGTCGAATGTAACGCACTCTCTATTAGACTTCAACACAGCTGCTTTTTAGTATGGCTTATTACCATATTAAAAACGTAATAACAGTGGACAAGCCCTTAAATATCTCATTGATGGGTCTTAAGACCTCCTCTTCTTCGTCGTATCACTTTCGTCAGAGCGTTCGTGGTCGCCATGTAGTTGATACTACAATTGTTCGGTACAAATGTTCGCCATTTGTCCCGATTTGTGGTGAGCCTGGTGCACTCATGTAAATGACCGCCAACAGTTGACTTTATTTGGTCGGGCTATCGTATGTCCTTCCACGTGGTCTGGTTTCGTCCACCTTGCCTTGCATCATAAGGCCTAACGGCATGTTAAAAACTAGGCTGGCAGATTTTCATTCCACATATTATGTGCACAGGTTTCCTCGCGATGTTTTCCTTAACTGTCAAGCACAAATGCAGCACTTATAAAACAGTGTTGCGTGCTCGTAATTGAACCCGCGACCTTACTATAAGTTTACTATCATCTGGCCCTTATCGGCAAATAGTAATTTGTTAAATGTTTTAAAATTTATCTACTAATTTGCGGAGTTGAATGAAAACAAACTTTTGGAAAATATTTTACAACTTATAAAAACAATTGAACACATTTAATCAAATATTATTTAAATATATACATTTAGTAATATATTTTAAAGAAGACAAATGTAAATGCTGTAGTGGGGCATCACAGATAAACAGCGTCCGTGCGAGTCGTAAGAAATATTGTCATACACGATAATAACGCATTCACGTGTCCGCCTCGTCCGTTCCCTTCGATCTCGGGAACTATCTCTTGTGTTATCAGCTATCATGTTATTATGTTATAAAAATCGTCGTGTATGTCTGTACTGTTTTATCAAGCGCTTGACATGCGTTTAGGATAAATATCCCTATTTGTATTCTCAGAAACGTCAGTCGTATCTATTTTTTTAAATATATCCTGTGTTCTTAAATTTACTTAAATTTTTCTTATATCATTATAATTCATACATAATGATAATATTATTATTGGAACAAATTTCTAAACAATAATAGCAATACCATATTTTTAAGGAATGACTAATTTAACCACGGGGCAATTGACGCTTTAATTATTATTTGTTAGTTGACTGCCTCGTTGGTCTAGTGGCTAGATATTAGGCTGCAGATCCGGTGGTCCTGGGTTCAATTCCCAGGTCGGGCTAATAAATAGTTATTGGGTTTTTCTGTCAGAAAATTCTCAGTAGCAGCCCGGAGTCTGGAAGGTGGAAGTGTGTACACTCCCGTGCCTCGGAAAGCACGTTAAGCCGTTGGTCCTGCGCCTGAACTCTTTCCGGTCGTGTCGGATTGCCGTCCCATCGGATTATGAGAGCTAAGGAAAAGAGAGTGTATCTGTGTTTGCGCACACACTTGTGCACTATAATATCTCCTGCGCAGTTGGCTAATCTCTCTTGAGATTGGCCGCCGTGGCCGAAATCGGTCTGGAGGACCTTATTTGTTAGCAATCCAATGTTTTAACTTTTAATTACAATATTCTATTTATTTTTTTAATAATAAATTCCTTTGTTTTGTTAGATAGAGGATAAAAATGTTAAAACTATCATAATACATTAAGTTAAACAAAATATATTAAATTTTATATTCGAGGTGTACTGATTTGGAGTATGTGTGTGTGTGAGTGAGAGAGAAAGAAAGAGTGTATATGAATTTTAATAGGCTTTGTATAAGTACAATCGAAAAATATATTTTTCTAAACAAAATCACGGAATATGAGTTAGTAAAATCAGCTCAGCTGAACGTGGAAGCCGATAGAACGCGGAGCAATTTATCAGATCATTCTCAATACACGTATTAACATGAAACCGTCGGCACCGAGATCATATCGGAACCGTCGCGACATGACTTCCTGGGCATCGAGAGCAGCTGCCCCTGGACACTGACATTCGTCAACCATTTGACTAATTTGTATATCAAGGTGTTTTGATAAGCCTACTTTAAATATGAATTATATACGCACACACATACATACGATCGCTTAGTACACTAATACTATCATAGAGTTACAACTCTATATTTAATTCCCATTATATATGTACACTAGCTGTACCGCGGTTTCACCCGCGTATAATTAATAAAAATATAATGAATAAAAATCAGCCTAGAACCTTCCTCGATAAAAGGATAATACAACATAAAAAATATTTTTTTAAATTTGAACCAGTAGTTCCTGAGATAAGCCGGATCAAACAACAAACTTTTCAGCTTTATATATTAGTATAGATTGTACAGATATTGTCTAGAGCTTTGTGGTAGAGTTTTATGCAAGCTCGTCTGGGTATGTAACACCCACTCATCAGATATTCTACCGCAAAACAGCAGTACTTGCTATTTTTGTGTTCCGGTTTGAAGGGTGAGTGAGCATCATCATCTTAGTTTCCAAGGTTGGTGGCGCATTGGAGATGTAAGCGATGGTTAACATCTCATGCCAGGTAACTTTCGTCATTTAATTAAAAAAAAAAACATTGAGTGATAAACTTGTTGCTTAGTATTTTAAAAATTATTACATAAATAGAACCGACACACGATACCTAATAACCACTTCACGGGTCGGATATGAATTTTGTTACACCTGTATGTCCAGTGTGTCCTCCCCGAAACGACATACAGAGCCACGACGTGCAAATTATGACTTAATTGTATATAAATTTAATATCTTTCTTGTCACTTATTCACCCTCATTGTAAACAATAATGAGTGCCGGTTATATATAGTTTTTACTTTGACAGTCAATAAATGAGTGTATTGTTTTCATATTGAATAAATAAATTTGAATTTGATATTTTTAAAACGTACAAATTATCCAGCGCTATAATTAGTATAGACCAGCGTCAGCAATGCCCTGCAATTAGCATAAACTTATGCATCTCACCTCCAGTAGCCTCCTGCGGTGATAAGAAGGCTTGACTGCCTTTTCCTCGAACTGTTAGTCTAATGATGTAGTGGGAAACCCAGCGGGCATTCTATTGCAGACTACTAACTGACTATTTTTGTCTGAATCGGGTTATGAGACACACTTTGTCGTGTTGATTTGCTTCGGTTTTTATTTGGCGTATATATTCTTTATCAGTACGTAGTAAATTGCTTTTAAGATATGGATGTTTCCACCCTGATTGGTGAACCCTGAATGAAATTCTAGTAATAATAGTACAGATGTCTTACCCAGTTAACTGGTCTCTATAAAGTGTAATAGTTCTTAGGTTCTATATACTGATAGATACACACTGGTCAGTCCGTTTATCCGTTCGCCATTAATGTGTAAATCATGCACGATATTAATACGAACTTCCTTTCTCAAGATTAAAAACATAAATTATGACTTTGCTTTCAATAAGCAATAAATAATGCTACAAGTGTCACGTTGCCTGTTGGTTCACGTTGTGTCGCCGTCGTGCGCTGACGGACCGCTTTCAGTTTTTGCGGATCAGCGCTGCAGCCGTCAACGGGGCGACACATGACATTATTGACGAATAAGGAAATAGAGGTAATGTCTGATTATATATTACATTTTAATCAAGGATTTAAGAAAAGTTTTAGAAAATGCAGGGTTTTCTGGACGGGATCACTACACAAGTGATAAAACCGCCCCTGCATGCTTTTATTTTATATTCATAGTCTTAACCTTTTTTCTTTTTTGTATATTTTTTTCTTTGTTTGAGTGTGCAATAAAGGTATTTATTATTATTATTAAAATTATTATCACTGTGAACATCCTACCTAATGTTTTTAATTACAAATGCAATTAATACGAGCCGGTTGGCGTGGTTGGTAAATACTTGCCTTTCGCGCCGCAGGTCGTGGGTTCGATTCCCACCCAGGACAGACATTTGTGTGCATGAACATGTCTGTTTGTCCTGAGTCTGGGTGTAATTATCTATATAAGTATGTATTTACAAAAGAAAAGTAGTATATGTAGTATATCAGTTGTCTGGTTTCCATAGCACGAGCTCTGCTTAGTTTGGGATCAGATGGCCGTGTGTGAATAATGTCCCAGGATATTATTATTATTATTATTATTATTAATATATCGTAGGCAGCTTATTGAAATTATTTAGACATATACCATTTGAATATCATTAAAATGGTATTCAAATGGAAAGCTTATATTATTATTAGATGTGAAGAAGTTCTTTCGGAGTGCCGAAAAGCACTGCTGGATACAGATATAAATACATAAGTTTATTGTTTCTGCAATAAGGTCCTCCAGACCGATTTCGGCCACGGCGGCCAATCTCAAGAGAGATTAGCCAACTGCGCAGGAGATATTATAGTGCACACATGTGTGTGCACGCACAGGTGCACTCTCTATATCCTAGCTCTCATAATCCGATGGGCCGGCAATCCGACACGACCGGAAAGAGTTCAGGCGCAGGACCAACGGCTTTACGTGCTTTTCCGAGGCACGGGAGTGTACACACTTCCAACTTCCTGGCAGACTTCGGGCTACTACTGAGAATTTTCTGACAGGAAAGCCCAATAGCTATTTATTGGCCCGACCTGGGATTGAACCCAGGACCACCGGGTCTGCGGCCTTATATCTAGCCACTAGACTAACGAGGCAGTCAGTGTTTCTACAATATAGAAGATATGACCTTTGTACATACAAAGTACGGGATCTACAAGGAAAGACAATGAGGAGCGGACAGACATAATAAGTACCTAGTTAGACGATTATAAAATATGATACTAAACTTTCTGTTGTATTCAGCTATTAACCTTAATTAAAATTGCAGAATATAATGAGGCAATGTTTAAGTATGGCGTTGTATGTAAGAAGATAATATTTGTGTATGTCTGTACTCTATGATTATAGTCAATTACACGTTGTTTATGGCTTGTGTAAGTAATTCGGTCGATATTCCCGCGTATTGTTTAATCTGTCACGTGAGCTCGTTCGTTTTATGACCGTTATAATTCTAGCTTCGTATCCGATACTGGACCAAATGTTGCGA
This sequence comes from Nymphalis polychloros, assembly GCA_905220585.2. Lineage (NCBI taxonomy): Eukaryota > Metazoa > Arthropoda > Insecta > Lepidoptera > Nymphalidae > Nymphalis > Nymphalis polychloros. The sequence goes on from HG992259.1 coordinate 12,007,108, forward strand.
TGCTGCATAAGGCCGCGCCACACACTACGTATTATACGAATTAAATATTTAGTAGAAATAGAAAGATAGTGAGTACTTTGATGAACAAGTAATCACACAACTCTCGCACTGATATCAGAAGTTCAAAATTATTTAAGCATATGAACTTTATTTATTTTTCACACATTTTGTAAAGATATATTAAGATTACGGGATTATTTATTATAATCACAAATTGAAATCTTATCGGAGTTTGCACGAATTCGAACAATCAAAATTCCTCATATTCTATTCACTGGGCTTTTATTGAGTTGCAAAAACTGCAAAACGATTGTCTATTTTCTTTTATATTTATGTATTTATATAATAATTTACTGCCATGATCTTAGCTTATCAATAGACAATTACGAACTTAGAAGAAAAAAGTGTTTTATAATTATTTATAGCTTAGCAGTTATTATTTGTGAAGTGAAGTTAAGGATTTTATGTTATGTAAACTAACTCTGAATTAGTGTCAACTAATTATCGTAATAGGTTATCTTAAAACTGATAAATAATTTGCTAATTCTATATGTTGTATATGTATATTGCTGTCAGGTTTACCAATTATAGACACTGAGAAAATATTTAAAGATTTATATCGGTATATTATTATTATAATGCTATTTTAGTTTGTTATTACTACACCACCTACCTCATATCCTATGGGTTATTCCTTACACCGTTGGTTGCCTGGAAGAGATCGCTATGTAGCGATAAGGTCGCCAAAATTGTATGCTACTATTATTTGACTATTAAAAAATCCGTTTTGGTGTACAATAAAGTATAAAATAGAAATAAAATATATTTTTATAAATTGCAGTCAAATGTGGCCTCACCTTCGCGTTTCGGCTTAAGCCTTATTCGTGGTCTATCATTACCGGCCGTGGAAAGTAGCCTCTCCGCGTTCACCCGCCGCAATGGGTATCATAGTCGTAATTAATATAATTTGCTCGACCTCTGGCTTGCGAAACTGGTCTATTTTATATATATAATAATCTGTCTGATACCTCCTTTATATGGACTTCATACATTTACATTTAATTCTTTGTGGGACTTAAGCTCTGAATGTTATATACATATTTTTTCATTTATAAACAGCATTACAGTTTAATTGTAACACGTTTATATAATGTATTGCACTGTTACAGGCATTATATCTACCTAGGCGCTCCCGCGGTTTTAGCTGCATTAAACGTTACTCCGTGGGTAGTATCGTAATGTAATATAGTTGCAAAAAGGTTATTCGGAACCGAAAGGTCCGAAAACACAGCGCTTCAAAATGTGGAAGCTATATTTTTGTGCGAATAGTTAGCATGTCGATGGCCTAGGGGTGTAGGCTTTTACGGCGCCCAGGTGTGGAAGGGTGAAGGAGATATAATATACCTCCTGTGCACGCTCTCCGAAGCTCCGGAAGGCAGCTTTCTGTCGTTGACTGCGCGGCGAGCGCTGACAGTGTAAGACTTCCACATCAGAGTCTGTGAAAGAAGGTCTTCATAAATTAATTTAAAACTGAGTAAATTACAATTTTTTATGTAAAATCGATAGCAGACCTTGGTAGTGGATAGTAGTGTTCTTTATGATGATAACGAGGTTGAAAAAGGTAAGATGAAGAAAAAGGTATTTTATTAGTTTTCTAAATAATTATAATGCTATTATTCATTGTAGTAAATTTACCTAATTGAGATAAAAATACCTTTAAAACATATTTTTACTATAGAGGGTAATGAAAAAGCGAATTGTTTGGCAAGCGAAGCGTGTAATGATGGCATTGAAGTAGTTTTACGTCCTCTTTGTTCAGGTTACTTTTATATAATTAAGAAATATTGCTGTAACTTGTGGAAAGACTACTTTGATGAAAGGTCCAAAGTATTTGGTATAAACCGATCGAGCCTCAACCCCCTCAACTATCTTCCATTAATAACAATCGGTTTAATAGATCGGACTTAACTATCATGATGCGTCTTCGTTCTGGACATATTCCATTAAATAAGTTCGTATTCTTAATGAGAAAAGTTAATTATCCAAATTGTATGTCTTTGGTGGTAGAAGTTGCCTTCCATATTATAATGCCCGAAACGAGGACTATAGATAAAATATGCCATTTAAATCTTGTGTGGGATACTTAAATATAATCTTGGCTGAACCACATACAGAAACAGTTTCTCAATTATTAAAATTAGTTAAGGTCGGCCTTAATAATAGAAAAGATAATGTAATGTTATAAGTGCATAGCTAAATTTTATTTATTTTTCCACAGTGGCATATTCGTTTTAACGAATAAGCTCTTTAAATAAAGGAAAAAAAAACATAATTTTGCAAAAAACCGTATTATTTTGCAAATATTCACTACATTTTAGATTTATCTAGTGTTGTTTCCATAGTTTGGACATATTTAAATTTGGAGACACGGGACCGTGTGGCCTAATGGATAAGGCGTCGGACTTCGGATCCGAAGATTGCAGGTTCGAGTCCTGTCACGGTCGATAATGGTTTTTTTGAACCCATATATAAAATATATATTTATTGTAAGGTAGAATTATCTAATATCTATCCTCCTCCTCCTATAGACCTCCTTTTCTTTCAGGAAGGAAGTTTGAAACTTATTCTAAAACATTGCTATAGTACGAAGTAGAGGCACTTGTGGCAGACTTTCTTCCGGCACATGTAGGGATCATCACGATGTTACCAGCAGCGGATTTACATATTTTCCAAGTCAATATTCTATTGAGTTTTTGTCCTTTTATTTAGATTCCACAAAAATAGTTTATATAGGTCGCATGTACAGTGAAAAGGATGGAGGAAAAATCGTCGGTAAGGTCATACAACTTTTTTTAATCGTCACGCTGCCTCAATTATTACAAACATTATAAAAAAAATTGGTCCCTAAATTAACCGCCCCTCAAATCTGTCGCCCTAGGCTCAAGCCTATTCAGCCTGCTGGTAAATCCACCACTGGGTTTTACCCTTCACCGCTTCTAATGACGTAAACTAAAAATTCTTATGCGTTTTAACCACCGACTTATCTCTGGCTGATTGTTATTAATTAAGCATAGATATTTCTGTTTCAATGGTAAGCTTGTAGTAACAAAATACAATAACGAGTATTATGTTTCATCTCGACACAATCTCATTTGACAATTAAGAGAAGAAACAAGCTCCCGTAATGTTGAACATAACTTCCCCGTATTACATAACAACACATTTCATGGAAGTTCCATCAGTAACTTAAGTAGGTATCAATAACCTAGCTTGATCGCCACTTAAAACATTTAAGTTAGATAACTCAAGAAGCTGAGCTTTTGAAAGTTGATACAGACGACTACTACTACGCATATTTTGTTCCATAAGTGTGAAATGATACTCGAATAATCATCATCGATATATATAACAATAAATTCCAATTTAATTTCTCGTCGAAGAATTTATTGGGAAATATTTTGTTTGTACTTCTAAGCTCGTAATGGTATTTTTTTTATTATTACTTTGCCTTTTTAGTAGCTAGGTTTTAAAGCTCCCAAAACGTTTGGTAAAAAATAATTATGATTTTACGTAGAGAAGTTTTCAGCAGTACCCAGGGTGCTCGGTAGTGAGGAAGTTGCCAGTGTAATGATTTCGTTACTCGGAAAGCTCGAAAACCATTTGTCTAGAGCTTTTTCTCTCTTCGGTCGTATTATATTGCCATCGTATAATTAGAGTACTTGTGTTTGTGCTCTCATTAGTGCACAAACAAAGGTGCTCTCTCTCTCTCTCATCTGCGCAGTTGTTTTTTATCCTTGACTACAGTAGCCGTTTCAGTTTGTAATAATATCCATATATATTCTAATTAATAAATTAATAAAATTAAGGAACATCTCACAGTCTGAGTCTGAGTCAAAACAGTTCCACGGCTGGGCAAAAGCTTCGCCACCTTTAGATTTATTATGTTTTTAAAGTATAAGCCACAAAATGCTTTAACTTGTTGTAATTACATGTAAATTGTTCATTACTATTTATCAAAGTGTAAACATTCACTCAGCACTAATTGACGAAGCTGGTTACTAAGAACATTACTGCCTTTAAACCCATTATTTACATAGGGTATGACAACTTGTACCATTAAATAATGAATCTTATATGACTTGAAATAGAATTGAAGTTATATTAATTATGATTTTCTTAAATTGTAACTAGTGTGTATTTAATAGATTGACACGAAATAACAAGACAGAGAATTAATGGTTCGAACACACCAGCGATTGTGACTTGAGATAATTAGCTATGGTGACACAGGTGTGACCGTTCATTCACTTGGTGGTAGGGCTTCGTGCAAGCCAGTAAGGGTGGTGCATATCTCCCACTCATCACATATTCTACTACCAAAGAGCAATACTTTGTATTGTTGTGTTCCGGTTTGAAGGTTTAGTGTGCCGGTATAACAACAGAGTAATAGGTCGTAACATTGAAGTTTCCAACGTTACTATCTATTTAAAATTAATAATAACTAAAGATGTAAACAATTGTATTTTGCCTTTTTTGGTTGCGCAAATGTAGTTAAATATGTCGGAGGGGTCGGACGTCAACTCGTTATCATACATGGCGAACTTCGAAATAAAAGCCTAGTCGTTCACGTTAATAATCTATTTTCAATATTAAATCACAATAACTTTAAAATATTACAATACGATGACAAGATGGAGGACAATTCAGTTGGTAACGCAGCGAGTTCGTCCAATCGACTGTGTCAACATACGCGGTCCCCGCGCCCACCTCAAAATGACATTTTTCGGACGTCACGTGTTCTTTACGTCATACCGACACAGTGGCGACCTCGCTCAAGCTTCCAGCTTGACGTTGCCGGCTGAGTACAATAATTAATCAAAATAATTCTCAATCAAACTTCTTGATGCTTCGACACGGCCATCGTGACATCTCACACGTCCTCGTGTGAGGTACCTAAAAACATAAAAGGTTCTGCAGTAAATAAAATTCCACTCGGCCACCCTGGCCCAAATAAGAACTCACAGTTCCTTAGCAAACAAAACACAGCGATAAAGTACCAATCAAATCCATTAACTATCATTCTGAATTAACAAACAGCTTCTGGACAACCTTTAGCTGGCGTCCGATGGCACACACAGATAACTGGTCCGGCGTCCGAACACGACATGGACAACCTTACAGCATCCGATAACACCAGGATAACTGAGCCAGCGTCCGAACAAGCCATGGACAACCTCTCAGCATCCGACAATACCAGGATAACCAGGCCGGCGTCCGAACAAGACATGGACAACCTCTTGGCATCCGACAACACATGGATAACCGGGCTGGAGTCCGAACAAGCCATGGACAACCACCCGAAATCCAACTATCGAACCGCGTCTTACCATACTGAGCATTCTTTGTCATGTATTGTATCGCTTGTGTACCGGTATGCTGAGCACTCTCAGCGAGTCGGAAGCTCCCAACGAGCCGAACACTTTCAGCATGATCAACCACACGTGCTGATTACTGCAGCACCATGCGACGAACACGCTGCACGCGCCGTACGCGCCGTACGCGCCATACGCGCCATACGCGCCTCAAGCGTCGTACGCGCCGTATGCGCCTCACGCGCCGTACGCGCCGTACGCGCCGTACGCGCCATACGCGCCGTACGCGCCATACGCGCCTCAAGCGCCGTACGCGCCGTACGCGCTCACACTGACAGGTGACGCTCGGCCACTAGCACTACGCTACGCAAGCAACACCACATCCGGCAGGCTGGAGCGCCTGCTGACTGGATATGGGTCAGCCATCAGCACCAGTTGTGCGCAGAATGATGTATCGCACCCGAAGCACTGAAGCACTATCCTCGTGTTACTCTGAAACAATGTTTGTCACACAGTATCACTTAGCTCGGTCACTCCTGACCACACATCGATTTCGACCTTACTACATATCATCGATAAAGGTCTCGCGACTTTAACTATTAAAAATTTTTAAGAACTAGTTTTTGCCGTAAGGCTAACCGGGTAGTTAACTACAAGCTGTACTTCGCCTAAAGCATCCTGCCAAGAATGATCGTTTCACTCTACAGCGGTCAACATAGACTTTAATACCGACATGAACAATGACGTAAGTATTAGCTAAATTTAATGAAAACCTGAACCACAGTAACTTTGTGTAAAACTGCGCACCATTAAATCGTGATATTTGGTCTGATATAAGTGGTAATAGATGTCGATCGGGTAGTGTATTACTATTAAGTTCACGACAATCAATAGTCAATACACAAACTATCCGAACCGCCCCTTTTCTTAACCAACAGACCTGGGCTTGCAAACGGCATACTACTCTACATGTGAGTAATAATTGTTTACGTCATGAACTTTAGAAATTTTAAATTATTTCGCGGTCATATTAAGACTAAATCTCTGCGACAATATTTCGCGCTCTACCTTGATAATATCACTACGCAAATAGACATACGGCAACACATACAATAAAATTTCGATTAAATTATTATCAATCTCGAAAATACAAAATATTTTAACAGTGCTGAGAAAACTTGACAGACTGTGACTACGTTCTGCTCAAGTTTCCCACAAAACTTACAAGGAACACTCTCTTTAATAAGAGAACACTCAGCACCTGAATCATAATGGAATGTGAAAGATTGACCTTTGTGTTTTAAACTTCCTTCAGGAGCCAAGTTACTCCACATACGTCACGCTTCGGACTCCATTAAAATTTAATATTAACGCGATGTACCTCTTCGCACCCAATATTTATGTCATTGATGCAGCACCGTGGTTCGTAGCAGCACTCATACCCTGGCGAAGACACGGCCGCAGAGTCCCGATGCTCCTACATAGTTACGATCACTTCCCGCAGTTGCAGCGGTGCGGGGTCCCGAGTGGAGGTTTCGTTCCTCCGACGACGTTAATCGAGCTAGAATGTGACACATTTGTTTTGTTAAGACTTTATCAGAGTTATGGCTGTTATTAGGCGGCATGTTTCTTAGCTATTATTACGCAAGATCACTGTTAATTAATAATAATCCAACGCAGGGTTGTTAAATAACGAAATTTTCGCAAGCTTACTTGTGAATTTACTAAGAAACTTATAAATTACGACACACAGTAAGACATAGTGTCTATCGCTTTTAAACAAATTGGAACGCACTCACCAGATCCTTTTCATCGTATAATACGTTACCACAGGTAGCAGAGCGGATCAGAACACATGAGGTTCCGATCCCACTTCTGATGACGAGGGGTAGGACGTCAACTCGTTATCATACATGGCGAACTTCGAAATAAAAGCCTAGTCGTTCACGTTAATAATCTATTTTCAATATTAAATCACAATAACTTTAAAATATTACAATACGATGACAAGATGGAGGACAATTCAGTTGGTAACGCAGCGAGTTCGTCCAATCGACTGTGTCAACATACGCGGTCCCCGCGCCCACCTCAAAATGACATTTTTCGGACGTCACGTGTTCTTTACGTCATACCGACACAGTGGCGACCTCGCTCAAGCTTCCAGCTTGACGTTGCCGGCTGAGTACAATAATTAATCAAAATAATTCTCAATCAAACTTCTTGATGCTTCGACAAATATATAAGGCAATGTATTTTAAGATAGTAACCACTTTGAGGTTCTGTAAAATCAAACGTGAAACATACGTACGTTTTCACAGAATCTTTAGTAGCGTGAAATGTTAAAAGTATAAAATCAAAACCAAAATATACTTTATTCATGTAAGGCTCTTGCAAAGCAATTTTGAATCATAATTTTACAAGATTATATTAAATGTAAAGCTACCGCCGGTTCAGAATGTATATTCTACTCAGAAGAGTCGATACGAAACTCATTTACTCTTTTCTACCAATCAAATAACATGAGCACGTTAATAAGAAACATACATATGTATGTAATTACCTTATATATCGTGCTAGGAAATCAACGAATACTATCTACACATATAATTTTTATAATATAATCTACTCTACTAATACAATATAATCTTGTTTTCAGTATATTTTGTTTGTAATATGCCTTATTTATTAATCTATACTAATATATAAAGCTGAAGAGTTTGTTTGTTTGATCCGGTTAATCTCAGGAACTACTGGTTCGAATTTAAAAATTATTTTTGTTGTATAGTCCTTTTATTGAGGAAGGTTCTAGGCCGATTTTTATTCATTATATTTTTATGAATTTTATTCGCGGGTGAAACCGCGGGCACAGGTAGTGTTTTATATACTATTTAAATGTACATAACAATAAAATACAAGCATCAAAGTAGTGTGTATCACCATTGTGTAAGTTGGTTGTCAACATTTTACAATCGGATCCTGCATGTGTAAAATTTGTTTGTTACAAAATAGCTTTGCTGTCGGCGTCCCACGCGCCATACGCAACGCGCTCGTTGTTCGCTAAGGCCGCGTACATTAATCAGTACAGAAAAACATTGCAAGGATCGCCTGGACTTGTGATCATGTCAATGGACATATTACGAGAGTTCATTATAGTTATTATTTATTAAATATATAATTTATTATTCTATATTTTTTACTGATTTCTATTTTATCAATGATATTAATTTCGTTTTTAATTTGTAGATTTTTTAAATTTATTTGTGAGTTTGTTCCTTTTAATTTATCAAATTTATCTAAAAGTGCTATGTGCATTTGTAAATGACATACATATTAGATATTTTATTATTTTTTAATTGGTAAATGCTTTGTATGAGGTGTTGTAAGTGGTTGACAAATAAAATAAAATAAAAATAAGACAATACATGTTTAGGATATAATTTCTACTGACTGCCCTGCGGTTGCTGCAGAGATTTCTTTGAAAAAAAAACATATAGCTATTATATTGTATCTTCCGGTATTTGAAATCTAGACAATATAATTTGCAATCGCAGGGGACGCATTAGAATAACGCATCCCGGTTTTGGGGGAAAAATAGGATGAAGGAGGGAGATGGCGGTGTAAAAAATCCCTCATCCCAATCCCCCAGTTAGGAAACCCATGGTTATCGAGATATTCGGAATTAAAGTGTTTGAGGTTATGTCACTACATAGGCCGATTCGGTTCTGGCACTCGCCGGCCGCTGCCGCGCTCGTACGATGTGCTTTAAAAATTACCTAACACAACCTAACCTACATGATTTTTTCCCCAGAATTTTATGTGTAATCATTCGGGTACCCTGCACTAGATTTTGATGTGTAATTATTCAGGTCCATCTTATCGTTAATCAGCTAAAGTCATCGGAAATCCGCAAAAACACACGAAAAACACTACGAGCACATACCTCCTCATAGGCCTCGGATATTCTAGATGTCCATGGGCGGTGGTAGTCACTTTCCATCAGGTGAGACTCATGCTCGTTTGCCCCCTCTTACATAAAAAAAAACGTAACTACGAAAAGAATGGGATGACAACATTAACATTGAACATAGCGTCGCCGGTCGTATGTTGACATAAACAAAATGGCGGAAAACGTTCTGTTTCATGATCATACAAATTTAATATATATGTATTTTAATTTTAATTAATTATTACACAATAATTAGTTATTATAAAATAACAGTAAATATTTATAAGACAAAATCATCATAAAATAGTATTCTAGAACTTTAAAAATGCACATGTCAACCCAAAATAACCTTTATTAGCACGTAGCTTAAAACTCGTATAACAAAAACTACGGACTTCCTAACTCTGGGAGGGTGTCATTCGAAAGAGGGAACACACTTCTATAAAATACAACACTTATTACACGCAAAATCGGGATGCGCTATTCTAATGCCAACCCCAATCGCAAATTAGCAGACTGTTTAGTCAATGTAGTATAAGGCATTTTGTTAAAATTCAATAGAAGATATTACAATTCTGAATCTATATCATTATATTCACCAAGAATCAAAGAAAGTTTATATTTTTGGTACACTGATAATTATGAAATGTAAATGAACTATAGTAATAATTCTTTCTTTCAATAATTGTAAACATTATATTATGTTAAGCGAACATTATCAGACCGATATTTATCACTATTTGGATAATCAAATCAATAGACAACAACAATAATATCGTCAATTGTTTATAGCTCACAGTTAAAACATACTCTGAGCAAAAGGTCAGGCGAGTTTTATAATATATTCGTGTGAAGAAGAATGGGTGTTGTTTCAGTATAATGAGTGACAATACGACGTCGTGTCGCCATCGCGCCGCTAATTCACTCAGTATAGCACTGTCAAGTGAAGGTACTGTCGGTTCCGGGATACATACATATAGTTTTTGGAGCCGGTTGGCGTGGTTGGTAGATACTTGCCTTTCGCGCCGCAGGTCGTGGGTTCGATTCCCACCCAGGACAGATATTTGTGTGCATGAATATGTCTGTTTGTCCTGAGTATGGGTGTAATTATCTATATAAGTATGAATTTACAAAAAGAAAAGTAGTATCTGTAGTATATCAGTTGTCTGGTTTCCATAGTACAAGCTCTGCTTAGTTTGGGATCAGATGGCCTTGTGTGAATAATGTCCCAGGATATTATTATATATTATTATTCGTTCACACGATACATGTTACTTTTTCATTAATTATATAATATTCAAAAATTGCTTTTCTTATTTATTCATTTAAATATAAATATTAATTAAAATGTTACTAAGTCGACGCATGCATTACTTCTCTCAGACTCGAAACACTTTACGAAACATAATTATTGTTTTTTCTCCTGGTAAGAAATCAAAGTTTACGTTAATGAATAGATAAAAATAAAAATATATATTAAAATTGTAATACTGACCGTTTGTTTGCTCGTTTATGTTACATAATTATATATTTTTTTAGTTATTTTCTTAGAAAGCCCTAATACGTTGGATTCAAAAGGAAACATTACTTAGTTAGTTATTTTGTTGATAATCTGTGTATAATTTTCAAATAATTATTATTTACTATTAATCAGTAATTAGTCAATATAACAATGAGGGTTCATTGTTACATCGACTTTCTAACTACGTGGTCCTAAGAAATTATTAATTTGAAAACCTTGCGGTCTTATATTGGCTCGAGTCGGGATTTGAACCCAAGACCTCTGACTCTGCAACCTTATAGCTAAACTATACACGCACCGTTACATACCGTAAAATAAATATTAATACATCACTGTAAAATAGTCGCGTCATCATACCACACGGTCATAATAAATTCAAGTACTGTACGGAACCCGTGAAGTACCTCTGAATCAAACCCAAATGAACCCAAGTCCGGCACGCCCCGTGGTGACAATAAGCGTTCCATTCACGCGCTGTGATCGGGTCCGTTAGCGCGATTTACGATACGATACCACTAACTAGAACCAAATAGGGGTGCTCGAAGATCGATGGCTGCAATGTTGAATGTAGCGGGACAAGGCAGATCTCAGGGTTTCTGAGGTACATATAAATTAACAGGTTAAAAGACGGTTACCTACTTAATTCCATATTAAAACTTTGTTGCTGATTCTAAGAGCGGGCAATACATGTGAGTTTTATAATATGTACATGTAAAATAATGTCTTGGAACCTTTATTACTATTTCAACTTTTTGCTTATTTCTTTAATACAAAAACAATTGACATTCTTAATTTAATGTTGCTCGTACAATTTTATGTAATAAGTTTTAGCCAGTCTGATATACCGTTCTTGGCCTGTTTATTCAAACGATTCTATCTTTCATTTAACCGATTAGAGATTGCGTTATATAATTTGTTATTGGAAATAGAAAAATTGCGATTAAATTCTGAAATTTACAAAGTAACGGGCTCTGTTTACGTTTTTCAATATATAAAAGATCTAGACAAAACCGAGGCATGTCTGTGTAAAAGGACAGGCTATTTCACGAGGCGTTAGCTTATAAACCAGGGCCATTAGTTAGCCGTCCGATATCTAGACGCAGTCACGATGTCTGTCGCCTAACGCTATACACAAAACACTTGCCATTCCCAGGCCACCGCACTTAGCTATACATCACTGGATCGATAGATAGCCGATCGATAGATATGCGCGAGCGCTGAGTTGCGCGTGCGCAGATACGATCGCAGCGAGGGTGAAAACAAGGAAACGCATGTTTTGACAGTGGTCGTCCGTTTAATGGCAAGCTTTATTGGTGTACGGTATTTGTTTGACCAACAATGAGTGGTTCCCGATACAACCGCGAGTAACCCGTAACCCACAAACTGAGTTAACTATGTATGTACATAATATGTCTACAATGTTCATTATACTCATTGCTTTACTAAAAACATTTAGCGTTTCTTTTTTAATTTACATTTCTGACTTTATTTTATTGTACTCGAAATATCATAAATTGGCAATAGTAGTATGTATCTACCTAATCAACGTTATATGTTTATTTTTAGTAGTGAATTTATTCAGGAAATACATTCAAAATGAAACCCTAAAGTTAATAACGAGTCAAACATTATATTATTTTATTTGAAAATAAATAAATTAGAGCTGTAATATTTGCATAATAAATGTAATAAATGAAGAGGTTTGTTGTACATCGCCCATATATTGGTTTTATTTCCTTTTGATCTTGTTTTATGTGTTGGATATTCTCGAGGGAGACTGCGCAGAACATGTTATTGTGGTCAAAGGTGAGGCAAACACAAGTGCTCTCTAATTCTTCACACGATGGGACGGCAAATCCAATACAACTGGAAAGTGTCCAACAGATTCACGTGCTTTTCCAAGCACACAAGGAGTGTAGACACTGCTACTTATCTGCTGCCATTGAGATTTTCTTGACATAAATACCGAATAACTTTTTATTGGTTAGGCTAACTATAACACGAAGGAAGACAGTAAGCCTTTGATATAAATACATAATGAAATCGTTTAACAAAAACATGGTGAAATTATCGTCTATCGATTTAACTGTATCGGTATTCCGGACCGCATGGCGAGCGTGTCTCCATGTATCTTTATAAGCATAATGCGGTGGTATCGTAGGACACTCGTATTACCTACCTCACTAACTCAGGCGCAGCTGAATGGAATAAATCTGAATTTGAATTAACCGAGCAAAACGCGCCACTTGTCGCCGAGGTATTTTTGTTTCTCATGCAAATGTGAGATCAAAACATTGCTAGCGGTGTTACGGCTTGTGCCTGATATAATTGCATGCTTTTCGTTGTTTTGAATAAATTGTTCGTGTATAAACGCAACAACATGATCTAGATTTAATAGTAAAATGAGACGATTAAAACTAACTACAGAATGAAAGATAATAATTAAATGTCAGGAAAGAAAAAATTTAATATATAAATTAACGCATGAATGTCGAAAATTGTCGAATTTTTTAAATATGTATTTTAAAATTATGAAATGGGGATGAAATTCGATAAGCTTTTTTTCAAAAACACATATATGTTTCCTCATGAAGTTTTCCTTGACTGTCGAGCACAAAATTAATTATAAACACAAATTAAGCACATGAATATCCTGTTGCCTGGTTATATTAACCAGGCGCGCAGAAAGGGTTTTCAAACCGTATTAGGTCTCTTGCTTATAGCGTTACTCTGCGGTCTCCAGCATTCGAACACGCTGGGAGCAAGCATCTGTCTTGCTTACAGTCAACAGTGGCACGCATTCAGCGATTTATGTCTTTTGCCACTTTTCTCAAGCCGTAGATCCATTCAGATGGCTTTGTGACCTTTTATTTACTACTTTAGAAGTGTCGCTGTACTTGATGGTTTGTGCTTATGTTCTAAATATATATTTTGTTTTTGTAAGCAATATTTGGGGAAGTTATAATTTTCTGATTTGTCGCTGTCTCTCAGGCTGCATGGATGGCGTAATGAGTTCTTAATATAATTTTAAATACACTAGTTTAGTTTATCTTAACTGGGGAAGAGAGAATTGCATGTCTTCTTAATATAATAGTATTCAGTGACCGCTTTGAAAAACTATAGATGTTTTTATTCAAGTAGCTGTAGGTGATTAGCTGCTAGAAGCGATGTGGTGATCAATGCTGCACACTGAGTTACGTGTTAACGTATCAAATGTGGTTATAGCTTATTTTACAACTTAGAGAGTAATAAATATACACAAAGGGGCCGTATAAGAACGTTTTGAACACTTTGTGGATACTATATTTTGCACATAAAGTCCTTTATGTGGACATTAATGGGATGGCTGCTGTAGATGCGAAAATATAAAAACCAGTTTCTTATAATCGCAGTGAGATATTGTAAACGTGTATGTTTATTTGTTTGTACTGATATTACTCAGTGATTATATTGTTAGTGACAAAAAAGTGAATAAGAGGACCCGTAAATCTCGAGGTACTGGGTTAAAAAGTTAATGAGTTTTCTTTGTAAAATCTCAGTATCAACCTGAAGTCTGGAAGTTGTGTATGTTATTTTCACTTTATTGCAAAACATAAAGTATATCTTATATAGAAGGCTTATATAGAAGGTTTAATACTAAAAACATACTCTACCAGCCGAACTTAGGACGTGCAGGAAGTGATCTTTGTGCACCAGAAAAATAAATGAATTTCAGACAGTAAAAAATCTCGTAATATAAATCTAAATTAAATACAAGTTGAAAATAATTGTTTTACTAATAATAATTTAATTTCACATTCTATGTTAGAGATATCATTAAAAAGTCAAAGCTATTTTCCGCTTTAAACAAAAACATCAATCTCTATTAAGATTAAAATTAATATTTAATCGTAGTTGGTGCATTAATGTACATAATCTGATATTTGCTATCGCATTGAGAATAGATAATGGATAGTTCTATGCACCGCGCATGCGCGCTGCTCCTTCGGTTGGAGTCCCGCTGCGCGTGCGCTGCTCAGAGCTAGATTTACTGGCTGTTACCTTGATCTGTTGCGCGGCGTTACGACCAATTTATAGACTGATCAAGAATATTATCATTTTAGAAAGCCTATTGCAATCGCTTTAAAACGATTACCGAATTATCGGTGATGACTATGTTTCATAATAAACGATCTATTAAATCTATATTTGTATGAAAATGTTATTAATCAGATTAGTATTATATAAATGCGAAAGTAATTCTATTTGTATATTACATCATCGCGGCTAAGCGACTTTTTCGACCTTAATTCGTTTTGTCAAAGAGACCTGCTTACGGATAAATAATTTGCGGGATTAACGAAAATATTTATGTTATACCTAATGTAATGAGGTTGTTGTCGCGGAATGAGGCCATATATATAATAAGAATACATATATACATGTAAATATACACTTTGTTACTCACATCTTAATAAACTGTACATAGTCGTATATACGAGTATAATACAAAGAAGACAAAGGTCTTGCATGGATAGTTTAAATTATCTAAAATCCGCTCATTACCATTTGCTTATCACTTATGTTCTGTATTATCTGCAGATCCCGTTTTTCATTTAAAATTAGGAATCAAATCTATTTCTCGGATTAGCCGTCGATCTCGATTGATGTGTGTCTGTCAATTACGCGCACGCTGCGCACGCGCATCCATCACACGGACCACCGGCTGCGTCTGTGCCGCAATAATTATGTACTATCACACCACACATTGGATACGTTATATAAGGCATTATATTTGCATTTAATTTTAACTTACAACTCTTTGTTCTTTCTATGGAGAATTTCATATCAAGAATTTAAATCGGAAATGTACGGGAAATAATTTTTAAAACCATAATTACTATGGTCATTTTGTTGATACCGATCTGTTTTTGTGACGCACGATATAAATTATTAAAAAAATTAAGTACATGAAAACTCAGGGGTGCTCCCAATCTATTATTCAAGACATACATAATTTTAATTGGCGATCACCCGAAAACTTCTATGACGAGTTGTATCCACTGTGCTATCGCGGCTCTCAATCTTTTAATAAATATCTTTATAGTATAATAGTTAGTGTAGTAGTTTTCACAAACCTAACTACTTGAATTAAGCATATTTTGTCTTGATACTTGTAATTTGAAAAAACAAGTACTTTACTGTGAAAATTTCTTATGCATAAAAACCTCAAAGCTTGAACCAGTTGGTTCACACAGGGTATTTTTAGTTATTCATACATACAATGTGGCTCAAAGTACCAAGTAGTAGCTTCAAGTAGTTTAAAACATCTGCATATTATATTTATATATAGATTACATTAACGTCGGATTTGAAACCAGGCTTATATAAATGGACTCTCGTCTATCACTCTGTGTCGTTATCACTTAATGTTGTCGTGTTGATGATTATCTCTAAGTCTATTCGCTTATTATAAATCCGGAACTCAGTCCTAAAGTCAAACTTGAAAAGTGAAATTCGGTGCACACGCTGAGTTAAATACGATGGAGTTATGTCAAAAAATGTTATGACAAATACTGATAATATGAATATATACATTGTAGCTTGTTGTGAAAAATAAACCCTGATTCTCTCGCAGATTCTTGTAAAGTATCAGGTATTTATTTTCGAACAAGTAGAACAGTAATTGACAACGATTTCATTGCCATTATTGCGAGTATTAATTTTAGCTGACTTCGAATATACGGTTATTATTCTGTCTATTTTTTTGTGGTGCGTGATACATAATACCTATACCGGATGGAATTCGATTTTTATAATTCTTTTAACAGGTTATTAGAGTGTATAGCCCCGTCTAAATTTAAAGAATAAAGGTCCGGAAAGAGTTCAGGCACAGGGCCAACGGTTTTGAGAGCATTTATCCAAATCCCCGGTTCTCAAGTTTAGTCATTTATATGCATGTTTGCGTGCGTACCAAACATACAAATTTGCTCTAGCCAATCGCAATAGGAAGTGTTGTTCCTATTATATTGATTATAATTTTTATAATTCTTGAAGAACTTGTTATTGTTGGTTTTTGCACGTTTTCCAGGGCTTGGTAATGTGAAAGCACTTTCATCTTTCCAGTATCGTATTGATACAGAAAAATTCTTGACGAAAACACTCTGTGACTATTCTGGGTCGACCCAGGTTCTGCTGGCTTATATAGCTTATAGCTAGCCACACGTAATCTCTTTTGAAATATAGTTAAATATAAAAGCGAATAGAATCGCTACAACAATTCGATAATAATAATTTAAAATACTGTAAAGATTTCTCACGGTAATTATTCTGATATAAAGCGATCGCAATCGTATATTTGTGCAGCTTTTTCCTTAACCTCCGGACCGAGAACTTTCTAGAAACTTATGAGCGGGCATCGCTGAGACGTCACGACACAATGTCGCCTGGAAAAAAACATGGTAGCTTTTGTATTCGAACCGCATTCTAGTACAAATAGTAAGATAGCGGATTAAGGCAACATTATATACATAGTATTACAATGAATCAAACAATAATTTCTAAAGCGATAAAGATTCTACTTATAGATATTACAAAAGAAGAGAGTAGTGCAAAGAGAAGAAAGCAATTTTGTTGCTAATACACTTATACTACTAATAATAAATACAAAATTAACAGTGCAAATGAAGTTATTTAGTATTTATAAATTAAAAGTATAAAGTAATAATCAGTTAACAATAATAGACAATATTTACAAAATATTATGTTAGAGTAAGTTCCTAACTTTCTTCCCAAGAGGTGAGGAGAGGCGATTGCCCGGCTGTAGATTACTTACAGCCTGTTACTTTATTTTAAAAGAACAATGTCGTATTTAATGAAACGGAAAGTCATCAAAATGAAACATATGTACATATTGAACAAGAGTTATTATAATTTAAGGTAGTTCAAGTCCAAGACATTCATAGTAACCTATATTTTAGTATTATTGTTGGCGAACTGTTTTGTTTTTCACAAAGATTTCTTATTTTAAATTCACCAGAACCACGTTACTTTAAGCTTCAATAAGAAGGATATAAATATTTATGAACTCAAAACTAAACATTGCGAATTTTCTGTCATTTTTGTTTCGGTCATATGGTATTTAGTCGGTAGCTCTTATGTTTGCAGTTTTATATATTTTATATAAGGCTTGAGAGAGTAACCAACGTGTAAATTTGAATACCATTTTATGGTTGTTGTGGCAGGATTTAAAGTATTGTTACATCAAAAATGTATCTACAACTTTGCAAATAAAGATTTTGAATTTTGAATAAAGCTGTTTGCATTTTGTAACTGTTTGATTAGCTATTAAAGCACGGCTGAAATATTTATACATAGACCTTTCTATTGTGGCTGCACCTTTTATTTTGTTATATACAGGTGTACTGAAGTAGAATGTTATAATTTTTTCAATTTAAGCGAATATGCTACGCATCCTAAATCATTGATTCTCTGGAATCGTTTTGTAGTCGACGAATCCAAGGAATATTGAATGCTCAAAGTATAACAGCCCAGTCAGAATGACCGCCATGACTGTAATTGGTTAGGAGGACATAACAACTTTAGAAGTTCTTCAATTAGTTTAGGAAGGCAAGGCAAATACGGTTTGTTTCCTCATGTCTCTGTATGATATTAATGTTTCCAAAGCAATGTTTTTTGTTTTCATGTTAATATTAAGGTGTAAAATTATTTAATTGTTTAAATAATTTATGTAGCACCATTCTGTAGCAGTTTCGACGTAGAAATCACATAACAATTATAATAATCTGTACTGATTTATTTCTAAGGTAAAGTGAGTAATTAATGATTTATTAGGATAATTTCCTTCTAGTCACCAAATAAATTTTAGTGTGCACATAATTTAACATTATATGCACAAAATACGGGAAATAATAAAACGGTTTGAATGCGGTCAGTTGCTAATAAAGTCGAGGTCGACATTTAAATTGATCATTTAAGGATGTCACGTAACATTGTGTCGATATTCATAAAACGAACGTTCATTTTATATTTCAAGTTATTGAAGTGAAAACTTCTTTAGCGGCGTTGTGCACTTTTTATGATGGGTAAAAAATGTTAAACTCCCGTCAGGTTGCGTGACCCTGATTGAAAATTCGTAAGACGGATTTTGAAGTGTTAAATTTTTAATGTAATATAAATGTCTAAATCATGTTTTTGTATGATAGCGCAATAAATGAATATTGTATTTTATCACATAAATGATAGTAGTTTTATATTGATAATTAAAGCAATTCGAGCAAAATTTTTCCCTAATCAATCCAAAATTTCAAAAATTCACATTGTTAATATTCAAATTTTCACTTCTGCCGGCACTCCCGAGTGCAACCCGTTGATTTTTTTTAAAATAATTTCTGCACAATGCGCAATATGTGGATTCTTTCTTATGTATAATATCATTGGTGGGCTTATATAGTACTCTTATGTAATAAATTTTCGAAGTCATTTCTAACGTCATTACGTAATCATAATGAAGTCAATAAAAAAATTGCCACCTTTAAATACGTGGTGAGTCATTTATAATATATTTTTACATATTTTTATTAAATTATTGGGACCATAAATAAAACGTTAATAGGAGTAGTTATTATGTAAAATGACAAATGTTTAAAGTAATGGAAAGTTATAGAAGTCGCTTGAAAAATCCGTAACTAGTTTGAACCCAAAGACATTTTTAAAATAATGTTAACATGTTTTAAAAAAATAAACAAGTGCCTACGTTATTTCATCATCAATCGCTGCCGTTTTGGTTATTTGTGAAAACAGATTCGTCAATCAGTATGAATGTCCGAAGCTGAAAAGCGCGCTAGGACTGTTGCCGCCTGGTCGAATCGTACGAGATCCAGGCATATCAGGATGGCTGGATGAAATGATAATAATATAATAAAATAGGTTATCTTTATCATTATAATTTTAATTATGTTTCTTTTCGGTTTAATCCGAATTCCCCCGCGTCACTGACCGCAACTCGTGACAAGACAAACTGTTTCTCAGGATCTCGTAAAAATTAACCCATTAACATCAATTAACGCGCGCGGACGTCGACCCGTAGGTAAACGCAAATCGTTTGACACGCGACAATTTTAATTACCGTCATCGTAATAAGGGTTGTTTTCGTGTGGCAGGTCCGTGTTGCAAGTGTTCTGTGACCACGTAATCGGTCAAATAAATTGGGATAGAGGCGTTAAATGACTTGATTCTCGGAGGCGGTTTGAGTTTTTGTGAGTAGTGATGGAGGCATTCTACTCGTGTTGTCGATTCTACATTGCTTATTATCAAAGTAATTAGAGAATGTATAAAAAACAACATATTTACGATATAAACATTCGTTTAAATATTATTGATATTGTTTTATTATAATATAGTAAATATATTATGTGATTTTATTAGTGAAATTGTACCTGGCCACTAATTTTTTATCTGTCATCTTTTTTTTAATTATCTGTATTTCTTAGGTTGTAATGTTACGTACAACAAACCAATTTTGATTTATTTCATTTAATTTCATAGTAAGTTTCTTGCTGATCCTAGTAGAATTAACGTTACAAACCAGTGGTAACTTTGCATTTAATTTATTTGCTTCACGAAGTATAAATGTTTTTAATGATGCATTTTAGACATATGCCAAAATTTATACATCAACGGCCTACTTGTAAACGATACATAGCGGCTTAGTTAAACACAGATTTCGCTCTTTCTGTCATTATTAAATTGACATTCGAAGGAAGAAGATAAAGCATTAATATATTACATTATATTAATAGATTATACATGATAAAGGAATTAACATGAAAAAATTTAAATTGATTCTATTATTACGATGTTTAAATACGTTAAAGTTAATACAAGTTATTTTGTATCGGTCGCTACCGGAGCCTCTCCTCACTAGCCTTCGGCGTGTGGTAGCAAGTCATGCGCGGTAATGACCGAATTAATTCGCTTCCCCCTTCCCCCATACAGACGTCTTAGGTATATTACAGTTATAATGGTTGAAACATACAATTAATTATATGTATATCATTTTTTGATGTATAATATATTTGTTGATAAAAATGACGCATTTGGTTTGGTTTAACTCATATGTGGAAGATATTCTGTAAGATCCTAAGCGATATAAAATATAAACAAGCTTATATGTACATATATGTATCAATATATGTTCGTGTCGAGCTGTTCGTAGAGAAAGCACTTTGATGCTTCATTCAAAGAGAAAAATGTCTCTCGTCGAATTTTATGAGAAATCTTAAAATTTACAAAACGTGACTTAATGACATCAAATAACCCACTTGTAATTTTAAGTGGCTCATTATAATGATAAATATGGTCTCCATGACGAAAATCTCTTCTCTTAAATAGAGGTCACGGGGCAGATTCAGCACGTAACCAGAGCCCGTATTGATATGCCGAGCACACTGCGCGATGGCATCACTCTTATCTCAGGAGTTTGGAAAAGGTAAGGGGTATTTTGAATTCAGGGCATGCTCGCTTCAAACGTAGAATACACCAAATATCGCCATGTCGAGCCTGCATTGTCTTAACGGCACTGCTCGGGTCGTTCGAGGTCAAGTGGCTACAGTTTCTTTATTTAAATGCAACGAGATGTCATATCTACGTTTATAAAAGGCATGTAGTTTAATTAAGAATGTGTACGGAAAAAAATATACACCAAGCTTCCGACTCCGCAAAGTCAATTTATAATTCACTAGCTGTGCCCGCGGTTTCACCCGTGCATAATTAATAAAAATATAATGAATAAAAATCAGCCTAGAACCTTCCTCGATAAAAGGACTATACAACACAAAAATAATTTTTAAATTCGGACCAGTAGTTCCTGAGATTAGCCGGATCAAGCAAACGAACTCTTCAGCTTTTTATATTAGTATAGATTAGGCAAATTGTTCGCTTCTATAATAAAATTCCTTGAATACTTTCCCAATTAATAAATTTATATCTCTTGTTAAAAAAATATTAATACCTACGGCATAACATATTGCATAGATGATAAAAAGTGTGGAGTTAGCATTCGTTGAATTTCATGCAGAACATTATTACATAATTGTATTCAATTTACATACGTATGTAATTTATTGTCAGTTCTGGGTACGACCTAACCGGTGGTGACTTTTAATTTAATTTAACTTGTAAAATGACGATTTAAATGTAACTTTTAAGAGCCTAGTTGGATAAATTATATTTTGTTTTCTTAAGTTAGTTAAATAAAATGCGATAAAATGTTTTATATTCCTTGATCAAGTTTAAGGACTGCACTGTCTGAAGCACACTAACCTTACACACTAGCAATCCAAAAAATGCATCCCTTAGAGCCGCAAGCCGCGTTCTGATTCCTCTACTAAAGTTAAAATATAAATAATTATAAAGTCAGTCATTTTTTGGCCGAATAGTCAACTCTTTGTCTGTACTACTTAGTTTATCCGAACACTGCAACGCAAAGACTCAATTGTTATAATATTAAGACGTTTTATTGAAGTGAACGATACTAAATTTTATGTTTTCTAACAAGACGATTTCAACATACACACGTAATAAATAAATGAGCTCACTGCATTGCCACATCGAGACGGACAGACGGACAATGATTTGTGCAAATTATACATCAGCCCCGGACCCGCCCGTTGTTTACGAGGCTATTACTGACGCGATATTGCTTTGCCATTCACTTATACGAGTATACCTATCCGTTTAACAGAACGCTCTCCGCTACGTCCTGCCCGTGACGACGCACGGATGTACTAGAAGTTTATTTCATATATAACAAGAAAATGTTATGTGAAGTTGACTATTATACACACCGATCGTACACGCACCGAAAGAGAGTATCACTGTAAGTCGGTATACGACACTCCTCGGAGATACACGAAGTGGATTTTTGAAGAAAAACACTCAGATGGTATTAGCGCACATACTTGTGCAATATATTATATCCTGCACAGACGGCCAGTACCTGAGCCGTACCATCATGACTGAAATTCAGTCTTCGAAATTTACAATTTTTTATATAGTCACTTACTAGTCGCCATACTGGGGATTGACGTTCGATGCGACCTCAATCCAAGGGTGTTATAAAAACAACCTCACGGAAACTCGGAGTCCTGAACAAGGTGCGGCGTTTTTTCACGCCACAACAACTGCTCCTGTTGTACAAAACGTACTTCTAAAACATGGAATTCTTTACCAGCACACGTTTATCCCTACTCTTATGACCTAGGTTCCTTCATACGAGGCGTGAAGAGGCATTTTGCGGGCCGGCAAGGCGAAACAAACTTGGTGGTAGTGCTTTGTGCAAGTCCGTCAAGAAATTATTAATATATCTTACAGTGCCAATGTAGGTATATAGGCGGTGGTGACCGCTAACCATTAGGTGGCCCGTTTGTCCGTCTAACTATTGTATAAAAAAAATCAAACACACAGAAGACACCTTAATCTCCATATTATAAGTGACTGTCTGGTTGTGTGTCAGCCTATAAGCCGAATACTATTTTAAAAGTAAAAGTCTGTTGTAAAATCGTGTGTAATTGCAAAAAAATGTTAAATCGTTGTTTAATTCGCTTGGTTTCCGCTATTAATTATGAAAAATTGTTATTTTTGATTATTTATAGACGTGATATAGAAAATATTTATCTTTATCTTTTTATTTGGGCCAATTTATATAAAAAAATTGACGTTAATATGTTTAAATACAGTAAAATGTCAATGTGGTCGTCTTTCGTCTGGTGAGCTTGATTTAAAGGTTGTCTAGACTTTACTTGCTTGTTTTTTGTTATGTCTATTTAGCAACACACTTGGTGGTAGAGTTTTGTGCAAGCTCGTCTGGGTAGGTACCACCCACTCATCAGATATTCTACCGCAAAACACCAGTACTTGGTATTGTTACTTGGTGGTAGAGCTTTGTGCGAGCTCGTCTGTGTAGGTACCACCCACTCATCAGATATTCTACCGCAAAACACCAGTACTTGGTATTGTTACTTGGTGGTAGAGCTTTGTGCGAGCTCGTCTGTGTAGGTACCACCCACTCATCAGATATTCTACCGCAAAACACCAGTACTTGGTATTGTTACTTGGTGGTAGAGCTTTGTGCAAGCTCGTCTGGGTAGGTACCACCCACTCATCAGATATTCTACCGCAAAACACCAGTACTTGGTATTGTTACTTGGTGGTAGAGCTTTGTGCGAGCTCGTCTGTGTAGGTACCACCCACTCATCAGATATTCTACCGCAAAACACCAGTACTTGGTATTGTTACTTGGTGGTAGAGCTTTGTGCGAGCTCGTCTGTGTAGGTACCACCCACTCATCAGATATTCTACCGCTAAACAGCTGTACTTGGTATTGTTACTTAGTGGTAGAGCTCTGTGCAAGGTCATCTGGATAGGTACCACCTACTCATTAGATATTCTACCGCTAAACAGCAGTACCTGGTATTGTTGTGTTTCGGTTTGAAGGGTGAGGTTTACAGGCATAAAGGATATGACATCTTAGTTCCCAAGGTTGGTGGCGCATTGGCGATCTAAGCGATGGTTAACATCTCTTACAATGGCAATGTCTATGGGCGTTGGTGACCACTTACCATCAGGGGGCCCATATGCTCTTCCGCCTACCTATGCCATAAAAAATATTACAATATATACAATACAGATATTAAATAACAATAATAACACCAACTGATTATGAAAACAAATTATATTTTTTTTAAATATATAACAACGTTAGCAGTATTGTAATGCATTTTACATAAAATATTATTCACCTTAATAATAATGTCCCCAAGACCGATTTCCGTCACGGCGGCCAATCTCAAGAGAGGTTAGTCAACTGCAAAGGAGATATTATAGTGCACAAGTGTGTGCGCAAACACAGGTGCACTCTCTTTTCCTTAGCTCTCATAATCCGATGGGACGGCAATCCGACACGACCGGAAAGAGTTCAGGCGCAGAACCAACGGCTTTATGTGCTTTCCGAGGCACGGGAGTGTACACACTTTCAACTTCCAGACTTTGGGCTGCTACTGAGAATTTTCCGACCGAAAATCCAATAACTATTTATTGGCCCGACCTGGGAATTGAACCCAGGACCTCCGGGTCTGCGGGCTTACATCTAGCCACTAGACTAGCTAGGCAGTCCAGGCAGTATTAACCTTACCTCACCCTTCAATAGTATTACTGTTAAAAATATATTTCTGTCTATATAAATAAAGTTTATTGTCGGTTGGAAAATAAGTCCTTCAAGCCTTAGGTCCGATGTAATTCCTTTTAAATGCCCTACACTGCCATTCCTACTTTTTGGTAGCTTTGCGAATAATTTATTTTGTAAACGAAATAAGAGCCTCGTAAGAAATATTTACTTGGTATGGCTTTGTGCAAGCTCGTCTGGCTATGTACTACCCTACCCATTCACAAGGTATTCTATCGCAAAACAGCAATAGTTAGTATTGCCTTGGGCAACGACTTCTTTTCCTTTCTTTTGATGATAACATCTTGGACCTTATTCTACTACGCTTCTTCAATGAGCGTTGATAGATGTGGCAGGATTTCTCCCGACGGATACAGGTTTCCTCACGATGTTTTCCTTCACGAGTACACATTAGGTAAATATATTGTTATTTTGTAAATGAGAATATTATTTATTTTATATTATAATTTAAAGCTTATTGTAACCATTTGCAAATTAAATAGTTTTAATTAATTTATTTATCAGCAGTTCTACGGGTTGATATCACATGTAACTGAATTGCTCAATTTTTACGAACATTATTGACATCGGATAAGCAAATTATTGGAAACACTTGTCACTGTTGTAAATGACATATTGGCGGCTAATCGCGTGGGAGGCCCTCGTGGACTCGAACCTGCGATACTGCAATTTCCATTCACCTATCAAACCAGTAACAGGTGGTTTCGTCACTAAATTGGTCTCAATTTTAGTACTAAATTAATTTCGAATGTTGCATTGACGGAATGGTTTGTCGAACGTCGTGACCGGTAATATTGGACACAAATCGACACATCGATTTCGAAATAATTATATACGTGTATTAAATAACTCAGAGCTACGGTACGATACGATAGCTGAGAAATAATTCTATTTCCTGTTGTTTTATATCTTATCGATTAAATAATTACTTCAATCAATTGTATTACATTATAAACTGAATCAATTTAATTATTTGCGCTCAGGAACTACTGAATGTCTGAATCAAAATTGTTTTAGTTTTTACCAATAAATAGTTTGAATCTTAGAAATGAGCAATTCTGAGTGTCCAACGTTGTTTACAAACTTTTTATAAATAATCCTATGTTCATGTTGACAGTATATAAATGAATGTAATTATTTAAATAAAGAAGAATATTCATGAAGCGACAAAAAGCAATTTGAGTTTAATAATGATAATGATGAAAACAGTCGTTGATTCGATGTAATAACAATAATAAAATTTCTTGCTCCATGAAGCCAAGATATTGCAATCTGTTACACTTTTATTAAAAAAAAATGCATAAACACGTCGTAATGACCACTCCACGTGTACTGCAGACTTCCCACGAACAATTTTATTATCTTATTAGTGTGAACAACGTCTTCATAAAGTGTCGCCGGCCGCGGGACATCTTTCATTACCTCCGTAATGACTTTAATAAAATCCTGTACTTACTTTCATTATGAAGATACTAAAATATTTCGAGTATTTACGTTGTCGTTATATAAGAAATTCATTTCGATGTAAGCGAAGTCTTCGACTTAGTTACACTAGAGATACGCGGCAATGGACGTGTTACATGTGATAAATGTATTGGTCTCTGATGTGTTGTTATTCTGAAGGTGATTACCGAAGAGCCTGCAGGCTTACGAGCTGGCTTCGAGGGCGGGGCGCTGGGTTAACGCTTGGTTCCCTCGGGGTTCGCCACTGTGCCCGCTGATATTCCATCTGTTTGCTTATAGTTGTGTTAATGTTACCGTTTGCTTGTCCTCGGGCATTAAAACGAGCACTCGCTAAGTTTATAGCTGTTTTATTACACGTTTAACCGTAATAAATACTTTGTAGATGAACAAAATATGTTTTAGATTACAAGCGTGGAATGTTTGTTTACGAATTAATGAGCTGTCGTTATTGCAAATACAGTTTTTATTATATTAAATGTAGTGTAGTTACGTGTAGATTTCTAAGATATCTGAAGTAAGGTTCTAAGTTACGAAACAATGCAAATTTACCTAAAGATAATCTGAGACGTGTCGATATGACGGATGACGGTGCCGCCGGCGACAGTGACGTGTGAACACTCTTGCTAAAGCCCAGCCACAAATCATGAACGACGTTTATCAGATATTACATTATCTGCAGGCGGTGAAGAAATATCTCTGAGCGTTTGTTTCTGTACGTACAAGGATGCCGAAAAGGTGAACGTACGACTTGTGATGGAAAATTACCTAAAAGTAAATTAATTATTGTATTGTTGTTGTTGACGAGAATCTATTAACATTAACTGTCTTTTAAATTGTGAAATTAAGTCTCTTAAATATTTGTCAAACTCATTCATCTCACTCTCTTAAACTCAATTATGTATTAAAAAGGGTATTGATCTTTGTTCCATTATAACTCAACAATAAATTTAAGTAATATGTCAAGTAATTGAGAGGGAAGCGTTTTCGATAAGTTGTCAAATCGACGTGTGTGGAGGTTAAGTTTAATTTAGTGGAATAGTTGCCCCGCGCCCACGCGAGTCGCCGGCCGTTACGACACCGAGGGCGAGTCGGGAGCGCTCAGTCGCTTTCATAAATAATCCAAACTACCCATGTTATTATATATTAATTACAGCTTCAACTTTTTTAAATATTTCTATTCGAATGTCAGGGTAATGTTATTATGAATTTATAGCTTTCGTTTCGTAGGATGTGTTAAGTAAGTGTCGTTAAGCGCCACGTGTGATAGAGGTTTAATTGCATTTCATGTCGTATTCAATTATTACTTGTCTCAAAGTAAATTAGGAAATAAATTAGAATTGCCCATTAAATGTTTATTATTCGATCGGATTATTTAGATTTCTAATTTTTGAAACGATTTAACAAATCTCGTTTGGGTCGTAAATTAAAGTACTGTTACATATTCCCAATGACTCAAATGACTTGAAATATTATCGCAATTAAGATGTTTATTAAAATAATAATTAAGTGTATAAGAGGTATTTTGATTCAAAAGAATTTTATTTAGTAATAAAACGATGCTCTTACCGTGTACGTGTTTTATAATGAGTTTTAATTTTATGCATAATAATAAAATTCTCATTTATTTCATTTAAACGGTTATCAATTTTTTCTGAAGCAAGATTAACACTCAAATATTGATTATTGTTTATTATAAGTTTTAAATCTTGTAAAAATACTCGGTGGTAGAGCTTCGTGCAAGCTCGTTTGGGTAGGTACCACCTACTCATCAGATATTTTACCGCAAAACAGCAGTACTTTGTATTGCTGTGTTCCGGTTTGAACGCTGAGTAAGTCAGTGTAATTACAGGCACAAGGGACATAAAATCTTAGTTCCTAAGGTTGGTGGTGCATTTGCCGATTTAAGCGATGGTTAAAATTTCTTACAATGCCGTTTATGAGCGTTTTTGACCACTTACCATCAGGTGGCCCATATGCTCATCCGCCTCCCTATACAACAAAAAAAAACCTTAGCAAATTATCTGAAATTGTTTTTTTTAAGACTTCATCGATTCAGAATTCTATCTGTGCTAGTTAATTGAGAAATGTACTGATAATGTCCGATAACCTTCATTTTAAATAGGTACTTCTTCAATTGCTTCGATAAGTGTATTACGTTGAATACCGCTGCTAGTTGCATTCTTATGCCTGTTGTTAAAAGCCTGATTAGAACACGGGATCCTAAAGCTTATTGCTTTACAATATAAGTGTCATTTTTGCGTTCGTGATTGTCCAAAATTGTGCACCATGTTTTGTAATACGGGAGCGGACCTGTTTATCGGACGTGACCCACATTACCATATTTTTATTGAATTCAAACGAAGTTGTGTGTGGGAATTGTAATGTCTATTATGTTTTTTCTTATAACAAATAAAATACTTATGTTTATAATATCTAAGTATCAGAAAGTATGCCCGGTAGGTGGTGATAAAAAGGAATTAAGTTGGCTACGTGGTTACGACGATTCTGCTCCACTAATACTGGTGAGTTGGTAACCCGAATGATAGCGTAACCAATTCACCGGTATTGCTGTAAAGTATTCTTAAGGAAATGAATGCATCTTTTTTGTCCTGCGTTTGAAATAAACTACACAAATTATAGTTTATGGCTATTTGATAAACGCACGATATTATCAAATTATTCAATTAATGACTGTTTACAACTATAATTTAGTTGCAAAACTTAGTTACAAATTAATTCGAAAACAAAAACTTTGATTCACACCAAAAAGACTCATGAAGAAAAAAAAACGTTTTACTACATAATAAGTATAAATAAGTTATTCGATTTGAACTAGAAGAGCTATATAGCAACATTCCATAGACTGTTAATATTTAAAAGAAAACCTTTTAATTCCATCACAGTTGTATAATACGTCTAGGTATCCTATTCAACCGAGGTTAGACTCCAAATAAGCACCAAGACAGGCCAACGGGTTCGCAGTCGTGGTGCGCGGCTAATTGGTCAAATCAGTGTGTAATTGCAAAGGCTTTGTGCTAGCCGACACCCGACACGCGCGTGTACCTTGCAGCGTTACGTAGCCGGATGCTGAAGGAAACGGGAATGGAAAAACCTAAACAGTATATTTTAAAGTATAGACTTCTCTTCTATGTAACTAACAAATTTATTTATAACAGCCTTACACTCATTAAATACCAATATAATCTTGCAGTCATTACATCAGAAATAATAAGAAATCTGACGTTTAAGTATTGTTGTGTAATTACGGTATAGTTATTATATACATTTCAAAATGCATGTGAACCGCAAACTATGTAACCTAAACTATAAAGCATAAAAAATCAACAGAAACGTATATAATTGCAATATATAATATATCGCAAAAAAAAAACAAAATGTACCCCATGTTTTTAAAATGACGGAGAATGCTCTTAGAATATCTCGGTCAACAATTTCAAGTTCAGCTTTTCTAAGCTCGGAGGGAGCTTATACACAATACCTAAACGTCAGAATTCTTATTATTTCTGATGTAATGACTGCAAGATTATATTGGTATTTAATGAGTGTAAGACTGTTATAAATAAATTATTTGTTTAAATAAAATACACAATATTTGATGCCGTCTGGAAATAAAAACACGCAGAGACGTTAAATATAGCGTAAACGAAAATGATAGAAAAGGTTTTCCTATTTCTTGTTTTTTTTAAGTGCGATGAAAGTATGAAGCCGTAATAAATTAATCACTATAGTTCTTATTTTAAACAAAGAAAGATGTTTTGCATGAAAAATTTTACTAGATTAGATTATAATTTAAAAAAACCAACGAATTATAATGATTACTAAAAGAGGTATAACATAAAATTGATAAAATTAAATCTATTTTCGAACGCTTGCTCTTAATAACATCATTAATCACTTTAAATTCCTTCATGTCGATAAGTGAGTCAGTATTTTTTAAATACTTAAATAGATTCGAGTCTTTATTCAATCTCAAAAGACGACTGACCTGTGATTTGACGATGAACGTGCGTGTGCTTGAAGTTTTATTTTCGACTTGCGGAATGAAGGCCGATAATTGCTACAATTCTACTAGATTGCAATAGCAGGTATCGCTTGTATTGCGTTTACTTGTATCGATCACATTTTTTAATTTTAACATGCAAGGCTTCCTTGGATTAATCTCAGCGTTATATTAAGAAGTATTTGTTTATTATTTCAACGTCGACGAGTAACAGCGCAACATAATGCTCGATGTACCCCCACCACCGGGATCTAAGATGGTATTGGGTCTTTCTGTCTAGAAATCTTCCGTAGCAGCCCAGGGCCTGGAAGTTGACAGTGTTAATACTCCTCTGCCTCGTTAAACACGTAAAGCCGTTGGTACTGAACTGAAAACTTTTTGCTCTTGTCGTTATTTTCATTTCAATGGACTATGATAGTCAGGGAATCAAGTGTGCACATATTTTTGTGCAATATAACAATGATGTCCTGCGCAGGCTATTGAGAAATAATCACCACTATGGTAATTGTATGTTCAATACTTCTATTAATGATTATTAACTTCTTAATATTTTCTTTGTGTTAGAAATGAACGAAATCTGGTTATGCATTTATGTAAATACACAAATACACACTCACACCTACGTTATTTTTTTTTTTTCTTCTTGTCTCCTTCCACTGCTGGACGAAAGCCTCCCCCAAAGAACGCCAACCATCCCGATCTTGGGATGTAAGGGGAGCCAACAACGACCTTGGGTCTACCGTCAACCTCACCTGCCCGTAGTACATCCTGCTAATCAACAAACGAAGCTCTGGCGACTGAAACCGTGGCGGTATAACCACTCAAATG
Source organism: Nymphalis polychloros (assembly GCA_905220585.2). NCBI lineage: Eukaryota > Metazoa > Arthropoda > Insecta > Lepidoptera > Nymphalidae > Nymphalis > Nymphalis polychloros. The sequence goes on from HG992259.1 coordinate 12,038,503, forward strand.
CTGGAATCTGAAAATGCAAATCCTGATAGCGGGCAGCAGCGCTATCAGAGAAAAATTCGAGCCACTACGGTCACCAACCCGCCTGCCAAGCGCGTCTAATTCTGTACGTTAAATACGTATGTTAAATATTAGAAAATAAATTTAACTAAATTGATTTTTACCTTCATGTTTTTTGACAAATTTATTTACACTACGTTGTTCATTTACTACATGCATATAAATATTCTAGAATACAATATAAACCATAGCAATATTTTATTGCCATAAATAAAAGAAATATATTTCTAAAGTTCACGCGAACATAATCTTGCAATAAAGACACTTCACAATAAAATACAAATGATTCACGGAGTGGTATTTCCTTCCAAGCGAAGGAAATACCAGATACCACACAGATCGTATCAAAACGAATCGAAACCGAAAAATTTTAATTATCACCGTTGCTTTTTATTTAAGCCGCCGAGTTGGTTTTTTGTTGAGCGACACATAATTTAATTTGTTCTCTTTTACGGCCGCGTAATTCTACTCCCCGGGAAATGGAGCTACGACGACGTGATGCGGCGTTTCGGTGACGTTCCGGCCACGTTCCGGCGACGGTGCGTGACGGACGCGGCTTCTGCTCCACGCGACCCACTGCGGACGAACGAGTTATAATGTTAAGTTTCTCATTACACTTATAATTGTAATAATAATATATAATAATAATATCCTGGGAAATTATTCACACACGGCCATCTGATCCCAAACTAAGCAGAGCTTGTACTATGGAAACCAGACGACTGATATACTACATATAGTACTTTTCTTTTGTAAATAAATACTTATACAGGATGACTGGGTAATTACTATCAATATTTAAGGAGAATACTCGGTACATGATTCTCATTCGAATTATGTAAAAAAAAATAGGTACTTAATTTTTGACCAAATTTCCGTATAAATAAATAAAGTGTGGACACGTTCCCAGCCTTGCCGGCGGCGCGTGCGGCGGCGTGCTGATACAACACCACGCCGCCGCACGCGTGTGTCGCTACTCCCAACCCCCGCCCCGTGGCTAATTAGTCGGGCGAGCGCCGCCGTAAGGTCTGTACGTCCGTCTTCCCGCGCGCGCGCCTAGCGATCGATCTTACGCGTATACCTAATCTGTCGTGTGTGCGTGTGACCCGTTATTACTTATTAGTAATTAAGTATGGCTTATCAATACACAAATGCAGAATACTTGGACATGGTTCGTGCGTATGCGCGTGCAAATGATAGCTTGCCGGGCGTACACAATGAACATTGGTGGAGTCATTCCAATCCATACGTTACGCGACAGGACGCTTATCAACACAGGTTTAGTGTTAACGTGTGGGCTGGTGTTTTAAATAACTGTTTGTTAGGGCCGTATTTCATCGAAGGAAGACTCAATGCTGTGTCATACTTAGACATTTTAAACAGTGCGGTGAATGACATGCTCGATGATGTACCACTGAGCAATCTCCAAAACTTATTTTATCAACACGACGGAGCACCCGCGCACTATCAGACGCATGTACGTGAGTACTTAAACAATACGTTTGGAGATCGCTGGATAGGGCGCGGAGGGCCTGTGCCATGGCCAGCTCGCTCTCCAGATCTCACTCCACTGGACTTCTATTTATGGGGGGAGGTAAAACGTCTTGTGTATGCTACAGAGTATGTCAACAGAGAGGAGTTGAAATTAAAAATCACTAGTGCTTTCGAAACTATTAAAAGTGACCCATTCGTATTAAATCGTGTGAAAGACAATATGCGTAAACGTGCCGAACTGTGTATCACACGAGAAGGAGCTCACTTTGAACATTTGTTAAGGTTAGTGTAGTTATGTAGGTAAATAGGTAGTTTAATGATTGACAATTGTTGTAAATAAGTATGATTCCATTTTTAAATACGCCGGAAATACCAAGATAGGTAAACAGTTCATATTATTTTTTGTGTCAAGTTCACACCATTTACCTAGTCAATAAATTGGTTGCTTAAACGAATGAAATATCTTGGTATTTGTGCCTGTCCTAAGCCAGGATTAAAGTATGAAGGGAATTGGATCATTTTTGTTTATCTAAGGTAGCCTGCTACCCTGTTAACACGCGGCGGCGCGCGGCGTTTGGATGTAGGTAAACTACCGCGCGATAACTAAATGTACCTACCTACATAACTGTTTTGTGTCGATAACGCAGCTAGGGTGTTCACACGATGCGTAATTAATTACATAACTTTTGGTTAACTTTACTTAGAAGTTTATTAATATTTATGTTATATTAATTTTTATTTTGTCATATATGATCGTCAAATATCACGTCCTCAAGTATCGATAGTAATTCACCAGTCACCCTGTATAGATAATTACACCCAGACTCATGACAAACAGACATGTTCATGCACACAAATGTCTGTCCTGGGTGGGAATCGAAAAGTAGTATCTTACCAACCACGCCAACCGGCTCGTCAAAATATTATGAAGTTGTTATTGATATAAAATTATTATTCTTTAATTGATAAGTACAATATTATAACATTTAAGTTGACGCCCCAGGAGCGTGATTCTGCATTTATTCTCACACAGCTGACGGCCACGCACAGTCACGCACCACACTTGTCTGTATCGGTCTTAAAGTTGAAAGCCATTTGCCAGTATAACGATTCGCTGCACCGCGACGGATATGTCCGCGCTTCCATATACGATAATATTTCCATGGTGTGCCGGTGCAGGTAAGTCTGCGTCCGTCTGTAGTATCATGTACTGCGAGAAGCCTTTACTAGGAAAGCTAGGCAGACACAGTATTATGGAAACAATTTTGTACCCCAGCATCAATAATAGAGACTATTAATAGCTAGCCGTAATTTTACTCGCGTGTAACTTGTATTATACCTACTTCGTGAATTTATATATCTTTAAACTTCGCGAGATCGGTTATTTCCTGAAAAATCAAAGAGTTTTTTAAATCGAACTGGAAGTTCTGAAGATGAGGGCGTTCCACAAAATACACCTTCCAGTACTAATTATAAACACAAATTACGCAAATGAACACTGAGTACGGCGAACCTTACCCTGGTTTGAACCCACAGTCTTTACAAATATAAAATATATATACATTTGTGTTATTACATTAAAACCAGTAATTTTTTTTGTCAATTAATAAATTTAAATCTTAGTAAAAATCTCTCGATTAAAAATATGAATAAGTAAGATATTTATTACTTCATATGAGATTATATTATATAAAGGACAAAAAGCGTCAAGTTGTTATTCATGAAGTATATTTAGATATAAGTTTATATTTTATTAATATAATTGGTGAGAAATAATTTTATGTAGGTATTTTAAATGTCTTAATATATTCTTACAAGTAAAATAGTTTTAGATTTATAAATAAACGTTATAACGTCCTTTATATATTACATACTTATCGCGATGTTTTGTTATGTATTTTCCATCACAATGTATTGTTGTTCCAAACTTTGAGAAGTATCCTTGAAAATGATTTACAATAAAAAAAAAAAACTTTACAGTGACATATTCAAGTCGCTGGTTTTATAATTTTATATTTTACAATAACTTATTCAAACTGAGATACTTCAGAGCTCCGAAATAACATCTCGAGCGCTGTCGGACACTCAGCTCTCAGCTTGTTTATATATTTTCTCGTGCGACATGTCGTTATTTACACTTTCCGATACGATATCTCATATGGTATGATATCGTATACAATCTTGATGTCGTGCGGATTGCTTTTCAAGTCAAGTTATGCAATATTTATATTATCCTTTTATAGTCTGATCCTGAGTGTCGTTTGTAAATCGAGTTAAATATTGCTTGATTGTCTTGCCTTAGGAAGTTTGTCATATGGATAACTTGAAACAAATATTTCACGAATCGCGATTTTAATCTGTGGTGTAACTTTGTGCACTCCAATTTTATATTCAAGCAGCTATACATACATATTTTAAGTTATCGCAACGGTGTGAATGATGAGTGAGCCGGTATAGACAGGCAAAGCGTCAAAATATCATAGATCATGGTTTGCGACGCATTTATAGTATAAAGTGTTATCGCGTCGGGCAGCGACATGGTGTCGGCTAGTGTGAACAGACACCGCGACATACTGTTTATGTTTTTATTATGTACCCGTTTGTTGGCGCTCCTATAGTGGTTATTCGCTTTAAGTGCACTTGGATCCGGAGAAAGTTGTCCGATGAGAGATTGCAGGAAATTAAAATTTTGAGCATTACTAAAGACGGGCGTCTAATAAATCGTTGTTTTAGTTTATTATCGCGGTTCATTACGCGTCGTTATTGATATATAAACTGAATCTTGAGTAATTATTAGTGTAATAAACTGTATTTCGATATACTATATTTTCTCTTGATGATCTCTAACTTCTTAAACTTTGTTAATCTTTATCATTAAAAATACAGTATGTCCGTAAATGTTCGCTTGCTGGGTAGAGATACGAATTCCACTCTATTTATATAAAACACTGTGCCGACACTTAAATCTCTTCATAATAAAAAAATGCACTTTTTTCAAGTACGCTCTTATGGACTTAACGTAAAGTTTAAGTTATCATCGGGTCGTAACGACTACAATAATATAAAATAGACTTTAATGATGTAGCCTCTCACGGACTTTCTATGAAATTCAAGTTGCCACCAGCTCGTAATGTAGATTTTACCGAGCAGAACCGGCAAGAAGTCCAGTGGTTACTATTCTGAACAAACAAAATTACATAATATGGAACATTACTTATATTAATTACAATTTTGATGGTATTAATAAAATTAAAACATTTTTTTGTTTATTGAACATTTATTGCATAGTTAATTCCGCCGCAACTTCGAAGCGAAACATGTCCAAGGTATTTGTAATAAAGGCAGGCCATTGTTTGTTACACGCGGCCGGCCCATGATGGGCCGTGTCTAAGCAGTTTTATCTATAATTGAGATCGCCGTAATGTCCGCTGCGCCCGCGCCGCCCGCGCCGCCTGCCGACACTCGTTTGTGCGCTGCCTCCTCTTTGACATTGTTTATTATTTGATAAATCAAAACCTTATTATTAAGAGAAACGAATATTACCGAGATTGAATGAAAAGTTCAGAGGTTGTTGTTGTAAATATTTTTACTGTACACAAATGGACAAGCAGTAAACTGAGCTGAACAACAAAAGAAAATAAACACAGGCGGAGCTATCCACATGTAATAGATCTCTTTGTGATACTGAGAGGAATAGTTATTAATAACATATAAAAAAGCTATAAAACTCATATCAAAATGAAAGTTATCTAAAATAAAACAATATATATAGTTTAGGTGATATATTTATACAATGTTTTTGGGTTTCGTTATAGAAATCATTTCCTCTTTAAGTAAATATAGATTTAAAAAAAAAATGTTTTTTTTTAATATAGGTAAGTGGACGAACTGATGGGCACCCTGATGGTAAATGTTCACCACCACCCATAGACATCGGCGCCGTAAGAAACCAACCAATCTAAGGAACTAACATGTTCCTTTTGCCTGTGGATCACTCACCCTTCCAACCGGAACACAAAAATACTTAGTATTGGTGTTTAGTGGTAGAGTATGTGATAAGTAGGTCCACAGGTACACAGGTACCTACACAGGCGGGTTTGCTCAAAGCCATTAAGTAAAACCTACTACCAAAACGAGTACATAACAGGTGTGTTTTGTAAATATCAAAGTTATAATTACTACTCTTCCTTGCTATGATATGGTGTAAGAAATAACTTCGCAATAAATATAATTATTAAAGCTAAATTACGTTAAATGATTGCTATAATTGGTTAATTGAACTTTGGTACTGATGTATTACGGTAAGTTATAGTCGAGGGACAATAATATAAAGCACGAAGTTAATTTAGTATTGTGAATGTGAAGTTATATGGTTTTCATTTATGAGTTATATAATTCATTTATGATTCCCATTAAACATATAGTCCTATAAATTGAAGTAGTCTTAAAATTTGAAAGTCGTAGTTAGTCGGAGCGGGCTCACGGCGCTGGGAGCGCGCTGCCCGGCGGGCGAGCCGGTAGGAGTGGTAGCGGTGGGTGCGACTTATGTGAGCAATTAACCGACACTCGGCGAGCATTCGTTATTTTTATATCGACAGCATTACATATTAATATGAAATAGATAATATGTTGCCGACACATTGACATTTTATATTTTTGTTTGAAACGTCTAGAATCTCAATAAATAAAGATTTTTCGCGTGTTGATATTGGAGCACAAGAAGGCAATGATTTTTATGGTTTTAGTAATACTTCTTTAATATTATTAGCTTTCAAAAGGAACTATATATTGAAATTGAAATATGTATAATTAAGATATATTTTTTTTATCTTTATTATTTAAAGTCATTACAACTTTAACGGTCACGTGTTGTGATATAAACTATCTTTTAAGTCGTTCCTTCATTTCTAACTTCGTTCATCATTTTCTGGCCCAGTCGCGGTCCTGACGTCGCAGGCTAAACTACGGTCGAGCAAAAGACACATCGCAACTCGTCGTCAATACAAATAACATAGACTGTTACCAAAAAGCCCAATTCGGTCGAACTGACCGCAACCAAATAATATCACTTAAATGTGAAGTAGATTTTTAATCAATCGTAACGGCTGTCTAATGTTTTTCAACGTCCGCCCGCAAACTTGCTTCAACTTTAATCTCTCAACAGGTCGCTTAATCGGCCTTTTCCTCACTCGTCTCTCCATTTCATATTATACGTCGAAAGATTTTGCCGGGAAGAACCGACAAGACACTCAGTAAGTACTCTTTCTTTCTGTCTGGTCAACTATTCATGTGCAATTTATATATTTTTAACAGCAGATTCTTTCTGTTATTTGCACTTTTTTTGTTGCATAGGAAGGTCACCAACGCCCATAGACGTTGGCATTGTAAGAGATGTTAACCATAGCTTACATCACCAATGCGCCACCAACCTTGGGAACTAAGATGTTATGTCCCTTGTGCCTGTAATTACACTGGCCCACTCACTCTTAAGACGGTAGAATATCTGATGAGTGGGTGGTACCTACCCAGTCGAGCTCGCACAGAGCCCTACTACCGAGTAAAGTTGCTCGGTACTTGTTTCTAAAATGTTCATAAGAAATTTAATTCTTATAATATTTTATATAGACAGTATAACATAATCGATGAGCTTAAGTCCTCCGTTAGGTAAAGTAAGGTGCGCACGGAGCACACCTTCAATTTCGTCGAACGCAAAAAAAAAGAGTAGCGCGATACCATCGACAGCTGACTAAATTAATTGGAAACTCATCAGTTCAACTCTCACACAATGCGCTGTGCGCTCGGATGTTACTTATTCAGATAATGAGTGACGCACGGCCACTACCTAAGAGACATCTATGTACATTAAGTACATACTGGGCTAGCTAGCATTCTTGCTACCATACCATAGGTCCACACGGTCTGATGTATTTAGTAGTAGTTAATACGTAGGTACTATTTAAGCCATCGATGTATAATTCTGAGCAACATCACTTTTAATATTAATTATTTTTGTATTTTTTTTTAATGACAGACGATAGCTAGTTGTTTGTTGCGTCACCAATTAGATGACCATTCATTTATATAATTTGCAAAGTAATCTGTTTATTAAAAACTATTCATGAAATGAGCTGAGACGGTTAGAACGGCGGTTCATATCTTATGTACACTTTTTAATCTTATAATCACCTTCATTTTAGATTGTTTTTCAATTATGATAGCTTTGAAAACTACAATGATAACTCTATACTTAAAAAAAATAACACTCTACATACCACTCACTCATGAAATATTTAGTAGGAAATATTTATTTCATGAGTGAGTGGTATGTCCCATACATATCAGCAATATATATATAAGTAAACTGTTGCCAAGTACCATGTTTATTTTTGAGTCACTCGCCACGAGAGAAGTCAGTTGTCTGTCTCCGAAAACGAATCGTCTAATCGAGACGGAAAGATCGAAACTGGAGCTGTCAAATTACCTCTTCTCGGCTGAAAGTAATTTTTCTTGATCGCCGTTAGCTTATAGCCGAATTTAAATAGTTAACTTTTATCATTGGAATAAAATTTACGTGACTTTCTATACTGTTAAAATTTGACAAATTTGTAATGGGGATATTTTTTTTTATTGTATAGGTAGGCGGACGAGCATATGGGCCACCTGATGGTAAGTGGTCACTAACGCCCATAGACATTGACATTGTAAGAAATGTTAATCATCGCTTACATCGCCAATGCGCCACCAACCTTGGGAACTAAGATGTTATGTCCCTTGTGCCTGTAATTACACTGGCTCACTCACCCTTCAAACCGGAACACAACAATACCAATTACTGCTGTTTTGCGGTAGAATATCTGATGAGTGGGTGGTGTCGTGTATTAGAATAATCGGAGGTGTACAGTAAACACAGCGTCTCGTTGAAGCGTTTTATTTCGACTGTCCTCTCATACAAAAGTGTCTTACCCACTCATTAACGTATAATAAAATAAACATACCCTCCAATCCTCAATTCTATTTAACAAAATTTTAACATTTAATAAACTTACGACTAACATTAGCTTCTTAATATTATATATAACAACTTTTAAAGAATAACTATATATTACCTACCCAGACGAGCTTGCAGAAAGCTCGACCACCGAGTATATAGCTCAAAAATGGATGTTGATCTTCTGATAGAGTGTGGAGTACATGGCGTGATAATATGGGATGTAGTAAAGACTCAAGGAACTCTGATAGTTGACAGTATAGAGATTCGCCTGTAATTTGAAATGTTTATACGACCGCCATTTTTATATAAAGGCCATATCCTTGCTTGCTACCATACATCAATAAACACCAGTGCGTAATGATTTCTTTTAAAATGTAAGGTAGACGGATAGCGATAAGGGAACAGCACATCTATTAATAAGCCACAAATGCTGAAAATTGTCCAGACCAGATCTTTGCATGAAATCTTTTCAATTTAATACTACTCTTACTTATTCGATTGTGATATTAACACAGACAGGATATGAAACAGGTGATTGATTGAAATTAATTATTAATTGTTTTTAAGATGTTATGGTGTTAGGTTCTTCTTCTTTATTCTTTAAAGCTTTGCAAGATTTCCACCAGCCCATATACAGGTGCCATCGATTCATTTTACTTTAAATAAAATGATACTAAAACGATTTATTTAATAACACTCAACATATCGTGAATATTAGGTACCTAAGCCACGTGTAAATACATCTTATCTTCTCAATTTGTACTTAATGTGACAGAGTATCGAGTCATGTTTTTTTTTTGTTATAATGGACTTGAATAACATGTTATTTTATGCGTTTAAAGCTTATATGTAATTAGTAAGTAATGTCGTTGCCACGGGCGCTAAGTATTTTGATGTCATCAATCATTCGCTTCTGATAAATTAGACTTGTACGAGAGACGCATTAGAATACTTGTGTACTTTTGTAATCTTTCTAAATATATTTTCATATTAATCAGTACCCTTTTAATTAATGATCCCACGAAAAATAATTTATATTCGACAATATACCTATTGTAATTAAGGTATAAAATTAAAGTATAGTTTTCAAGATTGTCTCGGTGTAAAATTACTCAAAATAACATCATCTCATGTCCGGCAGTTGAGCAAATCACATAAAATGAAGTAATTAATGTTTCAGATGTACGATAACTTCGCATAAATGTAAATGTTTTTGATTGAACATCTTAAATAATTTTAGTGTTACTTTATTAACAATGTCTATTAATATCCACCAAATTTTTGTATCGTGGTGGAATAAGTTTCAAATCTACCTTCAGAAAACATTTAACAATACACTCCTCTCAAGTAAGCTTATTTGTATCTGCGTGCAATATAGACATTTTTCTTGTTCTTAATTTTTTCCTTATTGATTGTTTAATTTGTGTTAAATGTACCATTTGAGCTCTATACTTGTATTTATGAATAACCCGTTATTTTAAAAACTGTCACCTTTTTGTTGATTTTACTTTTTAAAGGCTGTATACTTATTCTGTTAGCGGCGACACGCTAATAATGGTGCGGACTCATTACCGATTACACGTTGCTTTGTTGGAGATCAGTGATGGACCGGATTTCTTTGTTCTTTGTTTCCCTTACTTGAATAATTTCTTAATATATTTAATCAGCTTGCACAAAATGTAGATCTTGCTTATTTGTTGTAGTTCTCCAGTAGAGCCATTTCAGTATTACATGAAAAATATCTACGAGTACGTAAATACTATAAATTAAGTTATTCATATTTGTAGCCGAAAAGTAGTCAATCCGGTAAGAAACCAGACCATCAACAGTTTTAACTACTTTTTTTTAACATCACAATCTACTATTCCTAACATTTGTTTGCAACCTCATGGTAAGCAGAGATACTTGCAATGTAATTTGGTGTCGCGAATGGAATTACTAAAAATAAACGTAATTAAACCAGAAAAAAAAGGAAAAAAAAAAGAAAACGCTCAGCTAGTCTCTGTAGCATTACTCAATACAAATTAGATGTTAAACTATTTTTATATTACTAATGTCCTGTAAACAAAAAAAAATTGAATAAATTTCAACAGTGGTCTCGTATGTAACAAAAAAATAATTACTTTTGTTAGCAGTTCAAACAATTGTTTAATGATATTCTGAAAACAGTTTCCTGTTTGTTATTTCAATTGGTTGCTTATAATGGATGACTGGGACTTATAAAAACTATATACTATGTAACTAAAATGCTCATATACATATAACTATACCGGGTTGTGTTTTTATATTTATTTTCCCTCAATTAGTGTGTTGTTACATATAGTAGTTATACGAGTAACAAACTCATTTTTGATATGACATCTCACTCGCTCTCTTTTTCCGGTCGATCTTCCTATGTTGATAAATAGCTCCTTAACTCTTTACACGTTTTTGAAGTAAGGTTGATGTCACACAACAGAAGATATGACTGAAAATAAGCGCTTTTGCCTCTCAAATGTCAAGTTAAAGTCAAAAATTTTTATTCAATATAGATGCGTTACACCTGGTTATTGATTATCAGTATTACTTTAAGACCACCACTTCGTTTCTACTCAAATTAAGAAATAATAACAAGGAATATCGACGAAAAATTTAAAAAGAAAAAAATATTTGTAGAGCGTAATTTATAAGGCTACAGATACCGAGGTTCTAGGTTCCGAATTGAAATAAAAATAATAAACATTGGATTATGAGAGGGAATAGAGAGTGCACGTATAGCTACAGTGAGTGCATATCTGCCTCATGTATATCCAAATAAAGCCATTAAAGGTTGTTTCAATCATATTTATAAGTCGATTTATATGGTATCGATGTGAAGTTAGGTCGGATTACCATTGGCTATAAATATCATTTTCATCATCAAGGTCTAAGTGAGTGAAGTCGCAGAAATAAGTTAGTATTAAGTTATACTCGAAGTAATTGCGTTGCGTTAAATTTAGCGTTACCGGAAGCCATTACGATGATTCGTTGCAGTAAACTTTTAATATACAAACGAATAAAAATAAAAAACGATGTGATCCAAATACGAGTACTTTGCACGCGTCGTTAAATATCATTCTTAAAGCACTACATTAAACAAAAAAGAGTAAATGTTTGAAACACAATTACATTTATTTATAGACTGAGAATAATTTGATAATAATTACTCTTTGGTGATTTACATACACATATCAACTTGTATATTATCGTACTGTTTTTGTAACGTTTAAATAGTATATTATACATAATATGATACATGTGCACGTTCGTGTATGTGACGTATGTGCTGTAGTTAGATTATTGGGTGTCTCAATAGAATAAACGTTACGATCCGTTGGTGATTCACATATTTTATTGCTTTGTAAGACCATACTTGATCTAATGATGCTTTTAATTTTGCAAGCGAAGCGAATACTCATTCATTATGATCGGATGATTCTCAATCCTCGAGTACGTATATATGCAAACAAGTAGCCTGGTGAACATAATAGCTAATGAACTAACATTTAAAGTATTTCGCAAATGATTTGTGAACGCAAGTAATCACGTGAAAACATAAATGACAAGAACGTCGTATTTTTGCGCAGAAACATGTAATTTCAAAACATTGCTTCTCGGCCTGTAATTACTCCGGCTCGCTCATCGTCCGAGGATGTTGATTTACGGCGACTGCTGCTGCTTCAAGGAGACGAATTGTTTTTTACCCGACTACCATTTAGTCAAGGATTTTCTCTATTCTCACATAATTTACCAAACAAGTGGTTAACTTCGAAACGAAATTCCGCCTTATTGAAGCATTATGATAATATAAAAATGTTCTAAAACTACCTCCTTTTAGCTTTAAGTGAGTCATTAACCGTCTCCAAACAAGGACCCGGTTATGTGTTTGACACCTGTGCTTTTTTGTATCATAAACTTTGCATGTCTAACAAACCACATTATTTAGTTATTTTGATTTTAAATATATTTCAACCGGTAATATTTTCAGCATCGTAAGATATTATTACTACATTTATATTTATTAAGGGAATTTCACATTGCGTCAGACGTGACGGCCGGCGCGACGGCTGACGAGGAAAGAATTCACTAATGTCACATTCGCGATTCGTCACTCGATTATCTTATAACTTCTGTATCGAATCCGTATTCGAGATAATCGTCTGTGGCCAGTGGCAACCTTTCATGTAATCACCGAGACCGTTCTAGAGTTTCATTACGAGTTACCGATTATGACAAGTGTGCACTTTGAAATATCGATTTATATTTCAATCGATGTGAATTTACAAGGCAAATTAAGATTGACCGTTTTATATGTATTAAAGTTTTAAATAGTCACTTGGGAAAATATGATCAAGTATATTAGATATCATGTTACGGATTCGTTCCAAACTGCGTAAAACATAGCTGAATAAAAAATTATAACCTTATTAATTATACACTACTCAATATATACTCAATGTATATATCTTATATGGAGTGTCAACAATAAATGATGAGAGGTAATGAGAGAGTCAATATGGTTCAAAGACGAGGAACATATATACATACATCTTAGATCTCTTGATATTATAAATAGTAATTCTGAAAAACATTAAATAATCCGAAAGTATGTTTCTTTAATGTCTTTCAACAACATTCATTCAACAAACATTCAACAAAGGCCTCTTCTCTTAAGGAGAACATTTGGAGACAATTCCATCACGTTGCTTCAATGCCAGTTGGTGGATATGTATTAGAACTTTATGTGATCTGTGACAGGTTTCCTCGCTAGTTTACGTTTTAGAGTAAAAAATAATAGGAATCTCAGCACAAATTCTAGTTAAAAAAATCTGTATCCGTTATGAATGACATAATTTCTTAAGAGGAGTCATTTAATACTCGTAAACGTTTATTTTCCAATTCAGTGACTATAAAACTTAAATAATTTAGTTTGTGTTTGAAGTCGTAATTATTCGAAACCGCACAAACACCGCAGCTAGAGCGTCGTGTTTTAAATAATTTGCCTCATATGTTAATAGCGGTTTGCGGGCATTGCGGTTGCATGCTGGGAATCGAACTGGTAACACCATTATGCAGCAAGTCGACTTAGGAATCGGTTGCACTGTTCTTACCTGTGCAAAAGAGGGGGACAAATATATAATGATGTTAAATATTTGCAGTAAAACAATGTGAACGATTATTTGTGCATATATTTTTTAAATAGATTTCGAGCAAGGTCTTGTCGGTTTGACGTCGGATGGTCATCCTCATAGCGTTTTACTTAGTAATGATTGCCGCTCGCTCGGAGAATCGAACCCGCAATCCCTGTAATGAGCTGTGGCCGCGCTGCGGTTCGCTTACTTGTTCATTGCTCACCGTTTGCGGGTAATGGGAACTGCGCTATGTACATTTGAGATTATGGCTTCATATATTGCTGTTCCAAGGAATGTGAATGGCTTCTTACTTTGATACTCTACATGGAAACATTTTGTTAAATTATGTCCATAATTTATTATATTTATAACAACATCGTGACGATATCGGTCTTATCGGTTTAATAAAGATACTAAAGATATAATTTAAATATAGTGTAGATCTACTAAGAAATTTCAGAGATAGTCTATTTGTGCTTGTAAATAATCTCGTGGTTGGCAGAGATGAAATTATACCTCTGGAAAATCTGCATTTTGGGAATGAAACTCTGCAATATACGTGCGCATTGGAACAGCGTGGCGGAATAAGGTCTAATATTCTCAAGGGGAGAGAAGTCATTTCCCCAGCAATTGACCATTAACAATCGGTTACTTTATACATTTATTTTTTTATTGTATAGGTAGGTGGACTAGCATATGGGCCTCCTGATGGTAAGTGGTTACCAACGCCCATAGACAATGGCATTGTAAGAAATGTTAACCATCACTTACATCGCCAATGCGCCACCAACCTAGGGAACCAGATGCCTGTAATTACACTGGCTCATTCACCCTTCAAACCGGAACACAACAATACAAAGTACTGCTGTTTTGCGGTAGAATATCTGATGAGTGGGTGGTACATACCCAGACGAGCTTGCACAAAGCTCTACCACCAAGTAACTTTATAACATAACTTTATTCTTGCGTCTATATGTATGCTAACAAAGGCGTTAGCAACTATTTTAAAGTTGTCTGAGAAAAAAAAACTAATTGAACAGAAAATATAATTTCTGTCACAAGTACAATGCACAATTACTTTTCTAGCTGTAAAGTAACAAGTACAGCCCAGCGAAAGTTCAAATAAGTTCAAAATTACCGGCACATCACTTTACTCCGCGACTGCACTCTCGTAACAAGCAGCGCTGCTCCAGCACCTCGAACATGCACCCGCTTGGAATATCTCATCCTCGTCCCGAGATGTAATGAACATTACTTCACTCGTGCAAGCGCGGCCTGACGTGTCGGTTCGCGCGAGCAAACGCAAGCGTATTGCTGCGAACTCGCCTAAATCACACGAGCGTGAAACATTTATGCTGCACTTTGAGCTAGGTCTCTCTACTTGTATCAAAATTAGACTCTATCGCACTTACAATATAGTCGATGTTCGTCTGTTGTTTATTGTACAAAGGTGTGAGCAATGGTATTATTAATGGTCGCTGTAGTGATGTAATGGCGCTGTGCGCAGTGTGGCGGCGCGTAAATCCAGCGATGAAGCATCTGCAGTGGTCAAACGGTAATGTATCACGTTCCTGATGTATCGCCGATGTTCGCGGTTCAGCTCGTGAGGAGTAGTTTTGATTTATAATGGTTTTATGCTCGAACTGCCTGCTTTCGTATTGCACCTCGGATTTCATTTTAACGTTACTAAGTCCTTCTACTACGCGTACTGAGTAAACCACGAAAATAGAACATATGTGTATATCAGTGCTACATATTATATTTAAAATAAAATATATTATTTCATCATTGTATTCGAATAATATCATTTATATATGTGAATGAAACAATAACACTTATTATTGTGGACGTTAAGACTGATATATAAAATGAATCGATATAAATTTTCGGATAAAGTGAAATATAACCGAGCCGAAGTAGTTTCCAAAGGTCAAGTTATTTAATTAGAATTAATTACGCCTGCGGTCATGTAGCTCTCGCTTATTTGTATCTTTTCACCTGTAATATAACATGAAGGCGCTCATTAGGCGCGGCCTCTGCCCTAAGCGCTGAGCGCCGGTACATTAACGGGCTGTTAGTGTGGCGGCCGATAGCAATGGCGGAACTGCTCATGTCACGTCGTGCTGCGATAGTTTACACTCATTAGCTGTTTAGCGACTCGCGACCGGCAACCGGCGACCGGCGACCGGCGACCGGCGACCGGCGACCGGCACCCGGCGACTAGTTCCGAGAAGCCGATTGGCGCTATGCAAATGTGTAACTGCGACCGTTATTGCTCTCACTGCGAGGAGCATAAGACTGAGCTTTTGGATATTCTAATTTACAAAAGTTTTCTATTTTTATCAAAATACGTAACGGATTATGTAAAAATGCATAAAAATACATAAAAATGTATTTTCAAAAGATAGAAAACTATACAACAACGAGTAAGTCAGACTTTGATCTATGTAATATATGTGCCACCAGATTATTTGATTTTTTAATATTACCAATGTGGTACTCAAGCATAGTACCTATATAAGATTTTAAGCCCCTTTTACCTATGACTATACTGCCTCAAAATCATTCTAATGGATAGAATAAAGCAATACAATTGATAACAATTAAGATGATCCAGCCTATCCTCCATACATTTCCCTAGTTTAGGGTGCCAGGGTATCTATGAATGTATGTACAAAAAAGATTTCAATAAAAAAACATATTGTTATTATTATCCCACTCGTGTTTCTTAGCCAAATGTTAAGCTCAATTCCCGTAAGTTGATTCATAAAATTCATATCGCATTCTACATTTAAAAATATATCTACATTTTGTGGTTTTGATACCTACCTACCTAGGTAGGTTTTGATTTCATTAATGTTATTCATGTTTATCTTAAGCGACATTTTAGTAGTCCTCAATACAGAATACGAAGATACATCGAATGATATGTGGAGTATGTGAGCGATGCGAGCAATACGCGCAGAATCCACCCGCAGCCGCTTGCGCCGCCGCGCACGCACTGCACGCGGAACTAAGCGTGTCTGTTGTTTATGCGAGTATGTATGCGATACGTGCCCTTTAGAGTAAGATACATGCTCACGAAGAGATCTGTGGTACTTGCTGTACTGTTATATTTGGGTTAAATGGTATTAGCAACGCTAAGTGAGATGTCGTTTTACATAAACCGTGTCTATAAATTGTTTGAGACATACATTTGTAGACATGGACAGTACCGAAACGGCTTAAGTACATTACTTATATAGGTTCTACTTTTACCTTATTTAATTCAATGCAAAGTTATATATTCAACGACATTTGTTGTGATTGTTAGTATATTGTATCACTACCTTCATTATACGGTCTTCAGCTTTAGGTAATGTCGAAACTTTCGAGCATCGAGTATAAAGTTTCAGATTCAGGTGACCACATACCACGTGGGCCCTCTGCTCCATTGCTCTATAATTATGTAAAAAAAATTAAAATCACTACTAGTAACTCAAGTTGGGTTTATACCAAAAGTTTTTATAAAATATAATTATATATACATATACTGCAACATACATAAATATACTGCAAGTGTCGGTATACCGACTGTAAAGTGTACATAGTATCATATCACATATGACCTTTAACTCTGACAGTGACATTTAAATGTATATTTGAGTTGCATACAAAATTGTTCGTCTACCTTCTAATAAGTAATATATAATACAGCGATTTTATATTAGTTATATCCGCGAGGAAGTTGAGATTGAGACGCGCTGTCCGTCCGTCCAATAGTCCGTCCGGCGAGTAGATTGATGTCGTATCGTGAGATCCAGTAATTGGACCGATTACCTTCGGTATCCCTCAGTTCACGTTTCCTGTGACATTTACTTACCGAGGTAAATTATAACATTTTTGTATACTTTTAAATCATTTCGAACAATTGCAATGCTTCGAAGTAAATAATTCCTGAATATACTTTAGTAAAACTCTTTTATATGAATCTTTCAAAACAAGCGTCAATAGCGCAATAGTTTACAAGCCCATAGCGACGATAAAGTCACAGATTCGATCCTGATCCCATGGGCTCCTCTCAGCCCACTCCTAACACAAGATATGTATTTAATATATTGAGGGTATTAGTAATTCCTTAAAAAAGGACTAGTATTCTCGTCAGTCAACTATGTTACTAATGTTACTAAATATTACATCTCAATTAGGGACATCTCAATTAGGGACGAATTTTGAACAGAATTAATTCAGAGTGAATTAATTATGAATATAGAGATTTTAAATTAATAATTGCAAAAAATGTACATGTTCAAGTAGGTTGGTGTTCAGATCTTTCTCAAGCGACCTCTCATTACGGTTCCGAATCCATCATTACGGTGAGATCTCTATCAACGTCAAGCGTTGCAAAAGTAAGCTCATACGCAGTGACACACTGATGTATCCTGCGAGCGAACTCTTAGAGCGCTTACACACACGCGGACCATGCATGCGTCTGACGTTCACATACATAATATAAAATTGTGATATTTAAATGTTATACATATTCTAATATTGATTTTATTCAAAAAATATACAGATAATAGAGCTATTTCGTTAAAAATTACTCGTGACACCCTAAAACGCTAACGTGGAAAGTCAGTAACTTATATGCAGTATTAACAATAATAAAGTCAAAGTCTAAGTATAATTTCTAATTAATTGATAATCATCATCATCATCTTGGCGCTACAGCCGCGGGTGAGCCTTGGCCTGGTCGAGAATATTCCAAGTCATCCAACCATCTAAGCTTTGGTCTTCCTGGTTTTCTGCGGCCGTCAGATTTTCCAAAGAGAAGACGCTGCGGTGTTCTTGTGTCCTCCATTCTCTAATTAATTAATAATGATTTGGTAATATTTGTTATTTATGAAAACACTTTTCTTTTTTTTTTAATTCATGGGACAGGCCGTCACCGTTCGGAAAACTCAGTAGTTACTCATTTTAACAATCAGAAAATTACATATTATAATCATAATATAGCTTTATATTTATGTATCCTTTATGAACAATAATATTAACTCCAAGCTCTTCTATCGTTTATATATATAAACTTGTGTAGTATAATAACACTTATTTATAAATGGTTTTAAACAGTAGTTTTAAATTTAGTTATCGAATCCGTGCCCTAAAAAGGATATACCGTAAGTCAGTTATCATCATTTCAAGTGAGATAGAACAAGTAAGCTTGTACCAGAATATATGTATGTCTAATTCTTGAATGTTTTGTCAATCTATTTACTAAACTTTTGCATGTATTTAGATTCCCACTGAATCGTTACATTTGTAGTTCGTATATGCAGCATAATATGTTACAAAAAAACCTTAATAACTAAAAATTGAAATATTCTTAATTAATTAAGCTCTTTTTTTCGATATAATCTGATGATGTTTCGAGAAATGTGTCGTGTGTGTAATGTTTTTTTAGTATTATTTGATATAAATTTATGTTCCTATTTGTAAAGTTAATAATAATTACTTAATAAATTTAAAATGTTCGAATATCTTGGCCCGTGAAGAACGTTTTAGATTTAAAGAATATGGAAGCTATTGTTGTTCAAAATTTAACATTGCTCGAATACCCAAGCTTTATAGTAGATCATGTAAATGTACGGTATTCGCTCATAAAAAAAGATAAAATAGTATTTTAATATTATTACTGATAAATAATATATTTTATTACGTACCATTGACACGCTGGTCACGCACACATGCACTGAACGTTCACCGCGCAGGCGCAATGTAAAAGGTCTCTAAACATCTCAGCGGGGGTCGATTTCGGGCGAACACGGGGAACTTGTTGCGTATTGTTTTGACGGTTGGCATCTTTGTTATGTACAACATAACCTGTGCTTGGAACGCGATTACCAACCTTATCACCTGACAATAGAGTTTCAATTTGACGAGTAATTATTGTTAAATTCCTGCACAGAGTTGAGCAGTCGAGATTAATTATTGCAGCAGAGTAAGACCGCGTGCAATGTTTTGCCGAAAATATATGGCGTAATGTTCGGAGCTGGTCGAACGAGGGTTGAACATTTTGCATCGTTATATTAATACGATTTGAACATGAAAATTATTGTTTTATTATTTTTACGAGTCCATTGCGACGCCGGACGGACTTTCTCTTGCGAGGGACGAAATTTGCATAATAATTTGTTTTGTATTTCTTTATTTGGTTGTTAAATGTATCGTGGGAATTATATTGATATTTAAGATACCTTGTAAGTGTCCTAGCGATGTGGAACTAGCAGGTTCGATTGTGATCCTATGGAATATTTTCGTACCTACACCTAATTACTTAGCTCTACGCTTAACTAAAATCAAATCAAAATATTATCCTTTCAGGTACTCTTAAGAACTTGAAATCATGATGTTACATGTCAAGCTATTCAGAATAAAGATTTCGCCGTGAAGAACGACAAGAAACTCAGTAGCACTGGTAACTGGAGAAGCAAATGTGAGTATTGCTTGCATTAAGCATTGCCGAAAACATGTATTGATATAAAGATTAACTCGATGCTATTATTGATAAAAATTAATAAAAATCGTTTACAGAGCAAACTGTTCTTACCGGAAAATACACGTTTACTAAGAACATGATTCAAATTACTTTGTCACATTTAAATCGATAATCGAATGAATAATAAACTAGACCGTGCTATAATAATTGTATATTTTTAAATCAAAAGTAGATTTAATTGATATATTATATTAACGTTGCGAAAATACGAGTGAATACGTGAAAGATATAATAAGAAATACTACAAGTGAGGTTGGTTTAGTTTTATGTACATATTATGTATTAACCCCAACCCCAACACCGTTACGTTATTATTGGATACAAGTTTACTTTGGTCTCCTACCAAATTGTTCGTTTATTGCAATTGGATATAATCTGGTGTAATAATTATTTTTTCAATCCGCGATTTAATCCCGCCAAGAAAATAAATTATTCCACAATCTAATGATGCAACTATAGTTTTCATCAACTATGATGGTCGATTACGGCCCCAAGACTACTTGGTACTCTGGCCATGCTTCGCTATTCTTTGTTAACCCATATTCGGCAATCTACGCCCACTTGAAACATTCTACAATCTGCTAGTTGCGTTTCGCGATTTTACTCGTATTAAACATTACTGCCCCTGTGGCCCGTTGATGTTCTATACCTAGTTTATAACATTTCTTAATAAATTCCCCACCAAGCGGCAATATTAATATTGAACGGACAAAAGAGCGTTTAGAGTATAAATAACCACACTTTTGTATACACAAAACATTCCGTCGGTTATTCGTAATAAATGTCTCTATAGTAAAGTTTAGTTAATGTCAGCTGTAGACAAGCGTAAATTAATAAGCCCCGACGAACATCAGAAGTGGTTCAGATGAAGATGATAAAAACGAACGTACGTCAAAATGTTGTTACAGCTCTAGTGGTTCCAAGCTACACAGGAGAACTACACACTCGCAGACAGATTGCGACAGAATACATTGTTTTATTTTATTTTTTTAAATAATTATAGTTTTTTAATAAATATATTTTTAATATATATATACAACAAATAATGATAATAAAGATACTTTATTGTACAGCGAAAGATATTCTGAACAAAATGGTGGTCTATTTCAGATTTTTGAGTAGACGCTTTTAAATATGTAATAAAATAAGCGCGCTACGGACGGGCACAACAGTGATAACATCTTAGATTGAGTTAGTGTTGGCGGTGTAACGAATAGTTTATACTTCTTGCACCTTCAGCTGGCACAGGTACATTAATCGGTGTACTTCCCCATTTGGTTCGTCTGCCTTCCTAAAATAAATAAAAACTTTGTATTCGAGAAAACTCTAACACGTATCTTCGTTCTATATAAATCTTCAAATACACAATAAATACAAATAATAATGAATATTTGTCGTCTCGCGACAGTCTCGCCCGTGTCGCGGGCCCGCGGAGTGCGGATCGCTCGTGAGAATATCCACAAGGTCTCAAGTCTCGAGTCGGAACGTTCTCGTTCTTGAACTTTTGCTGCTTACTTTCCATTTGTTTGTGAGATTACCGATACTAGAGATAAATTACTTATTTTGTAAATTGTAAAATGTTAAATAAAACTCACGGCGTTAGGGCTCGTACCCTAGCTTATTGATTGCTAGGTTAACACCACAAGGAACTCATTTCGTATTTCGCTCGTGAAATATTGAAAACTGAGTTTGATAGATACGTTGTTTTCGACTGAAAATCTCAATAACATTTTATTGGCCCGACCTGAGATTTGAAGCCAGGACCACCGTGTCTGCGGCCATATATGTAGCCACTAGTCCAACGAGGCAGTCAAGTTTTTTTTATTGTATAGGTAGGCGGACGAGCATATGGGCCACCTGATGGTAAGTGGTCACCAACGCCCATAGAAAATGGCATTGTAAGAAATGTTAACCATCGCTTACATCGCCAATGCGCAGCCAACCTTGGGAACTAAGATGTTATGTCTCTTGTGCCTTTAATTACACTGGCTTATTCACCCTTCAAACCGGAACACAACAATACAAAGTTCTGGTGTTTTGCGGTAGAATATCTGATAAGTGGGTAGTCCTACCCACACGAGCTTGCACAAAGCTCTACCACCGAGTAAAAAATCAATTTTATAAAAAGTATTTTTGTTGAAATTGATTTTTACAAGTATTAGTTTCTACTTGTGAATTGTAAAGCGCTACCACCGGTTCCGAATCTACGGAGACGAAACAGTTAGGAACAGAGTACCATTTTTTTTAAATCTTTGTATAAATTGCATACGATTAGTTAAGTTCTACATTCGATCCAGCGACCATTCAATTCAATTCAAATTAAGCTGAAGCCGGCTTAGCGGCAGCTCAAGTATATTTATACTGTGTTTATAGGTTACACTGTGACAAAAAGCGACCAATATTCGGATTAGTTTGGTTTGACCAAACCTGTACCGGCGTGGACTAGATGGTGCGAGTGCGCTATGTTTCATAACTGACAGTGTCACCTTAAATCTTATAACGGTGTAAGTAAATGGCTTGTTCTCTTGTTTTATGTTAATCGAGCACTTGATACCGTATTGTTTGGGGTTGTATGTCTGTCTGTGCGTCGCACCGCAGGCGGCTGTATGTAGCTGTATAAGGTGTGATTCACAAAGTTGAAGCAGTAGGTAAGCGATTTGAAGCGACAGTCAATGTTAAATTAGTTTTATATAACTATATGTTGCTTCGTGGGAACATTATCATCATTTTTCATCCAAACGTTATTGACGTACAAACTAAGAGAGAGATTTATATATTATGCTGGAAGGTGACATTTTCCAGTTGAAAAGGAATAAAATATTGTTCGTTAGCCCAGTTATGTTAAGTAAAAGACGCGGCGTAGCGGGTTGTTGGTAAAATAATAAATGTAAAATATTATGTTATATGTAGTATATAAAGATGTTTTTTTAATTAAATTTATGTTTATCTATTATTCGTAATCACTGCGCCATACGTCGCGCTATACGACCTCTCCAGTGTACATCGGCCCCGACTCTCTAGACGCCAATCACACTTTCCCATTAATGACTCTCTGAGAACAATTGTAATAAATTGTAACGTGATCTTTTAATTTGTTTATTGCTTGTGTTTAATCGATGTCATTTGAATTCATAAGAGCTTTGTATCGGGTTGAAGTTCATTCGGTATCTCTCTCTCAAATGGCTAGTCACAACTTTAAAATAAAATTATTACTTTTTAGCAGTTTACCGGAACATCATCAGCATCATCATTTTCTCTCGATCCGGTATTTTCCCGAATTATACAGATCTTAGGCTAACTCAGTCTAATTTACCTTATTTATAACTCTAATTATAAGTTGAATATAATGCCATACTACTTAGGACGGAGTACAAACGTGTTTCATATAGAGACTTCATATATTTTTAGTAATATAACATAGGAGGTTCACAACCACACACCGAGAGGGTCAGAGGCTGTAAAACTCGTCATCACCGATAAAATACCATTAACGGCGCTTTACAGACAAGTTGTTTCCTCAACAGCGTCGACTTAATATTCGTCTTTTAATGGATCGCATTACAACAATTAGTTTGTATCCCTTCCTGTCACAGCTCGAAGCGTCAGGTTACCTTTCTGATGACGTTATTGTAGGCCGTAAGCAAATGTATACATTTTAAATTTGGTATTAATGACACACATTTATGTATGTAAAATAAATAACTATATAACTAAAACAAAAATATTCATTAAAATCTAATAATATATTCTGTGTACGTGTATGAATTGATCGTGTAAAAGAATTACGAATTATTTTCATAGAAATAGTTCACAGGCTGAAGCGACATAGTATTTTATTCCAGAAAATGCAAAAGAACAGGCCGGGGAAAACTGGTACTTAATTGAGAGATTATGCATCACATCGAGCTAAGTTGTCCAAGATGTGTAAGCCTGTCTTATGCCCAATACGTATGCCAAATATTGAATTTTCAAATAAAATTATTTAATTTTCAAGAGAGAGGCACACATTGTTTAGTTTTCTCAACCCTGCTATTCTATATATAATAATTCTTTCTAACCTTCTTATTACATACTTATTAATTCTCAATACACAATGAAACTATACTTTTTTCGATTCAATTATTTAAATATTCTTCCGCGTTATTCGGTAACGAGCAAACAAAGGTGTAATCAGATTAATATTAGGCAAGTTCCCAGGGTGCGCGTGCGCAAGTCATGCGCGCTAATTGTGTACACCCTTGCGCCTGCGCATTGACAGCTACTAGTGTGGGACTGGCCGGAAACGTTTTTATTGTAAACATTCCTGTGAGAGATCGATTCTCTATTTCTCAGAAAAAAAACACAGATAGCAAGTGGTTGGAATTAAAATGGGTTATTTCTTATCTGCTAATTGAATTAATAGGAAACGTTAGGGGAAAATAAATTATATTAAAAAAAAATGGTTTTAATGAATAAAGATAACTTTTTATTTTGTGGTTCTCGTAGTCTTAACTAACGTAATAAGCTTAATAAATTGGTCAGCCTCAAGCCGACTCATAAGAATTACTCGAAACCGTGAAAAGAGCTGTTTTCATTTAATAACCATATAAATCAACAAACAATATCATAATTATTTCCATTATGACAATATATCATACAATTTATTACTTCTGGAAAACTGTGAAGTACTTCTTAAGCTTTTTTAAGCTTACAAAAAAACACAAATTACACATTCTCTTAATCTCTGAATTAAATAATTTATTTGATTTGACTACAAATAATAAAAACTTTACTCAGAAAAAATACGTATTGGTCTATGAACGAAATAAATTTATCTCTGTAATTCAGTATGCATTCACAAGAAAATGGCGTTATGAATATCCACGAAGTAAAATTAAAGTAGTTAGGTGGAATAGTGTTGTATTATAAATAAAGGTAAATTAATCAAGAAATGTTGTAATGCATCGAACAGTAGAGATATTACGATATAACAATATAATGGAATATGTAAAGGTATAATATCATATAATATTATATGTTTGTTTATATTTACTAAATTATTCTAATTATAAAAATGTCCTTCTGCATCTCATCAACTAAAATGAAGATCTTTTTCCAAAGTGCTTGTGTGACATGTGGACTATTTGTACAACGTCTTGTACGCTGTTATCGGAAAGCACTATAATATCTAAAGCATAATAAGTATTAAAGACATTCGAGTGGCACTGTAATGGGAGCATTAAAAAGTCAGCCAGGAATTGTGTTTTAAACAGTTTTAATCAAAGAACACGATGCGCGAGTTCTATTTCCAGTGTGGTATGAGAATGTTATAGAATGCAGTTTCAGCAGTAGCGTGATACGGAACACAATGTAATTACTAAATTGTAGGGCAAAGCGCTGCTTGACGGCCACGTATAACCACTCAACTTATTCATAACCACAGCGATCTCGCTCTTACAGCTACAAACATAAGGGTTATAATTCGCTAAATGTTCGAGACGTACGTCAGTCAGGTTTGCGGTTAATCGGTGATTAGTGATCGCTTGATTCGCCCGCGGGGTACGATCGGTTATAATTTCATTTAATGCCTATAGTTCTATGAGTTTTTATTCCATGCTCTATGGTTTGTGTGAGAGTATAAATTATACGGCTCGTTTAATTGGTGAGCTAGTAATCGGTGGTCATGTTATTTATTAGGTTATTAAATGGTGATTATATATTCGCATAATTTGGTTATGTACAATGTGTAAAAAGTCCCCACGACTGTTTTTGCTCATGGCAGCCATTCTTGACAGATATTACCCAGTTGCGCCGAAGATATCATAGTGTAGGCTTGTTTGCACAAACACAGCACTCTTTCTTTTCCTCATACTCGCTGGATCGGAGCCAGATCAGGATCTGGATCAATAGATTTCCATGTTTGCTGCGCGATGTGTGATGTTCATGACAACTTTAATGTGATCTGAAATTCGATCCCAGGGTCTTAGTAGCAAGCAATAATAATAAACACAAGACAAACCACGTAGTACAGAAATAAAATGTTTGAAATTTATTTTACACTAACATCTCGTTTTATTGCCATATCTCGTGATTGATTGCTTAGTTTAATGGCTAAAGAATTAAAAATGAGATTATAGCGAGCATTCCTGCTACTACTTTATAGAAAGTACATAATATATACTATTATATAAAGCTGACGAGTTTATTTCGACATTCGTATAAGCTGATTAAGCTTATATATAAAAATAATTCAATTGTGTTATTCTAAATAGAAGTTTGTAATTGACATTGCTTAAATTTATATAAGCTGGATAAATCCATTTTTATTTGTACATAAGTGTTTGTATGTGTGTGTGTAGTCTAGTTATAAAGTTGCTCAATATACAGTTGTCAGATGGAATCGCTTCTATTAAATACAGTAAATGTGCGTATCGCTATCCGACACCAGTCGATTGTACCACTTCTTTAATTTATGACTCAATCCGCGGCTTGCCTAACAAATATAGTAGCATTTTGTATTCAATATTGAGATACGTGAGTTTAAGTACAACTATGTTTCAAATAAATATATTTAAGTATCGAATTTCTATCTTTAATTTAGTTTATGATGAAGTTAATATTAACTTTAAATACATACTATAATCGATGCATAATTACTTCAATTATTCGCCTTAATAGCTGGCACATATTGTTCTGAATCGCTTTTATTTTCTTATATGCATGGGCCGTGTTGTTTGTCGATACGCAAGTGTACATAGCATCATGGTTGTTAAGGTTAATAAAAGATAAGTTAAGGAATAAGTTCTTGATTTTTCTATTGTATTTCCTAAAGGATACTTATAACACTAACATTTAATAACTAAAGTATTTTCTTTTTCTAAGGTGTAAAAGAACAAATTATTTTTATTATATTTTATTTTAAAAGGATCTCCAACGACAAATACACATGACATGTTTTACATAAATTATGTTACAAGTCTATGTGCTCCCTCAATTACAGGAAACCACAACATCTATCTGAAGTGACTATGTAACAGTATTCATATACATTACAGTAAGATTAAAATTAATGACTTTCCAAATTACGAAACGAACTAAAACTAAAACAATCTATCGAATTAGTAAAGACAACACGAGAGTGAAGATGCAAGGAAATCGTTGTGGTGAATAAATAATTTACTTCAAGGTTTATCTAATTCTGTAACTATTAGATAAATAAAGTCAGAAACAGGTTCACTTTTAGTTAAACATTGTGTACCAATAGCTCATGTATATACGAAACGCGCATTTAACGAATAAATATCATTTAAATAACAACAGCTTATGTAACAAATTATAAGTATATAAAACTATTAGTAAGTAAATGTGCGCGATTGTAAGCTGTAAGGTGCTGGACAAAAATATTATCAGAAGATTAAGAAGAAAGTTTACAATTTTGGATGTTATTTTTACCACGTTTCATTCTAGTTTCCATACATTTGAAGCATTCCAAGCATTTGTCGCAATCAAACTATATCTCTTCGCTATTTATAAGCTTAGATCTAAAATTGAGTCCTGTAGCATGACGATCCAAAAGTGTTTATAAAAGTCAACTAACTACAATTACTCATTAAGAATACAAAGTTAATAGGCACATGTTCTTGTTATCTGCTTCAGTAAAAACGCGCGAACTTCCATAAAATGTTTGATATAAACTGTAACTGAAACAATAACATCCACCAACTCGTCATGAACCAGCGTGGTGACAAAAAACCAATACTCAAATTTATATGGATATTAATATAGATATTTCGCAAATAGTCTCACACAAATGAACAGACAAGCTAGCACATAGATGTCATATATAGTGCACCTGTAGACTTTCAACGCTGAATTGCGAGAGTTCAAGAACATTGTACGTAAATCAGACGAGTGTCGACGGCTAATAGTCGCTAATGGCTGCCGGCACGAGATACCGCCATTACGACAACACTTTCTTTGCTGTATAATAAAGCTAAGCTACAGTTAGCGCACCAATTTATTCTAAACGTCGTTGTATTAATTATAAAGAATTACGCCACTGTTCCGAGAGCATTCTTTGTTTAACGTTGCCAGTATGTGACTGAATTAATATTATTTTTGGAAATTATATTAAGACGAAAGGCTATGGGTACTGATAATGTTCATCTTCGTCTAGACCTCGCACTGTAGGAAATAAAATCGCTTCATACGCCAATTCGCTATAAACTATTCAATATATGAATAAAAAAATATATTCATATGTTGATGAATATTTTATAATGTTTGACGTAATAAAAATACTAGTAAGTCTAGTGGCTAGAGGTCGGGCCGATAAAAAGCTATTGGATTTTTCTATCAAAATAATTCTCAGTAGCAGCCCAGAGTCTGGAAGTTGGAAGTGCCGTGCCTCGGAAAGCACGTAAAGCCGAACTCTTTCCGGTCGTGTCTGATTGCCGTCCTATCGGGTTATGAGAGTTAGGGAATATAGAGTGCACCTGTGTTTGCGCACACACATGTGCACTATAATATGTCCTGCGCCGCTGGCTACTTTTCCTTGATATTGATCGCCTTGGCCAATTATTATTATTATATTAGGTAATCAATTGAGCTGACATAACCCCTCCCCGTTCTATTTCTCCATCGAATAAACCAGAATCGAAGTGATAAAATCTACAAACATACTTTAATATTTTATAATTTCAAACAAATAAAACATAACGCAATAATATATGAGAAACGATATCTTTATGCAAGGATTAATTCTCTGTGTTTAGGAAGTCTCCAATGGTATCGTAAATAATGAGCTACAGTTAGCGGTCCACGGCACGATTTCTGAGCACCCTGTATCGCTATAATACGTCACGATCGTAGTTTACTGCTAATATCGGAGCAATTAATGCCCACGCTTGGGATATTGCGTTTCATGCCGGCTGTAATAGCAGATGCTAGCTCAGTGTTACTCTTTGACATTTCATTTCTTGCTCAATTACATAGCGAGAGGGTTATGTGTTATAATACATTTATTTACATTGAAGGACCTCAAGGAAGGTGATCATTTTAAAAATGGCTCTGCTATTTATTCAGAATAACTTTAATTCCAACTGTTTTGAAACAAACTAATCCAAGTTACTTGAGTCGTAATAATAATGAAAAATAGATCCTTTCAGCATTATCAGCCCTTCGGTAACCAGTGGAGAAAATAAGATGGGTTACTATATATTTTAAGAATATTTTGCAACAGAAAGTAAATCAACTGAAACATGATGACGTACAGATAAAAAACACATACACTAACATGGCATTATAATGTGTTTTGTTGTATAATGACGAGCCGGTTGGCGTGGTTGGTAGATGCTTGCCTTTCGCGCCGCAGGTCGTGGGTTCGATTCCCCTAATCTATATATGTATTTACAAAAGAAATGTAGTATATGTAGAATATCAGTCGTCTGGTATCCATAGTACAAGCTCTGCTTAGTTTGACATCAGATGGCCTCGTGTGAATAGTGTTCCAGGATATTATTATTATTAATCATATTTATGTATTTTAGCGATTAATTCCTCCTCTCCCTAATTGATGTCAGACAGTGCTCAGTGTATTATGTACTTAAATTGCTGATTACATATATTCTTTTATTTTTTAATTTTAAAGATTATATAATACGTACGTAATTTTGTACGTATTTTCTGTAAATTTCAGTATGATATATGTTTACTTATTTAGTTAACGGGTCAAGTATACACAAGTAACCAACACTTTTTATACTCGTTTCTTTAAAGTTTTTCGTGCATAATTATTTTTGTATTATATCTTTTATACATTCTATATTCATATTAAATATATCATTATTAGATTGCTATTTATGATTTATTTTCATTTCATATAATAAAGCCGTGGATTCAGTGCACACGATGCACGTTTACGTTAAGGAAAATGGAATGAATATCCGAACACGGATTAGCTCCTAGAACGCCGCAGTATTTATATTTTTATGGTCGTTTTCAAATTGTAATCTCTTATCGCGTTGCTTGAAGCAACAACGAGATGTATTTAAGCAGTATAGTCGAGACGTGTATAAATAGTATAGTCATCTTAAAATTAAAATATATTTAAAATAATATTTCTCCACAAACATCAGTTGAACCAATTTGAATTGTCCGTTTTATTAGCGAGCTGCCATTTTTTCATTAAAAGCCTACATAGCCAGCCCATATCGTCAGACTTATTACGATATATTAGATTTAAAAACGTAATATGCAAAAAAACTTTGTAAAACCCAGCGAGTCTTCATCGTTAATTTAAATTACATATTTGTAGTTCAATGTACTAAACACTAAACTGTAAAGCATATTTGTAGCACTCGAAAACTTTTAAGAGTGCTCAAACTCTTGTATTCATTGTGTTAAGAACTGTATTGTTTAAGTTATAAGGTTACTTTTTACTTGCTAACATTTAGTTAGTTGTGGGTGTTTACAAACAGAGAAGAGTGGTTTGGATTTGTCGAGAGGTCTGTCGACGTGACGTAACGGTGGTGACTCGAAGACAGGTGCGCGGACGCCAGATGTATGATGGATGAACTGTATTATTTCGAGCTACAATTCTATTTGCATTCTTATGTTTTAAGAAGTTCATCGCAAGATTTCAATATAATTTCAATATACCCTCTTTATACAATGTAGAAGCGTTACACTTACTTATTAAAGTTCAAAGTATAAACTATGATCGATTCCTTCGGTTATTAATTTCATGACCTGCTTAATAATTATGTGTTCGAATAGTGAATAAAAATATCGCGAGGAAACCTTCACGTGTCGAAACTTTGTTACACGTGTGTTCACTGATGCGCACTGAGGCGGCGCGGTGATATGAACCCAAAACCATCTCCTTAAGAAGACTATCAGCAGGACAATATCTGTGTCTGCTTCTTGTTTCTTTTGTAGGTATTTATAATCTAATATTTATATCTTCAGAAAAAAATCAAATTTCTCTCTCCTTCTTTAAGGAGAGGATAGCACCATGCTGATCCAATACGGAATTTCATGTTGTATTAAAATTTTTAAGTAATGTTACTAAAATTATTCTTAAATATAATTACACAATTGTCACACGGGCTAGTCTTATACCTGTTATATTTCATGGGATAAGCGGAGTGGACGACGCGACGCGACGGCGACGCCCCGCGGAGGCATAGCTCACGTGAGGTGTAATGAAACTGCCCCGTTATTCAATTAACCATCGCGATGCGCACGCGCACTGGCCTTTGTTCTGTTGTTAACATTCTACCGAGTAAAACGTTAACGCTGCTTCATTCAAGCGTCGTTCCTAGAACAAATTACAATTATCTACAAGACAGTAATTATGTTTTAAAATTACAATTTAATTGGTTGAATATTTTATTTTCTATCTTATTTTTTATTTATTACTTTTCAATTCCAGTTTGTCCGTCTGTGCCGCGATTTAGCGGAAATGATATAGATTATAATGAGCGTCAGTATTTATTGCGGATATCATTTCAGAAACTCTATTACTTCTTTCTAATAACTATTACATCGTCTCGTGAACTAAATGTAACTCATTAGAGGTAAATCAATTATTCGTATGTGACAAGTTTATGCGTTGTATCAATATTGTCAGAAAACTTAGAGACCTGTCAATAAATGGATGTTTTTTCCTCGTACAAGAAATATTACCCGTTATTGAATTACAAAGTATTGGTCCCGCCGAGGTCTATGTAGTGCAGAAATTATTTCCTATTTCAATGCAGTCGTAAAAAAATGTCGACAGCAGTCACGTTAGTGTAAATATTTATGATAAATTCAATTTACCTCGTCAATTGATTTAATTTTCTAGTTTATTGGCATGTCGGCCAGGAAGCCGTTCGTGTTGTGCGAGCACGGAGGCGCCACGTCTGTAAGGTGACTAGCTTATATCTACTCGCGTTGGGTTCCGCAAGCCTCACAGTGGAGTGATATCATACTAACATTATGTACAGAACAATGACAGTATTCGAACAACTATCACATTATTTATTATATTAATTTGGTATCAGTAGTCGTTGATATGAGCTATATACATAATTAATTGTAAATAATTACAGTAGTTATTTCGCAATAATCCATATAAGAGATTAAATAATGATATGTTTCTTATTGGTTTTGTTGTTAGTATCTACATTTTAATAGTCATGATGAATAATCATGTTCAACGACTATACAATGTTACTGTAAGAAGTTGAATAAATATTATATTTTTAATGGTTTTGCTTTAATTGTAAGTTGACTAACAGTTAGTCTAACAATCTCTGTAACAGTTGCAAGCCGTATGTTCACAGGTGATGATTCTATCCTACTGAACGATTGCAGTGAAGACTAGACAGTCCAGAAGGTGTTATAGACCACCTATATCCTTATCTTATGGTCCCATGAATATTATATCAGACTAGCTGTGCGCAGAGGCTTCACCCGCGTATAATTAATAAAAAAATAATAAATAATTTTATTACTATAATAACTCACACGCGCACGCACACACACACACACACATACACACACACACACACACACATGGCTACTGGTAAAGAAATACGTAATTAACGATTTGAAATTCATTTTCATAAGACACCGTAGGATTTACCGATCTTATATATGGTCTAATATTTGCGTCATTTCATGTTCTTTGTGTGTACCAATTTTCATCAAGATTGGTCAAGCCGTTCTTGAGTTATAAGAAGACATACAGGCAGACAGACAGACAGACAGACAAAAATGAAAAAAATAGTATAATGTGAATCACTGCATCATAAAACGATTATTTATCACAAAATTAGGTGAAAAAAAATAATTTACAGACAGAACCAATAGATTTATATAGACTTCCAAGGAGAACATTTTTTGATTATATAACTCCAATCCATTGGCCCCATTTTGTATTCGAACTCGGAGCAGCGGTCGATATAAACTATTTGAACCTAAGACCTCATGATCTACAGCGTACAAGTTAATTACCCGACTAATGAGGAAAATTTTATCATCATCTATCACTAAATCAATCAAGTTTTATTGTGAGCTGAGCGGAGTTGATACAGATGTCATGATCGCTATATTCGAACTAAAACGGGCGCTTATACAGCGCTTTTGTAAGAAAAAAAATCTTTTTCTTTTTTCTTTCGGGCTTAAGATCTTTAATATGCATGTCACCCCATATCATATGCTTAACTGCATAGTGCAAGGATTATACTGAAGATTATTTGGAATCCGGTTTTGTTAATACTTACTAATATAATAAAGGCGAAGGTTTGTTTGTTTGTATGTTACGTTTTCACGACATAACTGCTCTATCGATCATCACACGATGTTGCATCCACGTTATTAGGAGTTCAGGACATAGGGTAATTAACACCTCCTCCGCCGCGAAACGCGGTGACGCCGCAGGCAGAAACTAGTAAATTACAAAGTACGTGTAATAAAATTACCTAGAATGGTCTACAATGAACGTTTATGTCGTAATACATTTATAACTCTATCGGTTTTCGCGCACGCTAGTAAAGCTCCTAGATAACATGTTTTTTCTGACATTTTCAATAATCGTCATAATTCAGTCAATATACTCTAAACCTTTTTACTCGGTGCTAGAGCTCTGTGCAAGCTCGTCTGTGTAGGTACCGCCCACTCATCAGATATTCTACCGCAACTGCTGTTTTGCGGTAGAATACTTTATATTTTTGTGTTCCGGTTTGAAGGATGAGTGAGCTAGTGTAATTACAAGCACAAGGTACATAACATCTTAGTTCCCAAGGTTGGTGACGCACTGGCGATGTAAGCGATTGTTAACATTTCTTACAATGCCATTGTTAATGGGCGTTGGTGACCACTTACCATCAGGTGGCCCATATACTCATCCGCGTACCTATACAAAAAAAAATAACGTAATGAATTATACATTTCAATATTTTTTTTGAATCACTCCGTCTATTGGTGGAAACCATACGAAAATCCGTTCAGTAGTTTTGGTGCGTATCACGTTCAGAAACACAGACAGAAGTGTTCTGGCGACTTTGTTTTATAAATAAAGTGATATTAGATATAAACAACCTAAGCCTAACCATAAACGTCCATCGATCAGGTTCGCGTAATTGACATTATAAAATGATCACAATACCATTAACTTCGTGGAACTGTTAGTCTGTTGTCTAGGAATGTATAAAATATTACTGCGATATTAGTCTGTGCGTGTGTATAATTGTGTTTCAACATTCCTCGCTACATATGTTATTGAGAAATTCCTTGCAGCGTTTCAGACAGCTTTAATATTATAATATAGTTTACTGGCTCGACTTTGTACGGGTGAAGTAATAGTTGTATATTTTTTTATTTAATGAAGATCTGGAACGTAATCGCAGTGCCCTGCTGTTTCTAATCTAATCGTAAGCCATCCACGAATAAAATCAAATACGTTAGAGACCTGTAAATGACTAATTTTTTAATGACTGATAGGATTAAAAAATAATATGGTATTATTTGAATGTTAAGTTAGCCTATTGATATATATTTTGTTACAATATTTTTATATAAGCTATAATACAATGTTTTCTTAAATTACAGATAAATTGTTAATAGTTATACACATTTATTGAAATTATGAATAAATTATTATTATATTATTATATTATAATTTCACTCAAATTCTACCACATGTGTATACACCAACTCGCATCGGAATAGCGTGGTGGAATACGCTCGAAATCTTTTCCTCAAAGAGAGATTGCTCATAAGAGATGATTCATAGGCTGTTACTTTGTCTAGTAACATTTTATTTATGTTTTAACGTGTTTACTTATTGAATTTATATTTAATATTGACGTGTGACAAGTGTTACAGTGTCCCCTTTATAATAAGGCTCGCGCGCCATCTATTTACCTTGATGGTTAAATAGTTAACAAAATAGTCGCAATGTTTACTTTCACCGCCGAACACGTAATGAATTAATTATACACAGAAATGAGGCCCTTTAACACTAATATAGTTGTGGCCGCTCAGTTTTGAACCCACACTATTCTATAATAGGGTTTTAGCCACTGGGCCATCACTGTTCCATAGCGTGATAATTATTAAGAGTAAAATATTTCATGTATTTAGTGTTAAGCCTCCTGAATAATTAAATAATGAATAAACTTTACATGAATAGAACATTAAAGGCAACGAGTCGAGATTGTCGTAAAATTTTCCACATTACACATTAAACGAGCCTTATCTAAACTGTTATGATACGAATCCATTTGAATACAATGTTATTGGCGTTTCCACCATAAATGGTATAAATAATTCATAACGCGATATCCTCTCGCCGGCAAAAAGCAGATACCTCGGCCGGGAATCGAACCGGCTATGTTTTATTAATATGACACCGGCAATACATGCGCTATTTCAAATACTGATCGCTTGTTAGATTACCTGTTGCGAGGTATTGCTTGATTTAGGGCGATTACACACTACAGACAACACAATGTTGTGAGCTTCGCGCCCACTCACCCGTGTAGCCACTTCGTACCATCTTTATATTATACTGTACCTTGTAATTGTTGTGCTTAAATTATAAATAAGCTTCGTTATTGACGAACATCTTCGACCATCGTCTTGAATCGTATTGTCGTATTGAAAATGTTTATGATGCTAATGGTGAAGAGATACTTTCGATTTCGACCACGAAGGCTGGCACATTCTTCCTCTCTCAAAATCCGACGGGACAGTTTTAGTTGCTAGTGTAATAATGCGATTCTAAACTTCGAATTGCTACTACTTACTAACTAAGTACAACTGGCTGGCTCGAACCGAGGATTGACCCCAGGAAAAACCAGAATATGATAAGAGTAGTTGTTTTTTATCGAAGGTAATTAAGGTAGGTAGGTAATGGTTAAAATCATACAGTATTTTGACTTTAAGGCAAAGAGATTGTTCATTTTTGGCCCAGTGTAGAGATATCGAGACGAAGCTTAGCGGTAATATGTAAACGGGTCGCTCTCAAGACTGAAGAAGCACAACAACTCTATGTAGTATATAACTTATTATATAGTTAAACAATACATAAAGCATCTTACCAATTAAATTTGTATAGGGAGTGACTGCTTACATATTTATATTTTGTCTTTATATCATCAGTAATTTGATATTTAGAGAAGTAGGCAAGCTGTGTGTAAGTTCAGAACTATTACTTAAGACTTAACAATAGTAAATACTGTCGTCACGTCAATTTGTTTGATTTGTCTTAAGACATAAAAGTCAGTTTGTTATCAATCACCCTTAACTAATATTTGGCTCGGCTACAAAAACCCGTTTTTTAATTATGTCATAGTCTGCATGAACAATTCGTCAGACTAACGAATAATATTATCTATTCTTTTGATTTTCTCTATATTGCTTTTATTTAAGCTTGTCCATCAATCAGTCAATCAGTCAATCCAAACAGATTGTATCTTATCTCTTATCTCGATCTTACGGAAAGTTATTAAGGAAACGATTAAAATTATTTCTTATTCAATCGAGATTCATTCAATAAGCAATAAGTTTGATAATGTGGTCGTTGGCCTGAATTTTAATTAAACCGTAATTTTTTGAATTGATCAGCAAAGTTAGGTTTAGTACCGTAGTAGATTTAATACTGAACGCTCATTGCGCCATCGACTGCCATTGACCAATCAATACTTAGCTTAACACAAAAAAGTTTTTTGATCATTATTGTTTATAATGTAACTTATTATAGACAAGCAAGTGTCACTCACTATCATGCATAGATACTGGCACTGTCAGGAATATAAAGCAGTTTTTGCACCGATGAGGCAACGCCGGCCACGGGATATAAGATATGATGTCCCTTGTGTCTGCGTCTAAACTGGATCAATCAAAATTTCAACCGGAGCATGGAGATAAAAAGTATTGCTGTTTAGAGGATATTGGTGGAGCACAAAGATAATTAAATAGTAAATATTACCAATCAAGTTTCCACTTAAAACTACATAGCACCGCTCATTAAGCAACAAGACTTAACAAGACTTAAGATTGTTTAAGTACCAACATTTATTTTTAATGAGAAGATAAATTATCGCTTTAAATAAAAACTGTTGGAAAAAAGAGAACTTTACCGCCTCCTTCGTTTGTATATAATTCAATTAATTCAATTAATACTATTGTATATATTGAGGGAATTATATCCAAGCCAGTGTTTGATTTTTGAGGATCAATAAGCGAGTGTTAGTCTGTCGATATGACAATATGGTGCTCTTAGCGAATCAAATACTACCTATAGTAGATAATATTACATACTTCGTCATAATGTTAAATATTTTTTCGTAAAATAAATTTTTGAATAATTTACCTTTATTATTCTTACGCCAATTGTTTTATTAGTTATTAAAACATGTGTGCTATTAATAAGTCATCATCATCATCATCATCCCTTTGTCCTCCATTGCTGGACATAGGACTCTCCAATGGCACGCCACTGAGCTCGATCTTCAGCTCTCAATCTCCATCCGCTGCCAGCCACTTTGCGTATATCGTCACTCTACCTAGTCGGAGGGCGTCCTACGCTACGCTTGCCAATCATCTTGCAAGTCATCTTTTCGGGGAGAACTCCAAAGGCATGGAGCAAGAGTGTTTTAGTAATTTTCTTCAAAAAAGGAGACAAAACCCTTTTGAAGAACTACCGACCTATTTCCCTCTTGAGCCATGTT
The DNA here is from genome assembly GCA_905220585.2 of Nymphalis polychloros. NCBI lineage: Eukaryota > Metazoa > Arthropoda > Insecta > Lepidoptera > Nymphalidae > Nymphalis > Nymphalis polychloros. The sequence continues at coordinate 12,076,432 of HG992259.1, forward strand.
TATAAGCTGTTTTCCAGGGTCATCACGAATCGTCTCGAGCGTAGACTTGACGAGTTTCAGCCTCCGGAACAGGCCGGGTTTCGAAGAGGATACGGAATCATAGACCACATTTACACAGTGCGGCAGATTATACAGAAGACCGAAGAGTATAATCAGTCCCTGTGCTTAGCATTTGTGGACTATGAGAAGGCTTTTGACTCTATTGAGACCTGGTCTGTTCTGGAGTCCTTACAACGGTGCCAAATCGATTGGTGATACATCCAAGTGTTGAAAAGTCTGCAAGACGCTGCTGTTATGACCGTCAAAGTACAGAACCAGCAGTCTGACCCTATCCTCATGCATCGAGGAGTGAGACAACGGGATGTCATTTCCCCGAAAGTGTTCACTAATGCATTAGAGGATATGTTCAAGACGCTGCACTGGGAAGGGTGGGACATAAACATAAATGGCGAGTACCTTTCGCATTTGCGATTTGCAGACGATATCGTCATCGTGGCAGAAACCGTGCAGGACATGCAATATATGCTGAGCAGCCTGGCTGATTCCTCTGCTCGAATTGGTCTCCGGATGAACTTGGACAAAACCAAGTTAATGTTCAATGAACACGTCAAGCCGGAACCAATAGCTCTTAACGGAGTTCCTCTCGAAGTTGTTCAGGAGTACGTGTACCTTGGGCAATCTTTGCAGTTGGGTCGAAACAACTTCGAGAAGGAGGCACGTAGAAGAGTACAGCTAGGCTGGACAGCGTATAGGAAACTTGGTCAAGTCTTCTCGTCACGGATACCGCAATGCTTGAAGACAAAAGTCTCAACGAGTGCGTCTTACCTGTTATGACCTACGGAGCCGAGACGTGGACACTGACAGTGCGTTTGGTCCAGCATTTTAAGCTCGCTCAGCGAGCTATGGAAAGGGCTATGCTCGGAGTTTCGCTGTTTCACCATACCTTCGCTGCTTGAGGTTGAGTTCGCTAACATCCGTGGACGCCCGCTAACCTCAACGCTGTCCACCACCATCTCGAGACAGCACGGCCAGCAATGTTGTTTCTTACGGAGACTCAAATACTCCGTCCTGTAGATACCAGCTACTTTAATTATCCCGGCTACATGCTTGAAGAATCCTTCAAAGCGAAAGCCGGAGTATGCTTGTTCGTCAGGACGGATGTTTGTTGTTACCGTCTGCGCTGCTTGGAAGACCGTTCCCTCTCCATGTTGGTGGTACGTGTAGACCTGATTCATCAGAGTCTAGTCTACGTGTGCCTCTATAGATCCCACAGTGGTGACTTGGAGACAAGCCGACTATTTGACCATCTAAGTCGGGTGGCAGGTAGCAGTTTCCTAACGCGGAACTGGTGTTTTTGGGGGATTTTAATGCTCACCATGAATTACTACGCGTCCACTATGCGATTACTATGCGTCAGTCCCTTGGAAGGAACGTTGCTTCAGTGAGAATGACCCGACAGCTAGCGCCGCTGCTATTGCTGATGAGATCCTGTTGGGGGTGGAATACTACATTTCTAACTCGGATCTCATCAGTAAGGGCATGCATAACCGTTGGTTCACTCGCGAATGTGCTGATGCTGTGTCATCCAAGCAGGTGGCATATTGCGCGTGGATCAATGGCTGCGTTAGCAGGGCATCTAACATTGACTCACTGAAAGCAACCTATAACAAAAACTCCAAGTCCTGTAGAAAGGCATATGAGAGAGCGAATGCACAGTGCATCGCACAGATTGGTCATGACCTTGTTTTGCATCCTAGGGGCTCCCGTAGCTTCTGACTTCTGACCAAGTCTGTGCAAAACAATTTTTGCCAACCTTCGCTGCCACCGCTCAGGAAGCCGGACGGATCACTAGCTCACAGTCCGCAGAAGAAAGCCAATCTTCTGGCATAACTCTTTGCGGATAACTCTGTGATCGATGATTGCAGTTCAATACCTTCATGTGGCCACACGATGCCTAACATCAAAATCAGGCAGCATGATGTGCGCGCAGAGCTGCAATCACTCTATGTACGGAAAGCTAGTGGTCCCGATGGAATACCAGCCATAGTGCTGAAGAAGTGTGCAGCAGAGCTGTCTCCTGTGTTGACGTGCCTGTTTCAGCTGCCTTTCTCTACAGGTTGTGTGCTGGATTCTTAGAGAAAAGCTAATGTGCAAGCGGTTCCCAAAAAAGGGGATCGGCCTGACCCGGCAAATTATCGGCCAATAGCTATCACCTCAGTACTTTGTAAGGTGATGGAACGGATCTTAAACAACCAACTGATACATTACCTAGAAGATCACCGTCTAATTAATGATCATCAGTACGGGTTTCGACCAAAACGGTCCACAGGTGATCTTCTAGCGTACGTAACATACCTCTGAGGTGAAGCTATCGACAAGCGTGGGGAATCGTTGGTTGTCAGCCTCGATATCTCCAAGGCTTTCGACAGGGTCTGGCACAGAAGTCTTCTCTCCAAGCTGCCAGCATACGGTCTGCCAGCTCAGCTCTGCACCTGGATTGCCAGGTTCCTACACAAGCGTAGCCTTCGCGTTTTAGTTGATGGTTGCGCTTCACAACTCTATGTAGTGAATGCTAGGGTCCCCCAGGGATCTGTGCTATCCCCCACACTCTTTCTTTTGCATATCAATAATATGCTCTCTCTCGGGAACATACATTGCTATGCAGACGACAGTACAGTGCACGGAGAATACCACGGACGCGCAGTAGCTGGGCGGGCGGAATCTGAGGAGAGACGGAGGGATCTTGTTGTTGAACTCGATAAGACGTTAGGACTCATTGCCAAATGGGGCTCTGACAATCTGGTTGAGTTTAACGCCAAGAAAAGACAGGTATGCGCTCTCACAGCGAAAAAGTCACCATTTTCCCCTCCTCCCTCCCTCTGTGGTACTACGCTGGGGATACAAAGCAAAGTCACCATACTGGGAATTGACTTTCGGTGCGACCTCAATCCAAGAGATCACATCGAGGCTGTTATAAAAACAGCCTCAAGGAAACTCGGAGTCCTGAACAAGGTGCGGCGTTTTTTCACGCCACAATAACTGCACCTGTTGTATAAAACACAGGTGCGGTCTTACGTCGAATATTGCTCGCACCTCTGGGATGGCTCCGCTAAGTACTTACTGGAGGCCTTGGATCGGTTGCAGCGACGTGCGGTTCGCATTATTGGCGACGTATTAAAGGTCACCAACACCCTCGAGCCTTTACAATTACGTCGAGAGATAGCGGCACTGAGCGCTTTCTATCGAAAGTATCACGGCGAGTGCTCAGAGTATTCTCCCTCATTCCTGCTTCCCCATTCCTTCACAAGTCTACGCGTGCTGGCTCTCGATGTCACCGCCTGACTGTGACATCAATTCAATCGCGCACGAAGAAATTTGGCAACTCTTTTCTTTGTCTAACCTCCAAAACATGGAATTCTTTACCAGCACACGTGTTCTTCTCCTCTTATGATCTGGGTTCCTTCAAACGAGGCGTGAATAGGCATCTTGCGGGCCGGCAAGGCGGGGGCGGCTAGTGCAAATCATTCTTCCTGACTGCACTAGCCGTCGTCGCGTTTGGACTCTACTACCACTTACCATCAGGTGGAGTAGAGTAATTTGCAATCCCGGGTACTATAAAAAAAAAAACGACTATATAAATCTATTGCCTAATTTTGTGATAAATAATCGTTTTATGATGCAGTGATTCACATTACACTATTTTTATCATTTTTGTCTGTCCGTATGTCTTCTTATAACTCAAGAACGGCTTGACCAATCTTGATGAAAATTGGTACACACAAAGAACATGTGATGGCACATATGTTAGGACATATATAAGATCGGTAAATCCGTTTTTTTTTTTTTAATTCTTGAAATACTCTTTACGCGTTTCCCCCTACGGGAACAGTGGAGGGGTATGTGGGGCACGCCATATGTCCAGGGCGCCGTGTGCGCCCCGGTCATCGGAATTAACCATCCCACCCACTAAAAAACCAGCGGTACCCTTCCCGTCTTAACGGGGACCGCCACGGGATCGCTTGCGCGTGCTACCGTGACGCTCCGGAAACGATACGCGTGATGGCGCATCTGACAAACCTCATCAGGTTCGCGAATTTACCTCCGTATTTCGTAGTACTCATACTCCGTCCGTACTCCGTTCCTTGATATTGATATCTAAGGACAGTAGTGGCATCACACTAAAGAATACACTTCCAAGATCGGTAAACCCTACGGTATCTTATGAAAATTAAGTTCAAATCGTTAATTACGTATTTCTTTACCAGTAGCCATACGTGTGTATGTATGTGTGTGCGCGTGTGTGTTATTATAGTAATAAAATAATTTATAATATTTTTATTAATTATACGAAGCCTCGGGGCACAGCTAGTAATAAATATAATTAAGAGTTTCATTTCCTAAATGTGTTCACCTTCAAATCGGGTCATATCAAATGAAAATATTTATAATAATAATATATAGTATAATATTATTGTATTTTATTGTAAGCAAAAGTATCGATAGCAATATCTGACGAAATTTTTTCACCGGATCATTTCAAGTTTTCGGTATTTCTTTGCGAATCTGTAGATAGTTTACAATCAATAAATTGTAAAGCGTCATGTCATATATAAGGTATTAGACTTTACTATATTTAGTACATACTACACACGGTGAGTATTGAATAGTCTTATAACTACGCTAAATCAACTAGCATCACGTGCATTCAGTAATTTCATTTCCCTATTTGTTTTGCTTAATCTTCTCCTTAAAAGCCTCTCAGAGCCTCGTGACTGCAACTAATGTATGCCTTTGTCCCGAGATAGAAACGCTTTAAAAGCGGTGGCGTATTTTTGTTCGTCAGTTAATTTTAATTGCGTCTGTGGCGCGTCAGCCTGCACAAATGGCGGGTAATCCGCTGACTGATTACTTTGACGAATGTGTCATTTGTGAAGCGCTGAAAACAAGCCCACGCAGCGCTTTGTGCTTAATTCTATTGTGAATATTTGAAAGCAAATAATAGATTACGATAAACAATAGACGGCTCTACTGGATTAAACTACAATATAAATGCGTTCTTAGTATTAAGTTATCTATTTGTTGTCTGTGTATTGAATGAAATCATGTAAAGTTTATCCTATTAAAGGGAATGTAGGTATTGGTACTGATAATTTCCTATCAACCCCAATATTTGTGACTCTATCGTATATATTAATCATCAAATAACAAAAATACAGATTATATTAAAAACCCATAAAGCAATGAGTTTCATATATTAGATAAAGAATCCGATACACGAGTATTCAGCCCCGAGGCTAATGAGGTTGATAATTTCAATGAATGTTTCATGAGGTCCCACTCCAATCTAAGTGTCGGGAAGTGTATCAGCAAACGTAGTACAATACAAGCTAATACCTAATACCGTGTGTACTCGTCACACGATCACACTTCACTGAGCTCATCGCGTATGTATATATAACTGTCAAATGACGTGTAAATATCGGCTTCACTGTCTCGTGTTATTTTTAACGACATTTTACTGTCATAATATCGTGCACTGTCTAGAAATTAACGGTAAATAGTTTCGCTTACGAGGCAATGCTTCGTTAACAAGCACTTGTTAATATAACTATATGAACCTGCGGGTTACGGAGTTACCTCTGTCACGTGTATCTTAAGAATAGCAGAATTATTTCAAAGATTGTTGTCAATAGTAAAAAAAAAAAAAATTTAGACGACATTTGTGTTCAAAAGTTTTTTGTAAATTTATTGTATGATCAACTTTTTAGATGCAAACAATCTTCATACTAATAAATAGAATATTTTAATCTTCTGATTATTAAACCAGCGAAAGAATTATAAAATTTGGCCGTGAGGTTTTTCAAGAATGCAAAGATAAGCTAAGAATATATCGAGTACCACACACAAAAAACGTAACTCAAATTATTACATACATTAATGCATAGCAATTTAATACGAAGCTTAACGCAAATTATCAACGCTAGATTTATATTTCGGACATAATTATGTTCCTTGCGGTTCTGAAATGACATAAACATCTAGCAATCTGAACTTAAAGCACATGTCATCGTTAAAATATAACAATTTTGAGTCATAAGCTTAAACACATTGAGTCTCTTTTAACATTTCAATTATTGTAGTTCGAGCTTAAATTAAATAATAGCAGCTTTCAGATAAGTGACTGACACATTGATTATATTCGAATACAAATAAAACCGGCAAAAACTACAAGTGGAGACAGACAGACAGACGCACGCGGAATAATTGCCTGTCCACTTTAACAATTACTGATTTATTATACGAATTCATCTCGCATGTGTTTGGCTTACAAATATTATTTAAATGAGAACTCTTATGACGACATAATTCTCACGGCGATGACGATACAGATGTACAGAACTATGAGTAATGTAAGCCTAAGATTATGAGAATGTGAGAATAGAGAGTGCAATTGCATACTCGAGAATGAGAAGCTTATGGCCAACAAGAGTCAGGAGCAAATCAGCATCATTTAGTAATACTATGGAATCAGGACAGCATGATCACCGTAGCGTAGTGTTGCTATAAGCTAGAAAATGACGATAAAAATAAAGGTTTACTTATGAAGCTTAACATAAAAGCTGTTTTTATAGAATCAATTAAAAAAAAACCGCATTTAAGACGGATATCTTAATACATACTACATTTACGATCTTGCTTAATTTTTTCTTATTATAATTTGTCTGTTCATCTCACAGTAAGCTCAAGAATACCTAATATCTTTGAGCAGCGACTTGACGATAGAGATTCCATTGTCATAACCAATTAAAGTTGAATAGAGAAATAAAAGAAATTAACGAAGTAAACACGCTGCTCGCACACTCGGGTAATATTAAAGTTGCAATCAAACAAACAGCATGATTGATGATTATCCTCTCATTGTGCTCGGTGGTCGAGATCAAGTCCTATTTGTTTAAAACGGTACCACTCAGCTAGTTAATTGGGACGTATTTAGAAAATTATAAATGTATTTAACGAATAATTAAAGTTACATTGTTGATATTATTTGTTATTCAAATTCTATATCTACAAAGAATGTTAGCAATTTATATTTCAAATGATTAATTGTTTATTGTTGAATTGATTTTTAGCATTAATTGTTGTGTTTTCTTTAGAATAGATTCGTCGTCCGATCCGTGTCAGAGATCCGTCAAGTGGTAAAGTATAAAGTTAACAATAACATTAAAATTAAAATAAAAAAGGGACTGATCGTTATAAACATATACAAAATTAAAACAAAACGAGATTTTCGTTTTGTTTTGTATGTACAAAGTCTAATTTATTACATATTCTTTATTTATTTATTTTAGGTGGGCATTCAATTAAATAGCTTACTTACCATTCAAACCAGATTATTATTATTAATTATATTATAATTAGATGCCCAGCGTGACTCCGTGAAAAGTTTGTTTTTTGATATAAGCATTATCTACTCGATCTATTCGCCCATACATAAAAGTAGCATAATATAAAAATGCCTAAAGCATTGTACAACACGCCCTGCGTATATATGGGTTTATTTAAATATCTGGCAATGTTTGTCAATTTACTGGTTTGAGCCGCAAAGTTAGTGTTAGCAATATTTATCAACATGAAACGCTTAAAATTAATATGTAATTTATTTTGATAAAATTTTATACTTTTGTGACGATTAAACTAAACTACACGTGTCATTATTTTTTGCTTTTCTTTTAACAATACAGTTAGCAAATAATTACATGGTTTTAGCGAGTTGTCTATAAAATATCTACAAATCTCTTATACAAAGTTTTTGTGAAACTACGTCGACATATTAAGCTATATCTAAAATAAATATACAATATATCAACATACTATACAGCACAAGCTTCTTAGTGTACCAAACAAAACTTATGATATAAGTAAGATGTACAACAATGAATGTTTAGCTTCATTTAGAGCCTACTTATAGTTTGATTTTTTTTCTATTACTTGCTGCTGCTTTACCCATGGGCCCACATTACAATAATTCATAAAACCATTGTTCTTGAACTACTAGAATAATAATAATGGCGCTAATATCATAAATACGAAAGGTTATCTGTGTTGTGAATGTTTGTTACTTCTTCAAGCTTTCATCATCAGCCTTTCGTCGTCCACTGTTGGACATAGGCCTCTCCAATGGCACGCCACTGAGCTCGATCTTCAGCTCTCAAAATCCATCCGCTGCCACTTTGCGTGTATCGTCACTCCATCAAGCTTTATCACTGTTAAATATGACATGATTAACATATTTTACTCTTTTCATCCCGTTTAACTGGATTTCCGATTATGCCGCGAACGAAGCCGCGGGTGAATCGTTAGTTGAATAAATAAAAAAAGAAACCTAAACTCAACTTAACTACGTAGGTACTAAAATATATGTATTTACATAGAAATAATATACAATAATAATTAAAATTATTATTAAAATAAAAATAAATAGAGTTTTATTAGATGCCAAAATAGGAATTTAGCGACTTTATTTTAATAATATTATGATTATAATAATATTTTTATATGAAACTATTGATTTGGAAATGAGATTAATTCATTTGGATTTTGGTAAATTGATATTATTAAAAGATTAATTAGTACCGCGTCTTTATTTAAAAAAACTTAAATCAATTATCTTGTATCCACCGAGCTCATAGCTGTCCATAACATAACAACACCGTATTATAATCTCATACGATATCATCTCCTGAAACTCTGACTATAATTTGAAGCCCGTCATCAAAAACATAATTACGTTTTAAGCTTCATTCTTAAATATTAATTAATATCGTATTATTGATAGTACCGCCGCCCGCCACCAATCACCGGCGACCACCGCCGCCCGCCGCCGGCCGCCGTCGGTATCGACGACGGTAGTCATAGACTTATTAATTAGTGAACCCATTCGCGTACGTTATTCCTTGTAACAAATTGTGCTTACTAATTAGTTTGGAAACGGGTCAATATATCTGGTGAATTGACAGGGAAACCGTCCATTAAATGCGTAGCGATAGCTGCCGTATTTTTTGTTTTTAAAATGTAACAGCACCAGTGATCGGCAGTCAAGTGATGTGTCAATGTAGTCTCTTATGATCTATGAATTGTATCTATCTATAGGGCACGTGACCGTACGCGTCGTTGGCGCGTGGAACAGCTCGAGATACTCCTACACTAGTCTCGTATAAAAATATATTAGCTTTTGGTGTTGACCGTTGAAAAGGGAGGATCCTCCGACTAGACGGTTGTTTGTCTGGTGGGCTACTGCCCAACGGTTGTTGTCGGGTTCTTGTATATATGTTCAATCGCTCGGATAACTTTAATATCGCGATGTAGGGTACGTCAGTTTTTAGTTTTCGTATGTGGCGAGATAGATGTCGCTAAAAGCTTGATAGCTAATAATGTTGATTATTTGTCTTTTTTTCTAATGTAAGCGATATGATTGGTGAAGATCTTGAATAAGTTGTTAATGGAAATTTTTAAGTTAAATTAAAGAAGATATAAGTACTTAAGTGTTACAATGTTGTCTTATAAATAAATATATATAATATATATTAGACAACAACTGTTTGTTGTGCAAAATATAGCAGAGCTATTAAATCCCATACAATAAATTAAGCTAAAGTGAGTTTATTTTCACTACTCATATAGTTTTTCTGTTTCTTATACAAAGATTAGCTTCTTCTAATAGCGGCTTCCATCATAGTAGACGCTAAGCATGAAGTGGACGGTAGTGTTTCTGCTCTCGAGTCGTCCAGCGCCGCTCAATTGGGCGCGATGAGTGTTGCCGGTTAATTGGGCGGATGTTCTACATATCTGATGTAATTGTTGTTCTTATGAGATCTGAATTAGGATGAGAAGATTCGATACGTTTAGATTTACTTCGAATAATTTATTTAGTGTAATTTACTATCTTTTACGATCGGTGTTGATCACGAATCAAATAGTATTATGGCGTTGTATCTACATAACATGTTATTATTTATTTGAAACATGAGACAGACGGGTTAAGAATAAAATCCTATAAAATTTATCAATGAAGATTATCTTTTATACAAAAATAATTTTTACGTTTTATCTATATTATATCAATTATTTTTAGGTGCAAGCGCATTATGAAAATAATTGACGGATACTGTTTTAATTACAATCAAGTTATCACTTTTAAATATAAAATTAAATGATCTCCTATAGAAGTAGTTTTTTAAACATATTTTTTAATAAATGTTGTTTATTTTTACATTACTTTCATTGGTAAAAAATAGTGTCTTTTTTTTGTGTTTTTGATTATTATTATTTTTTATTTTTGTTTAATATAATAAGAAACAATTATGTACCTAAAGTCTGGGAAGGAACTGACTTCCAAAACACAGCGAAAGCTAGTTTGGAATTCAGGGCTGGTATTAAAATTGTAAACTTTTGTAAAATTAAATAAATAAATAAATAAATAAAAGTACACCTTTAACCTTTTTTTGGCAGAAGAAGAAAAATCGGTAAGAAACTCAGTAGTTCCTGTAACCTCTTTGTTCGTCCCGTTTACGTCCCTTATATCACTCGTATGAGTTTTATATTTAAAGTTTCCTGCCATTGTACCAACGAAGTTTTTTTAGAAAATAGGTAGGCAGGCGGACTGGTAAATTGGCCACCTGATGATAAGTGATGACCAGCACCCATGGATATTGCCTCCGTAAGTGTATTTTAATCATTCTATACATAGCCAATACGCCATTAATATACGTCCCATACGCTTGTAATTACACTGACTGACTGCCACTACATTGCTGTTTGGCGATATAATATGTGATCAGTTGGGCTTGCGCAAAGCCCTGCCACCAAGTCACAATAAAAAATGCTATATATCTATTTTTTGTATACAACACGTAATCATCTTCTGCGGTCGTGGGTAAATATGGAGTCGTAAATTAATTGTGGAGGCAGGTTGACGTTTTAATTAATTACTTTTTGATTGTGCTTATACTTGGTTAATTGAGCGCGATGACTGGCGCTCAGCGGGCGATGATCTAATTCGTATTGAAGTATAAACCCGTCGCTTGATTTATACCTCGTCGGGAACTGCTGACGTGACTCACTAGTGAATCAAATGTTTATTGTGATAGTTTAAGTGAGTTTGTTAAACGAGAGTGTCCCATTGCTGTCTCCTCTCTACTAGAAGGTTGGTACACATGTGGTAGAATTTTATAATATCATGCAGGTTTTATTACGATGTATATACACCAATAACCTCAGGACCGGGATCTTCTAATAAGATCCGCGTATTCTTTCTAATATTATTGAGAGTATTTAATGAAAAAACGAAAATTTATTTTTTGTTCATGCTCAGGACCTCGGCATCTGCAGTCTCATAATTAGCCACTGGGACACCGAGGCAGTTATCAATCGCTTAGGCTAACGATTTACATCGTACCTAGGATTATTAATAATGTATGAACTGTATAAATAAGAGGAATTTAAAAAATATATGATTGAGAACGCGAGGTCGGAGCAGTTATCCCGTGACCTCTGTGGCCTTCGACTGCTGATCTGCAAGTTAAATTTTAACTTCAGTGTCTAGCTAATTCTTTAACTCCTACCTTTAACATCAGTAGTAAAAGCGATTTATCTATAAAACACGGCAAATGTATAGAAACATTTTGTATGTGCCATTACGTTTTAATACAAAGATAGAAGTCCATGCTTTATTAAAAAAAGAAATTTATAGACATATCATTTAATATATGTATATATTGTATTGAATAATACAGGTCATTTAAAAACTTTTTTACAAAAAGTACATAAGATGTTCATTTATTCAATGACAATATAGATGAAAACGTTTAGAGGGATTTAATTTTTTGGTTATTACACTAACACTTATCGTTAGCCAAAGGATCCGTATATTTTTATTAATCTTTTTTAATCTTGTATTACTTAATTTAATGACTATTTATAATTTACTATTTATAATGTAATATTCAATTTAATTATTCAATGATTAACCTTATTTAATAACTAATTATAATGTGATGCTTTTACGAATGATGTGATAACCTGTAATTAGTAGAACATTTGTCAAAAAACTTTCCAACCTCTATTATTAGTACTCTGTAAACGTGTAATGTATCTACTGTTGGTTGTCCAAAATAAATAAATAAATCTCGTGTTGTCCGTGCCTTTGGTGTATCTTTCTATAGAATGATCGAGTTCAGTAGTTTGAAGCGCCTGCGTGTTCATATTTCCAGACAACATTATGATCTAACAAAAAGATCTAACTGCGAAGTTAAAAACTTTCCATCTCAATATATAATTAATTCCAAAGCTTATATATTCAATTTCTCCGTTATTATTCGGTCGGCCTGTTGCATAGCATGCGTTATTATTTTTTATCGATTATACTTATAACGAATCGTTTGTAATCGTTTCTATTTCAACGAGATTGACACGCGGCGAGACGCATTAGCCCGCCGTGTTTCAGAGACTTGTAAAATTAAATCCGATGCCTTTTAGACGATAGTATCTTAAAAGCATCTATTGCGGTTCGTTTTTTATTACGACTGAGATGAGCCGATAGCGCTCGAGTGTGTTGGTAGACAATGCGGTTCCGGTGCTCCGTTGTTCATGTTTTATAAACGGTTAACGCAATCCCTTTGTTAGTTGATTCACGTTTGTACATAACCGATTGTATTAACTTGCCATAAACGAATCGATATTTGTAAACGATTTATAAATATAAAGGTTTAACTGTTGTATTATTAATACAAAGAAAGCGGATGACGTAACGGTCCATCGGATGGTAAGTGGTCACAGTCGCCGGTAATGTCTGCGGAATGCGGTATTGCAATTGCTAGTGGACATAAGAAGTCGCTTTGAGGTTAACTATTCATAGATATATATTTAGTTCATTCACTTTTCACAATAAATACACAAGAATATTATTATGTGATCAATTGTACATAGATCACTACTTGCAATTTAAAAAAATAAACGCATTTGACGGTTCAACCCTTTTAATTTAATCTCCCCTAGTGGCGTTGGCGCTGATTCCTCTGACTGACTGTAACACAACGAAGCAAATTAATATGAGTAATCAATATTTAGTAATTTAATTATGTAGACGTACGAGTAAATTTAGGGTATGAACGTAACGGAACTATGAAAAACAAACAAACAAACATGAGTAACATAGAAACGAACGAACACGTAAACACGAAATATATTATGTATTATCTTATGTATATCGCATTATAAAATTAAACAAAGAGTATTGAAGTAGGCTCTTGTAAGAAGGTAGAAATTTATTTTAACAAAGGCCTTACTTAAATTGCGATGAATAGATAACTTGTGTTGGTTTGCTTATTTCCTGTTTCACGGATGTGGTGGAACTTCCACAAGAAGATGGTTAATAGGTTTACACGATGTGCAGGTAGCTATGCTATACACATACGGTATGTAGTTTGCTTATTTAGTGCATATTTTTATATTTACATTTTCTCATTATTTTTAAAACGATCTTACGCTTAAACTCTGTTCTTACCCTAGCTAGCCGGGACGGGTAGGACGAGTATTTATAGAGTAAGTGTTTTCTAATAAATCAAAATACGATCAGATAACACCAGGTTCGTTAAAATCCCAACAATCTCGATTACTTCTTCATCAGTTAGTTGACCGTGAATGATATCTCAGCCAACTACCGTCACCGATAATATTCGAACTATGACGGACGATTATAAATGATCAAGGGCAGGAGCGGGCGAGGGCTGAGGGGCGCTCCACTCTGATTGATGATGCTCCGTTATCAACCCGCCATGCGCCTTCAATAAGTCCAAAACTGTTTATCTGTCTTCAATATAAAATTAATGATTTCAATACTACAGACGTACTTCATAAAGGAAGTTTGTAAAACGTTAAATTGTTATTAATCATGTTCAATTTAATGGTGAGACAGGGAATGATTTGCTCGTGAGCTTAATGTTGAAAAGAAGAAAATATTTTAAACAATTAAACACAGTAATGGATAAGCTTAAGTTAAAATTTAAATATTCAATTCAAGAAGCGTAAGAGGTTATAGGGAGTTAAGAAACCAAAAGCCAAAATCATAAATCTTTATCTATATATATAAAAAGACTTGTCCTGACTGACTCATCAACGCAGAGTCTAAACCACTGGGATTAGAGATTTGAAATTTTGACAGTTGATGCATTTTATGATGAAAACGCGTACTAAGAAGAGATTTTTGGAAATTCCACCCCTAAGGAGGGATGAACCGTTGTATGGAAATCCGTCATTTTCAAAGTTAGAAGCATGATATTTCGTATACAAGCCTCTGGTTGGAAATAAGTAAATACCTATTTGAGGGTTTTAAAAACTACCCCGCAAGAGGGTGAAATAGGGGTTGAAAGTTTGTATGGCGGGTCCGAAATTTTTGATATAAGAAGCATGAAATTTTATATACAAGCCTCTGGTTAGAAATAGATAGATACGCATTTCAGGGTTTTCGAAAATCTACCCCCCAATAGGGTGAAATAGGGGTTGAAAGTTTGTATCGCGGGTCTGTCATTTTTCATGTAAGAAGCATGAAATTTTATATACTAGCTTCTGATTAGAATTAAAATAAATACGTATTTGAGAGTTTTGTAAAAACTACCCCGCAAGATGGTGTAATAGGGGTTGAAAGTTTGTATGCCGGGTCCGTCATTTTTTAAGTAAGAAGCTTGAAATTTAATTTTAAAGCTTCTGAGCAAAAATAAATGCATACGTATTTTGTCATTTTTAAAAATGACAAAAATTGGTCTGATCTACTTGAAATGTACTGTTTTCACAGCTTAAATAGACCATAATTAACATATTTTATTATTTTTGATTATGTATTGTATTCGCTAGCTTAATATAAAAGTATTACACTTACATCTACCACCGGTTCGGAACGAAACATCTTTAATTTTTTTTTATTTACTATGATATTATTCACATTTATATTTGAAACGGTCTGGAATCGATCGTTTCATTCCCATGATGTGTTATCATATAAGAAGTCCTTAGCTTTATAACACCCTTTAACACACAAACGTTCCGTAACGATTTAAGATATATATAGTTATTAAGGATTGTTTTAATGTAATTAAAATCTGAGTTAAATAAATAAATTGCTTAAGATAATGTATGCTCTAAATCATGCAATAATCCCTTGGTACAAAAGAGCTGGACCTCGTAAAGTCAAGTGATAATTACGTCCGCCGTACAAGGCGATATCTGCTGCAATTTTCAACCATCACGGAGCGTCGTAAACAACCTAGTACTTACCTATTAGGGCGCACAACAAAATAGCGAGAAAGTCTTAATATAAATAGCGTGATATACATTTTAACACGGTTCGAGCTAATGAGACGAAAAGTGCTAGGAAACAAAATGGCTTCCCAAGGATCAAGCGAGATTATATTTTATGTGATGTTTTTTTCCGGATTTACAAACTAGAGTTTTGTATACAAAGGCCTTCTTTTTTTTAATACTTAAGTTTTTTTTATTTATATAATTTTGTTTAAGATATACTAGAGCATCAAAAGTTTGTCAAAATTGTAACGTGTCAGTCCGCTATCAGACTCAAATCAAAATATTTTTTATCTGTAAGCGCTGCTACTTATTCGTATAAATATGGTAACCTAACTAGTAAAACCGTTCGTGGGAACCTTCGCACTCTTTTGTGAAAACTGTACCAAATATATCTTGTAATTTTTATATTAACGCGTAAATACAATCAGATAGATGACATTACATATTTTAAATAACAATGGTAAACTTTATAGTCGAGTAATATAAAGTAATGTCATAGAAATATGATAAGGAAGGATGATATAGCACTAGTTTATTACAAATACTAATATTTAATCATTATTTTGATTACTTACACACACATACGCACTATACTGGAACATCAATATTGAACTCGCTATCACGACTTCCCGTATTAAACCTTGACATTGGATGCTTATATTATAAATAAATCCCATCTAAATCAGTGTGCATCGTTACCGACTTATGGACCCTTATTTTTTATATCATAAGGTCCAAAACTTTCGTATACATTCACACACCGTGGTTCACGTATAGGGAAATAATAAAGCCTTCGAGATGCTGCAGAGTGCAATGAAATTGGCGATAAATATGTACATCGCACATCGACTTAACTGCGCCTGCGCATACCGAAGTCTATTATTATGGTCTGTCTTTCAATTTGTACAACTTCTGTAATAAAAATTACTGACACGTCTGTAATTTTTATGTTGATAATTACTTTAAATATTTATATTTGTAATTACATATTCCATTAACTTGGGAATTATTAACACAGACTTATATTTAAGAAGGTATTATTAAGAAAATATTGAAAAAAATAGTTTCTTGTTATTATACTGAAAAGGATTATTGATGATGGATGTATTGAATCAAATGACAAGCAAAAATATATATGAACAAACTCGAAACTCATCGCAGAACACGATTGTGAAATTTCAGAAAGTGATACGCGGTGTTGACTGTGATGACGATTTACAACATTTAATGAATGAGATACGAAGTGAAATCTTAAAGAATAGCGGCTGAGCCTTTATAATGACAGTCGCTATTGTTTATGACGTCTTCCTGGCTAACTTTAGTCGCACCGCAAGAGACTAGCTAACTGAACAAGACATATAATAGTGCTTAGGTGAGCGCAATTATTGATGATCGGAAATAACTCAGCTGAAGCACCAACAGCGTTACGTGCTTTCTGGTGTATGGAAGTGTTATTGCCAACTTCCAATATCCA
Source organism: Nymphalis polychloros (assembly GCA_905220585.2). Classification (NCBI taxonomy): domain Eukaryota; kingdom Metazoa; phylum Arthropoda; class Insecta; order Lepidoptera; family Nymphalidae; genus Nymphalis; species Nymphalis polychloros. The sequence continues at coordinate 12,093,260 of HG992259.1, forward strand.
GGCCGTTCCTGAGAATATATTTACAAAAATCCCTTACTAAGATTATAAATACGAAAGTAACTCTGTTTGTCTATCGAAACGCAAGAAACAGTTAGTATTATATAAACTAGAATTACCGCCACAATTCCTCGGAGCTGTCAACGTCAAGGCAATACCGACTACTAATCCCAGCTTACTAGCGCAGCCAAAATATTATCAAAGTTCGGTCGAATTGTCAGTATTCAGGAAACCATAATTTATGTATTTGGCTCGTTCGGTACCAATGTGTAGACGGCGGCTAACTGGCGATTATAATATTCGTGTCTCGTTAGCGCGGCACGCACGGATCTAACGAATTCATAGAATCACTGAGGTGCGTTCGAAAGCCGGATGTTTGATCCTTTAAAGCGCTATTGACGAATATAATAAGCTCCGACTGAGAAATTAAGTTACATCAGACGGATAAGCCGCCTCGAATAAAGATACGAACGTAGTTTCTTGCAGAAAATGCAATTATAAGTGAATTTAACGTCGAAGCGTCGTCGTTGTCCGAGTAAGGGTGTATCGCTTTTGCGGAAGCAGAGAGCTTTAATTTCTCGTGTTTATACAACTGTTGTCACTGTTTTTATATACATCATCATTATTGTTTTACGAGCAATATTGTTGTATTTTTTATTTTATCTAAATTTAATTGTAATTGTTATATTTATGTATATTTTCTTAACTTTAAAAAACCGAGATGGCCCAATGGCTAGAACGGTTGAGTCTTAACCGATGATCGTGGGTTCCAACCCGGGCCGGCACCACTGAATTTTCATGTGCTTAATTTGTGTTTATAATTCATCTCGTGCTTGACGGTGAAGGAAAACATCGTGAGGAAACCTGCATATGTCAAATTTCAATCAAATTCTGCCACATGTGTATTCCACAAACCCGCATTGGAGCAGCGAGGTGAATGGAGAAGAGGCCTTAGCTCGGCAGTGGGACATTCACAGGCTTTTACTTTTACATTTCATTTTTTCTTTCTTTTTTCTTTTTTAATGCAAGTTGGTGCTTTATTAAAATGATTAATTAATACAGGTATAAAAACGTACTAATCTTTTATAAAACTTATCAAATATTAAATTTATGACTGACTGGCTGGTGGCCTGGCTCTCTTTCAGAAGCAGCTAACAGTCTTGTACGGTCCGTATCTGTGGTACACTGGGACATTAGTAAATTGTGTGTAAGCTTAGTACGGGGTGAATCCTACTGCTTCTGATAAGCTATATCTAAGGGAAAGACTTCATCAGGACAAGAAACACTCCAAGCTATCCTAGCCTCCGCAAGATCCTCCACTACAACGTCAGTCAAACTTGGAATGCTTAATATCCGACTGACAAGAGTGATAGAACCATTAGCAGAAGCCAAGAAAGCTGGGAGCGCCAAAGATGACCTAAGCCATGGTGGCATTTAACTGGGAGAGTTGCTTGTGTCCAAGAACGTGTATCAAATTGTAAATTTAGAATTTTGGCTACGATGTTTTTAAGTAAGGCATCAATAGCGGCTGTAATAGAGGGAAATTTCCAAAAGGGGCTACTCCGTAATAAATACATAAATTTTGGGGCAAATAAACATGTCCGAAGAATGAAAATGGCTATACGTGGCTTAATGTCTAATAAACTTTTCGAAATGTGGTTAAGCTTTTCTAATTTTGAATTTTTTAAGGGAAGAAATGCATCGTCAAATATTGGAGCGCCTAGTAAAGTTAAAGAATGCTTAGGCACCGCAATAATATTGGGGATTAAAAGGTTTAAATCACTTAAAATATTGTTTTTATTTTCTTGTGAACGTGAAATATTTTCTGAAAAATATACTTCACATTTACTGTAATTTAAATTAAGGCCTATGTTTTCAATTTTTTTTTAAATGTCCTTTATGTCCCCAATGACTGTTGTAACATCTCCTCCCAAAGAGCCATCATCGAGGTACCATAAATTTAATTTTGAATTTAATAATGAAATTATTGGTTGTATAACCAAACTAAATATGGCGGGGCCAAGTGGGTCACCTTGCTAACAGCCTACTGATGAATTAATTTCATGTTCGCCAAACAATAATTTTGAGGGGGACCATAACATTGCCACGTATAATCAAAAATTTCTGGAATTTCTTTTTGAATTTCTGTTAACATAGCTCCATGATCGACCGAGTTGAACGCATTCCGAACATCATCATTTTCGGATTTGCTTAAAAATGTTCTAGCAGAATGGACTGCCGTTTCACATCCTCCCTGTATACCGAGACCTAGTTGTCGAGGCATGAATTTATTTTTTAATTTGCTTCTTAATATATTACAGCAAATTTTCGAGGCTAGTCGCCGAATAGTGCTACCAACAGCAATGGGACGTATTTCTCCATCTTTTTTTAGTAAAGCCACTAAATTTGTACCATAAAGGACTGGCGTGATTGTATCTGGAACTCGTCCAGAGAGCACTAAATTAACTAAATTTGTTAATTCCCGAATTAATTTTTCCTTGTGTTCATAAAGAACTGAGGAATTTAACAAGTCTTTTAGGTGTTGTGGGGTAAGACCGTCCAAACCTCCAGCAGAACCATTTGAGAAAGAATAAATTCCAGCCTGGATAGCATCTTTAAAAATATGTAGAGCCGTTGTGTAGTCTACAGGTAGAAAGGGAGGTTGGGAAGGTTGTTTTGGTAAAGGATATTTATCCTGGAGGGTCTTTAGCGTCTCGAGTGTATTTGTTGCCAAAATATCATCGAAATATAATAAATTTGTAGCGCTTCTGACATTTCCATCGCTTATTTTGTTCTCGTTAAGCTTGGTATGATAAGCAAAAGGATTTGTCTTATTATATATATATTTAGGGTTTGGTAAATTATTTTGTTTTGTATTTTCTTTAATTTTAAAGTTAGATAGATGTCTTTGTTACGATTTTCTATATTGAATACTCTATATGAAAAAGTGAGATAATCTTCCCACCCTTGAGTTGTATTTTCCGATGAAACTTTGGACACACACTCTGTGAAACAACGAGCCACTGACGCTCGAGCCCCCCTCGGGATATGTTTTACCAACTTGACCCCGTGTTTAAGGAGTGCGAGTCTTTTCCATATTGGTGTATTGCTTAATATCTCTCGGTGGTAGAGCTTTGTGCAAGCTCGTCTGGGTAGGTACCACCCACTCATCAGATATTCTACCGCAAAACAGCAGTACTTTGTATTGTTGTATTCTGGTTTGAAGGGTGAGTGAGCCAGTGTAATTACAGGCACAAGGGACATAACATCTTAGTTCCCAAGGTTGGTGGCGCATTGGCAATGTAAGTGATGGTTAACATTTCTTACAATGCCCATTGTCTGTGGGCGTTGGTGACCACTTACCATCAGGTGGCCCATATGCTCGTCCGCCAACCTATACAATAATTAAAAAAAAAAAAAATCTCATTATTCTCTGCCTTAAAAAGATTAAATTGATTCGCTGACCTCAGTTTCTCATCTGGTTCTAGGAGAATATTTGGGATATGACGTCGGCTGCAGAGGATTGATTGAGGCCACGTTGTCCCTTGTAAAATTTTCCATCAATGCAAATGGGACATTCAAGCAATACACTGTTACTATTAGACGACGTGTCGGATAAAAACATGAAAAATAATATAGAATAAATTACTTATTTTAATAAATATTAATATTACAATAACTAAAATAAATAACTTAGATATAGAAAAGAACAGAATAATAATATTAAAAAAGATAATTATGTAAGTAGAATATGTAATATAAAAACACATGCACCACAATTTGTCTATTATTGTCTTTGTAAGGAACGTTATTTCACTGATGAACCAAATATTAAACACCGTCGCTCGTGAGTCTCCACAATATCAACTTCGCATTGAATAAATATTAAAATTTAAATACCGCTTTAAATACTGAAAATATGTATGATCCTAAAATATATTCTTATTTGACAATGCATCTGGTTTCGTGTTTGACAACATGGTTTTCACATATTTTAAGTAAAAACTGCTAAAGGAATATTTCGATGTATTTCTTTGAGATTAATGAAATATTTATTGTCTAAAATACATTTTTTGTCCCGTTAAATTTAAATACATTTTAAATATTTTTATATAAAATAATAAATTTTTATATGACGTTGTCAATCAATTCTCTTTTACTTTTCTTAATTTTCAGTTAGAATTAAATTAACACTTCATTAATTTCAATAATACTCGTTTTCTATAATAATCATTTTGGTGATTTTTATAAATATATTAATGTAGTAATGTTACTTTGTTTTTTATTCAGAAATAAATAAATATACTGTGATGTCCATCCATGTGATTCCAACTTTGATCAGCCTCGAGCTCCGAGATTGTAACTAACAAGGACGGCTCCTTTTTGAATAAATAATACAGTTACAATCTCTGTAGCGTCGCTCAAAAAGAATGAAACATAAATCTACAATATGCTATTTGTGCAAAATTAATATTAACTTTTCATATACATCTTTTTTTTAAGTTACATAAATGTTAAGTAAATACAATAATAAAGAGCCGAGGTGATTATTGATGCAACAACTAGGTCTCAATGGAACACCACGAGCTTTTAATTTATTTAATTAATGCTCATTCCTTCAGTGCTCGGCGTTGCTGAAGGAAAATATTATGAAGTCTACATACTATGTGTATCCTAGAATCAGAAGGACAAGGACATGGATCAGTGTAGTGTATTACACTCTAAGCCAAACAAACGAACTCCCGTTTATTCATTTAAAAAAAAAATGTTTAAAAAAAAATTGCACATGTGACAAAAAAATTAAGATTAGCGTTATGATGGCCCTCAGTCGAAGTGAGTGATTGTTTATTGCGATTGTATCGTACAATTACATCCAGGACCGGATGCCGCTGTTAATTAAATAGTGTTTAGAAGCGTGGGTACGCGCAAAGAGGAGCGCGTGGCCCGACTCACAAGAGGAGAGACTAGAGTGCTTACATTGTATGCCCATTAACACGATCACATTGCAGATTGACCACACGATGAATTGATGATTGTCCTTCTTTACGAAAAGTAGAGACGCAGGAGATGTCTCCGTAGCACAGGTACACTTTCTATTCATTCCCATAATCCAATGGGAGAACAATCCGAAACAATAGGAAATAGTTCAGGCGCAACGGGAGTAGCTGGAGTGTAAACATTGCCAACATTCACACTCTGATCTGGTACTGAGAATATCTTAACAGAAATAAAACATTCTAGTTGCAAATATTACGAGTTAAGTTCCATGCCTTACTGACCAATGTATTGGAAAATATCGATGTTTATAGGTAGATATCTGTCATATCTTCTTATATTTGCCTATACATATAGCATTATATATTTACTTCCTTCTATGTATTACCTACATATATTGTTATATTCGCTAAATTTTGTTTTGATACACTTAATATATAATATAGAAAGTAATGTTAGCAAAGAGCCAGACTAAGAATCCTTTATGTAAAAAGAAATATAAAATAAAGATTATTCAATTAGCGTTAATCGCATTATTTAAATATGAAATTTGTCAAGTAATTGATACGATAAGGCTTGGACATGTTTTAAAAGCACCTATTGTTGTTTCCTGTACCATTTGTTAATTACTTTGGGTACGAGACACAAACACCGCCCGCTGACTCCCCTCCCTTGCACCACAATCTAATAAAGCCGATCTTTCATGTCGTAACACAAGCCCAATTATACGTCGGCATCAAACCCGCACTTTCTCCACTTAATAACTGGTTCACGATCGACCATCACGACACGCTACCATTTAGCCCACTTAATATTCGACCTGCTCACTGCTCACTGCTCACTGCCCTGGTCGATGACCCCCTCATTACCCCGAATCAGAAAATACACTTTATGAAAACAAGAACCGCTTCAAAGATGCGTCATGCTGTTATATTGAGGATATCGCAGCACCCGATCCCTTTAACTTTTTAAGTTCATTTCGTAGACTCTACTACTTATTTACAAAAATCGAACTAACAAATATATTAAACAACTGCATAACTTTTATAAAGGGCATCCTTTAACACAGACCAAAATCGATCGATGCTTTGCTTAAATTATTCTTACTTCACATAACTACGTTACCAATGTAAATAAAAAAGAGTACATAAAATATAATAGGTACTTATACAAAATGTCGTTCTATATGTAGATTACTATATGTTAATATACAATATGTAACTTACAATTCTTAAGAAACCGAGCAAAATATCGTAACGAAAATAAAACTCAACAAGGCTCACACGAGTCTGTGGACATATGTATTCAACAATTATATATATTATACTTAAGGCTGATGGTTGCATGAATACGTAAAAATAAATTCTTTGATAATTATGTTTTCGAATGAGTGTCTCATAAAAACAAGCAGGAAGAATAGATAGTAACGGAAGTAAAAATAGTGAAATGTTCTTGTGAGCCCGAAACAACGGGTAACATCACGAGTAATGAAAATAAAATTTATTACATTATTAATGTGGAAAATTACATGACCCATCAAATTGGTGAAACAACAGTGAACATGCTTATAGACTCTCTAACTGTAACTAAATCGCAAAGTAACTTTCACGAGGAAGGCGAACACGCAGACAAAGTTATTAAAACAATCGAACAGTTAATATTATAAAACGTGTGAACATACTTCAAACCAAACATTGTCTCACAGTACAAATGTATATGCAGACGATTTATAATAGAATGGAATTCCTTAAAATAAAATTATAATTAGACCTATAAACGATTCGAGGGCTCATAAAGTGTGTGAGGAATCAGAGAACTAACTCGTAGGAATGTTTACTATATAATTAAGTATTATTATATATTAAGTATTTGTGGCTAATTAATTACCCATTGTTTAAGTATTTCGTTCCCATAAAAGTTTCCTGATAAAGTTAACCGACAGTTCTCAGACTGGTCGTCGTGACCGGTATCAGTCAGGATGACATCATCATCAGCAATAAGTGCCGATGCCAGGCAGACGGCTGGCCGTAACAGTCTACCAAATACTTCATCATGTACTGTTATACAGCACACTGCACTGATATTAAATAAGGGGACAAGTGCAAATATGCAATGACGATGATAAATCCTGCTTACATCTGTCGTGTTGAACATTTTTTTTTTCACCTAATTTTGTGATAAATAATCTTTTTATGATGTAGTGATTCACATTATACTATTTTTTTCATTTTTGTCTGTCTGTCTGTTTGTATGTCTTCTTATAACTCAAGAACGGCTTGACCAATCTTGATGAAAATTGGTACACACAAAGAAAATGTGATGGCGCAAATGATAGGCCATATATAAGATCGGTAAACCGTACGTATTTTATGAAAATTAATTTCAAATCGTTAATTACGTATTTCTTTACCAGTAGCCATATGTGTGTGTGTGTGTATGTGTGCGCGCGCGCATGTATAGTAATAAAATAATTATTTATGTTTTTATTAATTTGACGAGCCGGTTGGCGTGATTGGTAGATATGTGACTTTATCGTGCCTTTCACGCCGCAGGTCGTGGGTTCGATTCCCACCCAGGACAGACATTTGTGTGCATGAACATGTCTGTGTGTTCTGAGTCTGGGTGTAATTATCTATATAAGTATGTATTTACAATAGAAAAAGTAGTATATTATGTAGTATATCAGTTGTCTGGTTTCCATAGTTTCCATAGTAGAATTTATTTATCGCTCTTGTAAGAATTACAATAGGTAGTTTAATGACTTGGACATGTTTTCTTCCTCGCTCAATACATTTATAAGAAAAGTTAGTATGCATTTGTGAATTTAGTCATTGTGTTATAATATATATATTTTTTCTTTTTTTTTTTGCTGTTTTTCAACTTTTTGAATCTTGATAATTAATATTAATAATTTACTGAATTGCTTGTTTACTGCTATATATGAATTAGTTTTAGGTGGAAACTTGATTGGTGTGTGTACGGGTTAATTGTTGTATAATGTATGTGGTGTTTACTGTATGTTTCCCAAATAAAAATAAAATAAAATAAAATAAAAAGTAAAATAGCACAAGCTCTGCTTAGTTTGGGATCAGATGGCGGTGTGGGAATGTGAATGTCCCAGTATATTACCTATATTATCTATTTACATGTATATTCAAAATGTATAGTACTGCTGTTATCATGCGTCATAGCAGCTGGCTCACGATGAAATATAATCACTTGTGTAAATTTATTGTGCATATATTTACAGATATAAAAATCTTTTTCGATAACACATAAAATGTTAAAAATAGTATTCGCGGGTGTAGCCGCGGGGCACAGCTAGTTTACTGTAAACTTGTTTATGAGTTGTTAGCCGCAAGTATAGTTTGTTAAACAGCTATTCAAACGTCAAAAGCAATCTGTTTAGAGATTATATTAAAATAAAAGTTAATGAACATAGTAAATATGAGGTTATCTTTATTAACCATACTCCACAAACAGTTGCGTGTCCCAGTTAACCGATTTTGTTTTATAAGTTTTTCTTCTCTAAGCAATACTGGGTTGCGAACATCTTGTGTTAGGATTAGGGACCACAAAAACCCTGAAAGATTTGCTTTGCTAGATAGCCAGCATATCATTGAGCTATTAAGGTGAAATAAATATATTGTAATTATTTTCTAGTGGCCGTTTAATGTATAAACTAATCCACATTTAACTTAGATACCATCACAAGTTAAGCTCAGTTCTAAGTAGAGACCAGTTTCCGGCTCAATAATGCAAAGAACATCTGCGTTGGTCGAGCTCGGGTTGTCGCGGGTTATCGGTAGCGGGCAGTCGGTTGCGGGTCGCGGGCCGCGGGCGGGTTGCCGCTAATGAGCGCCGTGACGGGACACGACACGCGCAATTACACGCGCCTGCTCACACCTAATTGTCACGACTCGAAATATAGTACACGAGCGCCATTACCTGCGCTTGTTCAATGTTCGGCCTGGAATACATTTACTAGAGAAAGAGCTCTATTTATCTAATTTATAAATCAACTGTTATTTCCTTTCCTTAATACGCTTTGAATGAAAAATAAAAACATATGATAAAAATAACTACTTTTTCTAAAACTTTTTAGTTATTGTAATCTTTATGTCTACATAACTATTTGACTAATCTAGCCGGTTTACAATAGAGCTCAGTTCTTTCAGTACAAGACTTTATGACGTCACGTTTCGGTGTAATGTCAAGTGATTCACTGTAATTACAGCCACGAGTGACGTAGCATTTAAGATTTGAGTTTTTTATAAAATTAATAATAGTCACCATAATATCTCAGATTATGAATAATATGATTATAATGCCATTCATACGTCATTATTATATTGAAACGAGCTACTTCGTTGTTCTGGCATAGTTGCTTATAAGACTTCAGATAAACTTCAGTCCTGAGTTCAAATTTTAGACCATGTTTTACTTTAAATAATTCCCGGTGATTCTAAAAGTACAGCCGTTGGTGCAAATTGTTTCGAATTGTCATTCCATCGGATTATGCGAGTGAGGGACTCTAGAGAGTATTTGCGTTATAATATCCAAAGTTTTGTCATGGGTACTTCAATATATCAAAAACCAACAAAAATAAATTACAGTTATTCTCACTAGAATAATGTTATTGCATGTAGTTAAAATTTAGGAAATATTAAAATTTAGAAAATAATTAAATGCGTTATTAATACGGCATAAAAATGCACGGAACCGTGACGGCGCCGTGACGACTTTGTAACGATATTATAGAAGTCGGTGAAGAGGACGCAGGAACTACGTTGTCTTATAGTGTTTTAATGTCTTCGTTGAGATATCACGGCAAGTGGTTCATTTATTAAACGTATTATATTTGAAGAGAGTAAAATTTAAAGAAGTCAAAGAAGCGTTTTTCAGTCGTAGCTGTCTGTGAAATATATTGAATAATAATCAATTTTCCTGTTGTTATATTAAATACTAAGTAAACAAGTAAACTATGGCCTGCCTCTTATCACTGTTAGGGTTTATCTGTGGACTCTAGGAGTGCGACACAAATGTAATGGGCCTTATGAGCCGAGGTCTTATATTCAGCTTATAGTCAATGTTGTTATGCGTCTTAATATTTAAGTTTGTGTTGTTTTTAGTTGATGAATATCTGAGTCGCTAAATTTATTTGTGAACGTAAATATTTGGCTCCTAGCACAGTCGAGTCGCGCGCTGAATATTTACATAATAATTTATAATATAAGAGCTACTTCTTTTAAATATATTTAGTGTATTTATTTAGTAACTAAGTTGTAAAAGTTAATAACAAAATAAGTTTAATTTAAAAGTATTAGGATTTAATATGTTTAGAAAAGTAATATTACTCCTACGCGGTAGTAAATTATTATTTAATATTATCTTATTAAGAAGAAAAAACCGAATACCTACAAATAGAACCTCACGATCTTTAATTACGCGATTGTAATTAACGCCACGCCTCTCGATGCGCTTGCGCAGGTCAACGCGTTGGAAGGAAACATTATATTTACTCTGATATTAACTATAATTATTGAATACGATTTATTGCTCGACGAACAAAGATATTAATGTGTGGGACATTGTTCAATTATTGTACTTATTACATTTATACAAAATACTTGAAATCTGTCGGGAAGCTGGAGCTCACGACGTTAAAAATTAATTATTATTGTAATATCGCCATACTCATATAATGTAATCAAAGGTTTTATCGTCATGATAATATCATGAAGTGTTTGAGGAAAACCAGATTCATAATGAATCCACGTTGAATGCAACGTTCACACAGTAGCGCTTTATCGTTATGTAAATTTATGATATTAGTTATAATTTTAAAGCGATTGGAATATTAAACGCTGATAAATTGCCAAGAGTTAACAATTGTTCATATCTGTTAAAGAGACAGCGCCGTCCCGTGGGCGGTGAACTTGCATTGTTCTCGCTACAATTAAGTCGACGACATAATTGCTCAGATAACTATATCGTGAGCAAATTGAGCGCGAAATCGATCGGTATCTGGCTAACAATAGCGACCAATCGCGAGGCCAGATCGGGCCGCGACCCACCATTGGCCGCTTCCAGCGTTGCATGCGCCGTTTCACACAATGCACTGAAATCTGAAACTTCATGTGTCGACCATTTTGAATGCCACATTCGATTCGGCTCGAAGCACCATTGTCGAGGTTGTCGTTCCGCATCTGTAGCGGTCAGCGCATATGCCATTGGTCATGGGCCCGCGATGGTGCCGCAACAAAACTATACAGAGCAATTTTAATCAGGGCTCGCAATTTCGCTTTTTCTCTGTGTTAGGACCACCCTCGGGCGACGTGAGCGTTACGGTCTCGTGACCGTTTTTATTGTTATTTAAAACACGTTTTTTAGAAATTGAATGTATATTAAAACAAAGGCTGGCATGATGTTGACTGGTGACTGAACTTGAGGTTTCAACGCAGTATGCTGCCTTGTATAAAGCTTTTCAACAAAACATTTTATATTTTTATATCGAATTCATTACAGGAATCTATTAACCATTACATCCGCTGCTATTTATACCGTTTTTTAAACAAAATGAAATGTAATGTAATGTACAAAATTTGATCAAACAAGTATTATATAAGTTTTTATTGAATCGAAAACAATCAATTAGACCTATCTACTGCTTACAGCGACAGAGGTCCACGGTGTCCGAGATCAGAGGCGGCGGCACAATGGATCAGTGAGCAATTATCTCGCGGCCATTAGCGAGGCGACCCCTGCCCACCCGGGCGAGGGCGGGGCTGTGCGGGGGGGACGGGGGTCAGGCCACCGGGCTGGACGACATAATCGTCGTATCGACTATCGGCGGAGGAGAGTTAGGTCTTCTAAATGTTTGTAGAGGAAGCCTTAGGTAAAGTTTATTCAGTAAGCGTTGTTTAAACAAATACGTATTGATGAGCAATTATCAAAAACCAAAGTAGGTGTAAATGACAACTACTATTCAAAATAACTGATTAAAAGGACTTTAACATCTGAGCTGATAACTGATAAGTAATCTGGACGGTCGTTATTATTTATTTGGATATTGTTTTGGTTTTTTGTTGTAATTATAAGAACCGAGATGGCCCAGTGGCTGTGATATGTGGATGTTGGCCTTCGATCGCGGGTTCAAATCACGGTAAGTACTTTTATGTTCATAGCTCATCTCGTCCTCGGCGGATGTATTAAATGTCCTTATTTGTACCATATTGTACCATATTGTACCATAATATGTATACACTTTCAAATTTAAATATATTAAGGACATTAATGAGTATATTATTATATAATATACATAAGATAAGTTTAAATAAATGTGCAAACTTATACGTCGATTTTCAAAAATATAGTTGTCTAATATAATAAAAATTAATTTGTGAAAAAGAATAGCTTCCGAATTTTTTGACGGTTATTGTCGCAGTTGAATCCACATGCAGAGTCGATGGAAGCTTAACGTTTAATGTTATATAAAAAAATAATATAAATTTAATATTTGCTTATGACGTATGCTAGTTTTGAGTGGAGACAATGACTTGTCGATGACATGATGATGATATGAAAGATCGGCTCTCGAAGACGACGGCCTAGGTGGAAAATCAAAGCCGAAGATCGGGCTCAGTGGCGTGCCCTAGGAGAGACCTAGGTATGTCCAGCAGTGGACAAACATGGGCTGATGATGATAGTAATTACTATAAAGTATACTTCAAGTAGGTAAAGTGTAATTAGATTTTGGTAAAAACGTTTATTTATATACATGTAACAACTATAAAGACGGACTATTAATACTCTCAAGTTATGACATTAACTATACCCTCGAAGTCGGGGCGGGGAGCTAATTAGTTGAGTTTTAATTGTAAACCGGATACACTTTCGAAAATAACTAAATTACACGAAGAAGCCAAACTTTCTCCGAAAAAAAAAAATAGCGCGTTGATTATACAAGTTACGTCTGACGAGTAATAATTGATACGCGTAACATTGTAAGCTTTTGTTTATCAAAACAACTTCTTAGTTTTTATTTCATTTACATAACATGTCAATTATATTACTTTGAATAACTGAATAATCTTTGAATTAATTAATAAAAACCCTTTCTTTGTGATCATTCAGGCGTCTGATTTATCACATATCTTCAACTCCTTGTCCATATGTTTATTTCCCTTCAGTCATCATATTATGATGACGTATGATATGATACGTCATCGTAGAATGACGTGCACCAATTATTGATAGGTGACACATTAACGCGTCACTTCGATAGTGACGGCGGTACAACACTAATAATAATAATGATGTCCGACCGATTTCAGTCACGACGGCCAATCTCAAGAGAGATTAGTCAATTGCGCAGGAGATATTATAGTGCACAAGTGTGTGCGCAAACACGGATGCACTTACTATTCCCTAGCTCTCATAATCCGATGGGACGGCAATTCGACACGACCGGAAAGAGTTCAGGCACAGGACCAACGGGTTTACGTGCTTTCCGAGACACGGGAGTGTCCACACTTCCAACTTCCAGACTCCCCGCTGCTACTGAGAATTTTCAGACAGAAAAACCCAATAACTATTTATTGGCCCGACCTGGGAATTAAACCCAGGACTACCGGGTCTACGGCCTTATATCTAGCCAATAGACCAACGAGGTAGTGTAGGAAATATATTAAGGGATCAAAGACAAAAAATAATGAACATGTTAAGCGAACAAAACCTGCGTACTATACTAAAGCTTTTATCTAACTTCACCTGAATCACATCATCCTGCTGAACTAGTATACAAATGAGCTGAAATTTTTACACAATTATTGTGCTATTGTCGTCTATTGACCATATAATAAATATATTAAAGTAGTTGTTAATAAAATATTTGGTTTTAAAAAGTTATACTACCTAATTATATAATTATATTTAATATTTTAGTCAAAATGTACACGTGAAGCAAATAAAAGTTTTAACGATTGTGAGATTTTAGTTGTGTTTAAGGATAATTGCAATAATCGTTACAATAAGTTTATATAAATGTTTTTTTTTAAATATATATCGTAAGCTAGTGTCTCGTCCCGCCTGCGCATAAATACAGGCCCGAAGGCTTTGTTTCTGGGCCATCTATTCTGACTTGTTCGAAACATGTTTCAATTAGTCGGTCCTTTATCCCGGCATCGCGGTATCTCTCGAAACTATCAACCAATTTGTCGAATATCGACGACGATTTTTCACTCTAATTATCGACAACACGGACAACGGGACAACAGGACCACTCCAGCGGTCGTTGAACTCTCCCAGAACGTGAGTCAGAGAGTGCTTTGCAAAGTTTGCAAATACTACCTATTTAAGTTTAATTAATTAATTATTTCATGTCTTATTATAATTATTAAATATGTTAACTATATTATCGAATTATTTGTATGTACTTCCTGGGGCAACGTATACTTATCTGTGATAAGATTACGTAGATATTTTTCACCTTATCTATTAATAAATTTTTGGTCTTGGGAGGAACAGAGTGTAAAAATCCTCATCCACCATTGAAAAGGGAGGATCCTCCGACCAGACGGGTGTTAGTCTGGTGGGCTACCGCCCGACGGTTGTTGTCGGGTTCTTGTATATATGTTTAATCGCTCGGATAACTTTAGTATCGCGATGTAGGATACGTCAGTTTTTAGTTTCATATGTGGCGAGATTGATGTCGCTACAAATTTAAAACTTTATTTATTTATTTATTTAAAACTTTTTTGCCCACCACATTGTGTAGTTTGACAAAAGGCGGACTTAATGCCTAAAGGCATTCTCTACCAGTCAACCTTTAGGCTAAGCGGAAATTCGTGAAGGCGGTAATTAATTTTGAAAAATATAGATACATACAAATATAACGACAAAAAATAAAATAAAATACAGAGTATAACTTTAGTTGAAAAAAATACATGATAAATATTATCAATCTATAAAATATTATATAATTATATCACATCTGAGTCTTTCCCCCATTCTTCTCGGACAAGTCGGTTATATAGCCTGCTAGTGTTGGTCTGCGTCTTCACTCGCGTATTGGGGGAGGAGCCGGTCGTAGGTATACAAAAGTAGCCTATGTTCAAATTCGGTTCAGTGGTTTAATTGTAAAAGCGTAACAGACAGACAACGCAATATTTACGCATTTATAATATTAAGACACTCTCTCAATAAGGAGGTAATTGAACACAAAAATATTTTTTAAATAAGATTGGTAGATTCACCCTTACTTACCTTAATACTAGTTTTATTTAATATTATTTGTTATTAAAAATAATTTCCTTTTTATAAAAACTAATATAATTGAAATGTTAATTTGTAATTTGTAATTAACACGCGTTACGTCACGCTTACTTAAACACGAGCGAGCAGACAAAGGCCTATTAATGATATGAGCGGGGAGTTTTTCTATCCTCGGAGCGATTGTCACGGCGCGGACAGCGCAGCTGTGGAGCGCAGTGTGGACAATACACTTGTAATTGAAGCTTAGTGCGGACTGCGCACACTCGATCACTCAAGTAATTGTTCATTTTATAGCTTTTCATAACTATGTTATGCGAAATTTTAATTAGTGTAAATGTTTTTATGTATATTTTTATTTACTTTGTTATATGATAGAGATAACGGAAACGAGATTACCAGCGGATTGAACATGTGCCATCTTAGATGATCACAGATTCAAATCCGGTAAACACCACTGAGCTTACTGCGAAGTCTTCAGACTTCGGTGTAGAGAAACGGTGTCATAATAACAGCCCTGGTGACAGGCCAGGGCTGTTATTATAACACGCTAGCTTTATGCATTTTTTGTATAATATTATCATATATAGGGTTTTCTATTAAGGGCGCTTGATCTTTGAAATGCAAAAAAAAATACATGTAGGAGAGATATTTGCGAAATATTTTTTTTATTTGGAAGGTCTATCGACCCCATTATGTATGGAATATGACATCATTCAAATGACCGCCACGGCTTCGGTTGGTGGCGCGCACACGAAAGGTCCAATTTTCGATGACTCTGGCGCACAAATCGGGCTGTATTTGATCGATGGCGTGGCGTATGTTGACTTTGAGGGCATCGGTGGTTTCCGGCTTGTTGGCATAGACCTGCGACTTAAGAAAACCCCACAAGAAAAAGTCCAGCGGGGTCAAATCGCACGATCTCGGTGGCCAATTCACGTCGCCTCCGCGCGAGATGACCATGTCCAGAAATTGCTCGTGCAGAACTTCCATCGTAGCGTGTGCTGTGTGGCACGTAGCGCCGTCCTGTTGAAACCACATGTTGTCCAGATCCATATTCTCGATTTCAGGCCAAAAGAAGTTGGTTATCATCGACCGGTATCGCTCACCATTGACGGTGACGGCCACACCATTATCGTTTTCGAAAAAATACGGACCAATCACGCCTCCGGCCCAAAATCCGCACCAAACAGTCACTTTCTGCGGGTGCATTGCCACTTGGTGAACCTCGTGTGGATTGGTCTCGTCCCAAATACGGCAATTTTGCTTGTTGACATAGCCATTCATCCAAAAATGCGCCTCGTCGCTGAAGATGATTTTTTTTGCCAAAATCGGCGTCAACTTCCAACTGCTCTAATGCCCAGTCAGCGAACACACGGCGCTGTCTATGGTCATTAACCTTGAGCTCTTGGGTCAGCTGGATCTTGTACGGGTGCAGGCTCAAGTCACAACGCAAAATTCGCCAAGTTGTCGTCTGCGAAAGGCCGAGTTCCTGTGCGCGACGCGGAATTGACTGCCGCGGGTTTTCGAGGACACTGTCGCGCACAGCGGCGATATTCTCGGCAGATCTCGCGTTACGTTGACGCACGGGAACCGGCTGATTGTTAACTGACCCGGTTGACTCGAATTTGTCCACCAATCGACGGATAGTCGACTCGGCAGGACGATCATCGCGACCGTAAAACGGGCGAAGTGCGCGGAACGTTGCTCGAACTGAAGACCCATTTTCATAAAACAATTTTATGATTTGCACGTGCTGCTCGACACTGTAACCTGCCATGGTGGTTTGGGAGGACGGAATGAATATAACACACTGCATTTGACAGCTGTCACTCAAACAACATGGCCGCAATCAGCTGTCAAAGTTCAAGCGTCCCTATTGGAAAACCCCTTATATTGTACAGATGATAAGATGTCAGACACCTACGAACAAGAACAAATGTACAGAGTTTCTTCTCAATCGGACAAACGATGAGCGACCGTTAAGTACGACGAAATAAGCATTCATCATCTACATTTTTTTTTTATTGTATAGGAAGGCGGACGTGCCATTAGGCCACCTGATGGTAAGAGGTCACCAACGCCCATAGATAATGGCATTGTCGATGCGATTGTTAACATTTCTTATGTTAACTATCGCTTACATTGCCAATGCGCCGCCAACCTTGGGAACTAAGATGTTATGTCCCTTGTGCCTGTAATTACACTGGCTCACTTACCCTTCAAACCGGAACACAACAATACAAAGTACTGTTGTTTTGCGGTAGAATATCTGATGAGTGGGTGGTACCTACCCAGACGAGCTTGCACAAAGCACCAAGTGAATACATACTTAATATTTAAATGTTATGTATTTTATACTAAAATATTTTATTTACATAGTAATGCAAATGATTAACCAATGTGTGATGTCATTTTAATATATTTTAAGTATTTTTTATACCTTCGTACTGTAATTGAAATATGAAAAAAAAAACACAGATGTTTTTTTGTAATTTGTGAAACGTATAATATCAATGAATATACAAAGATTTTTATTTAGGGGTCGATTTGTTGACCCCTACTTATAATTTGTTTGATTCCCCGCGCATCAGTAATTGTAGCGACCGACCTTTTGAATGGACGTTACGGCCCCGATACACATTCGGACATCATCACGATCACCCCTATGTTCTCGCTCACTGCGGTCAGGTTTAATTATGTTCTGTAAGATAAAAGGGTTGAGATTATGTGCGCATGATATACTCTAATCTAAATTCTAAAAGCAATGAGTTAGTTTTGAAATAAATTGTATCTAAATGATGTCTACTAAGATAGATGTAATTGTTCGACGCTGACGTAGTCGGGGCGGGCTGCTAGTAATAAATAATCTCAGTAAGTTTGTATTATGTAGTATATTCGTACATAATTATTTATTATTGTGATAACATTTATATGTAATCTATGGACTGTAGGACAACTCGTATTGATCGCAATCATAGCTGATGGTTCGCCATGATGCAGTCTACGACGGAACGCCCGTCACTAGGAAAGACCCGAATTACAAAACTCAATATCCAACGCCAGAAGGATGCGTGCTGACATCAATACAATTACAACCTCATCATTACTCACACGGGACGACCTTTTATAGACAAGAGCCTGCCGTGCCATCGCTTTTATATTTCAAATATGTTTTAAGTGTTACTAGTATAAAGACAATGAAAAAAATTCACTCAGGAAACATTAAAGTGAAGACGATGTCTTGAAATAGATGAACATGGAGTAGCGACATTTTGTTCCATACAAAGCAATGCTCGTATAAAGAAAACATTTAGATTCTCGTATTTAAGTTAAACGCCTCCATTTTGTACCGTAACGAATAAGGAAACGTCAGCTCGATTAGACCGTAGCCGTATATTGTGTTGTCAGCGCGTCGCGCATCACTCGCGATGGAGACCTTCGCACATTCGTCGTGCCGTCTGCGCGCGCGCATTCTGCATCAATCGATATTCCGCCACTGCGTGTGCGCATAATCGACCAGACTTATGTGCTAATGAAATAAAATACTCCCGTCCTACCGTAGCGAGTGGAAATATATCAGTCCGAGTCGCAGTAGCACAGGAACGAGCGTGGGTATAAGCTTATATACAGAAACTGAATGTTCAATGCGAATCCCCGAAGACGGATTACGGGCTTAACTAGACGGTTTTATGGAAAGCCTACATATTCCACGAGCCATATAAATATCCCGATTCGTTACTTCGCTGACCCCGGATAAGCCCCAGGACTAAGATTATAATATATTTCTCGTAAAACTTCTAATCAGAGCTGTCAATTAGGGAGTATTTATAAAAGGCGGTAGTTACAACTCTCCGCAAGCTAATGCCGCGCCGCGACTGCGCACGCGATTTTAGGTCGTGCTGTTTGATCGTAAATATTAAAATACCGTGAATGATATCCATGTATTAAATCTGGATATGTGGCCGACTATAACTTAGAGCCTTGCTCGGGGACAAGCCACACTTAACAGCAAGATATAAAACTACATACGTCATTCTAGAGAAAAGAATACAGGATGTATTTCGGTTATAAAAATGGTAAATAACTTTTGGAGACGCGGCTTTCAAGTTAATTATATTCGTACTTATGTGGAGCATTTGTTTTTGATTATTTTAGTAAAAAATATGTACAACGTTTTTATAACTAGCTACTGGCCGTCATGGTTTGCATTGAATCTTTATTTTTAAATGATTCTTCGATTCGTATCTTATGCGTAAGTGACGCATGACTATGGATTATGGATTGACTGCTGATGACAGAAAGCCCACAAGTTTCAACAAAAATAACAACTGTACATAGTTAGAAATCAATTTTATAAAATAGTTTAAGAATGACTCGTGCGACATAAACAAAATTTAATATAAATTTGAAAAATGAGAAATATATTGTGCAGCCAATATATATAAAAATTTCGTCTTACATACAAAATATTGAAATTTGCAATAATTATTAATTATATAATCATTCAAACAACGACAAGAGTTGTACACGTACAGGTGTCGTTTCTCCCTTCGCGAGCGAGGAGCTATCGATCAGGCCGGTCGATGCGATGTTAATTAGAGATAGGCCGGCGATCAGCGATATCTCCGGCGGACAGGACTTTCAAATTTGTTGGCTGGCGCTGTGAGATATGCCGCGCGATAACCCGCGACCCGGGGAGACGCTCGCCGCACCGATCCACACCGATCTAAATCACGCCGTTCATTATAAAAACATACTTTGTATTGTGACTTGTGACATTCATCAGTATACACCGAATAGTTTCGACACATTTCTTTTCATTACGTAAGAATTATTTACAATGAGGATGTACATAAATTATATGTACATTTATTTTATATAAAGCGTTTACTATCCTCAGATTAAGAAATGAACCTTGACTGCGTATTATTATATACATTATTTATGCAATAAAGAAAAGAAGAAAAACTTTATTTAAGAGAAATATGTGTGTTTATGTATTCCAATCACAGCTAATATTTAGTTGAATAAAAAACCAAAACTAAAAAGGTCCTAATATTTATAGCTGCGGTTTATCCGAACATATCATTTGGAAATATTTTACAGTTCGCTTCTTATTGTCAACAATCATACGATCTCTATTGTTTTATTTGCTGAAGAAAACTCTAACACTGTCAAGAGCAGTTCACGAAGCTCACCTTTATTGCGGACGGCAAAGTTTTCGGCTGTCTGGCGGCTGGCCAATCAGCTGTCAACGATGTTACGAAAATTGGACCATGAACATTTGCAAATACTAATAAAAGCTTAGAAATTCTTAAGCTGCCGACTTTTGATAGAACATAATTTTGACAAATAAATTTTTTTTTGTTAATAATTAATTATTTGACGAGCCGGTTGGCGCGGTTGGTACTTGCCTTTCGCGCCGCAGGTCGTGGGTTAATTCCCACCCAGGACAGACATTTGTTTGCATGAACATAATTATCTGTTTGTTCTGAGTCTGGGTGTAATTATCTATATAAGTATGTATTTACAAAATAAAAGTAGTATATGTAGTATATCAGTTGTCTGGTTTCCATAGTACAAGCTCTGCTTAGTGTGGGATCAGATGGTCCAGTGTGAATAATGTCCCAGGATATTTATTTTATTATTTATTAAGTTATAATGGCATTATAACACGCACTTAAACTTACAGTAACAGCCTGTGATTGTCCCACTGCTGCTAGGTAATAGGGCTGGTGTCTTTGTGCAAGTCTTTGTGGGGAGGTCCCACCCAGACTTGCACAAAGATCATCAGGTCTACTACTAAACAACATTACTAAGTATTGTTGTATTCTGGTTTGATGGATGAGTTAGCCAGTGACCTATAGGCATAAGGAACATAATATGTTAGTTCCCGATGTTAGTGGTATATCCCTGACCATCAGGTTGTCCATTAGCCCGTTCGCTAAATTGTACTATTTACTTACACTATATTATTAGTTTTACATTAGACTGTTAGATAACTTAACAGCTTAACATAATAGGTGGTAGAACTTTGTGCAAGCTCGTCTGGGTAGGTACCACCCACTCATCAGATATTCTACCGCAAAACAGCAGTACTTGGTATTGTTGTACTCCGGTTTGAAGGGTGAGTGAGCCAGTGTAATTACAGGCACAAGGGACATAACATCTTAGTTCCCAAGGTTGGAGACACATTGGCGATGTAAGCGATGGTTAACATCTCTTATAATGCCAACGTCTATGGGCGTTGGTGACCACTTACTATCGGGTGGCCCAAATGCTCGTCCGCCTACCTATACTATAAAAAAACAGATGAACAAAGTTGTAGTTCAGAGGAGAACAGTTCGTTCAGAGAAGTTCGATTTTGACAGAAACTCAATTAAAATCTACGTCTGTATACACTACTATATACCTTACTACTCCTCACTCACTTAAACCGACACAATAATTATAAAAAAAAAATAATATTCTCCAAACCGATTTCTGCCACGGCGGCCAATCTCAAGAGAGATTAGCCAACTGCACAGGACATATTATAGTGCACAAGTGTGTGCCCAAACACAGGTGCACTCTCTATTGCCTAACTCTCATAACCCGATGGGACGGCAATTCGAAACAACCGGAAAGAGTTCAGGCGCAGGACCAACAGCTTTACGTGCTTTCCGAGGCACGGTATAGTACACATTTCCAACTTCTAGAATCCAGGCTGCTACTGAGAATTTTGACAGAAAAACCCAATATAATTTTACTGGCCCGACCTGAGAATTGAACCCAGGATCTCCGGGTCTGCGGCCATACATCTAGCCGATAGACCAATGCGGCAGTCAATTAAAAAATAATAATGTAAAGTAGAAACAGCCGTTTCTTATCTCAATGATAAATGATTACGAACTTGTACAAAGTAATATTTCTTTATGGGTCCATCATCCTCTTATTTTACCGCTTATAATTTTTTTGTAACCAAATTATCGAATGAAAACAACTTATAATTCCTGCAAACCAAACCGGTAGCGCTCGGCTCACGTGACATACGTGTAATTACAAAGCGATCAGACGCACCGCGCTGTGCGGGCGCGGGGAGCCGCTCCGCAATCATGTAATTATATCATTCCGCTATGGAATCGAACGCGATTCAGCAAAATTTATAGCTTTTTTCCTAGACGATTTATCAGTCGGATAGTCGTGAGCGATCGCCGTGAGCGCTGCATTAGCTTAATTAACCTAATGAATTAGTCGGTGGGTCGCCACTCACCGCGACCATTAAGCCCCGTGTGTTACGAGCGGTGGCGATACTCCCCAACTGTCGGCACAGATAACTGACAGTCATATCTGAGAGTTATATCCGCCATCTTTGATTTATTCGCTCGATTTATGCTTTCACGCTTTCGGCTAACGGCGCGATAGTAATGGGAGCTATCAATAACGATTTCTTTGAGAAGTTCGTTTTTAATCGACTCAAATCGAGTTCCTAGATTCATTCGATGCGGCCAATGTTTATAATTTGGAGCACTTAAATTATATTTATATAATAACTTCAATATACAGTCGACTTAATAATTATTGCTAAGACTTTTTATCGAACGTATTACGGTTTATTTTTATAATTTATTTCTTACTGGTGCTGCGAAATATATTTGCAAATATTAAATTATAGTCTCTCATCACACGTACGACACACACAAACCATCGCTTCAAAGTTGTTTTACGTCTACGAATACATCACTTTTATGATGATCGAATTTTGGATGCTTTTATAGATTGCTTACTGATATATCTTCCATATAACGTAGTAATCTCGTCTAGCATTGAGTGTGCGACAGGGCTAGCTAATGCACGGCGCTCCAGAGTCACATTAGATATCTGCGCTATCAGCGTCGAGCGATCTAAATCTCGGTATCGCATCGCATCGCGCGTGTTCGCCCGTCGTGCCGATGCCCGATACATGCATTAGCGTAGCGAAACACGTAATGTGTAGCTATTGCTTCTGAATGTAACGGATAAGAGAATTTAGTGCGCATGTCTAATTTCTATGGCTCTGTATTGGAATTTTAGATTTGCGTGTCGGTTCCGAGTGTTTTGTTTATGTTGTTTTGGCTTATTTCCGTGAGAATATTGAACGTTCAACATTAACGTTTCATTTTTTATTAAACAGCTTCGGTGGTCTTTTGTTGCGGTTGCTCGGCAATGTAACCGGAGGTTCCGGGTTCGAATTCCAGGCTCTTCTATAATGCAGCTCCAGGCTCTTCTTTATTTAGCTCGGAGTTAGGAATTCGACAGCATTAGACTTTCATGCCGCACACGTCACGGTGAAGGTCCTGCGCTTTTTTTCTCCCCAATACCTTCTGACAAGTGCAGTGGGTGAGTGAAGGGTACATCTACGTTCGCGGACTCTCGCATATAGCAACAGATGGCTCTCACGATCAAACATATAATATTAAATCATGCTGATTTCTGTGACATGGTCCCGTTAACAGCTGTCTTTCGAATACATTTATTGTAATTAAAGTTAAAGTAATTGATAACTTTTTAATAAAATGTAGCGAAGTAAGTCTACGCATCGAAAAGCATGCATGTGTCAAAAGAAAATCCTTTAAATGTCTTTCTAACCCAGATTGGAGCAGCGTGGTGGGAGCTCCAAACCTTCTTCTAAATAGAAGGCCCAGCAGTAGGAGAGCGAATCATATTTTAATTGAAACACAAATTGACATTACAATAAAGTATAACTATCGCTCTTAAGTAATAAAATACCTGTCTATATACATATAGTTAACAGTTTGCAAAGTTATTTATTACGAATTATATTCATTAATTTACATTAACAATTCTAAGCCGAAATAGACTTGGATCTCAACCGAAGGTCGTGGGTTCAAATCAAACACTAGTTTTTTTATTTGCTATATTTGTTTAACGATGTATCTTGTGTTTAATGATGAAGACAATATAGTGAGGATTTTGAATATCGAAATTAATTTTGACATGTAGTTCCGCCACGCACATGGCGGCCTGGTGGATTAAGCTTAGTATTATTTTCGTTATTCTTTGCCCAGCAGTGAGGCATTCACGGGCTGGTTTATATTATCTTTTCATTTATTTTATTTTATTTTATTTTATTTTCGGGAAACAAACAGTTCAGCTACACATATACAATAAAAAACAATAAAATAACACATAAACCAATCAAGTTTCCACTAATATACAATACAAATAAGAAGCAGAGAGCAAATTATTACAACAAAGACAAAATGATTATAAATAGAAAATTAAACAATTATACAAGTTTGTTAAAAATAAAAATAAATTAATTAATACAAAACAAAAATAAAAGTAATATTAAAAAAAAAAAAAAACAAATTAAAAACAAAAAAGACAGATTGACATTCACTGACGTGACTTCTTTACGTGAGAAAGAGATAATGCTACATTTTTTTACATTAAGGGAGAGAAGATTCTCACTACAATATTTGTTTAATTTGTTGAGGTCTTCTTGTAAGAAGAAACAATCCGATCGCCCGGAGACCCTCCTAAAGATTTTCATGTCGTCTGCGAATACTGACTAATGCTTAAAGATTTTACGAATTTCATTGTTAAAAATATTAAATAGCAAGGGACCGAGGTGAGAGCCCTGTGGAACACCTGATGAAACAGGTACAAATGATGAACAAAAGCCCTTTATTGTCACTGCCTGACTTCTATTGTGCAGATACGAGGAAAACCACCGAAGTAGGTCGCCATGTATATATAACAACTTGCTCCAATTTATTCAGTAGAATGTTATGAGATATTTTGTCGAAAGCCTTAGAGAAGTCGGTATACACGACGTCCACCTGATCTCCAGCCAGCATCCATGGCTTTTGCCACACGATGAACCAGTTCACACACATTCGATTCGACAGATCTTTTACTAATGAACCCGTGTTGTTCATCAATCAGAATACCGCTCATAATAGGAAAGATGTTATCATAGATAATTTTTTCAAACATTTTAGCTATTGTACACAATTTGGATATTGGCCTATAGTTTTGAACATTATGTTTGTCACCTGACTTGAAGATAGGCACAACGAAAGAGCGCTTCCAAACAATAGGCATAGTACCAGATCTCAACGATTTGTTAAAAAGAAGAGAAATAGGATAGCCTAAAGAATGGCAACATTTCTTTAAAAATATTGGTGGTATCTCGTCGGGACCGTAACCTTTGTTAATATCCAACGATTTAATGTATTTTTTAACAGTCGATATTGACAAATCTATATGGCCGACATTCAAACTACTGCTGCTGTAATTCTGATTTTTAAACGTTTGTTGAGTGGATTGAGTTTCGTAAACTGATTTGAAATACTCGTTCAAAATTGAACAGATCTCTTTTCCGTCGCTAGCAGTACGATCAAACAGAAAAACACTGTCAGGCAGGCCGGGGGACGATTTCTTACATTTCATAAAAGACGAAAAATATTTACTATTTTTGCGTATTTTGACTTTTGCATTATAGATATATCGATCATAACACTGAACTTGAGCTAATTTCTGTCGTTCCCGTAAGCGAACAAAAGAATGATAGTCAGAAATCCTATTATAGATCTTCCATTTTCGGTGATATTTTAATTTTTCTGCAATAGTTTTAATTAAAGAACGAGAATAATAACACGGATAATTATTTGAAAATTTATTCAATTATAATAGTTATCTTTGTATTGTCTTCAAAATGGAAGTGTTTCCCTGATTGAAACGTATTGCTATGCTATTTGAGACAATACATGATTTACCTACTGAAGATATTTGTAACAAACAGTTTTGCTATTAATATTGGTAAGCACATTTATTTCGTTTTGAATCTTTAGAATTTTTGAACAAAGAGTTAAATGGGTGTTCTGTTGGTAAGTATTCACGGTCGCTTATATACATTACGGTTAAGTAATATAAATCACCACTGCCACCGTCAATGCGCTACAAACCAAGGGATCTAGCACATTACGTCGCTTGTGGGCATGTATAATAATATGTACACAAAGCCCAACCACGGAATATAACATGATTCATGTATTTTTATTAAAAGATACATATATTTTCCCTATAAAAAACTAATTGGTTCACAGAAGCGCCGCTGAGCGTTACTCTCAAGTTAAAATTTTTGAGATTTAAATATTAGCGTAACACGAGCATCGCGTGTCGCGTGTCGCGGGTAACGTTATGTTAATCTCTGATTCTCGACAGACGAGCATGTATTTACATTTATTTATTTTTACATTACATTCGATAAAAGCGGCAGTGTTTCGTTAATTTGGATATTTATTACACGCTCTGCCCGGAACGCCGGTCGGTCGGCAGTCACTCGCTGCTGTTAAAACTAAAATCAAAATGTTCTTTATTCAAATAGCCGCTATATATGTACAACTACCACCGGCTTGGAATTTTTATTTCACCAAGAAGAAAGGATAATAAAAACAATATTTAATATACTGTTTTTCTCAACTCTTGCTTCAAATTTCTTTTTAATTTTTTTTTTCTATTCTTTTTATATTTAATTTGATTTTAATGAATATTTGATGCATGTTGTGATTACCTATAAACAGAAATACAATTATCAAGAGTGTTAATTATATACTCTGTACCTTTGTAATACTATTGCAATTTCTGTTGGTGATCCTAATAATAAATAAATAAAATAAATGAACTCGCTTTCATTTTTGTGTACTTACTTCATGCACTTGTATTATGTAATAGTATATTAAATTTTACATAAGATTTGAATTTATAAATAGAAAAAGCTAAAAATATATCGATGGAATCTAATTTTATAGAAACCAGTATTTTGCCTCAGAAAACTGTGAGCGGCGTATGTAATGAACGTATACACTTTTTCTTTGTAAGTTTTTGAAAACGTTTTTATCGTTTTTGAACTTTGAATATACAAACTTGAATCTCATTTTATTTAGTGTTTAGTCAACTCACAATTTTATTTGTAGCCTATATACATAAAAAGTACAATTAATTATCGTTTAATTATATGTGAGAAAATAATTTTAACGAAAATATTTGCATATTCATAGGGAAATAGATATTTGTATATTTTAATAAATTAGCAGTTCCATCCATTGATATTTGCTAATTACGTGAATGATTTATAACAAGATAAAATATCAATTAAATAATAACCATTTACATATTTGATGAATATTTCATCTTATTATGAGTATTATGGTTTCGTATAAAATATCGCTTTACTTTAAATAAGAAAAACGGTAGAAAAATAATTTATGTGTAATTTTCAGATCATTGACATTATTAATTAAAAAAACTAAGCACAATGAAAGAAATCCATCTAGCTATCGGTCATCGAACGAGCGACGCGCGGTAACGGTTAATAATTGTGATTCGTGATTAATTACGCGATGTAGTCGGCGGATCTACGTGTAGGGTTGCCATCACCACGCCGATACATCTACGAACCTCTACCATATTGGGTGGTAATAGTCTTAATGCGGTAAACACTCGTGACTAATATGTCTTTGTGATAATCCATTTCGTAAATATTATATAACTCCAATTCGTCCACGCTTCGACTGGGTGCGACGCACAAAATAAATATTACAAAAGACATTGGATTACGGGTAGATTTTGACGTAACTTATTATAATCAGCGAATTATAATAAATATAACATATATCTAGGACATTGTCCAATGAGAGAGATACCGTATGGTCAGCCTACCCGCGTGATGTACAGCGAGTGATGCGCGCGGTGACCGCGCCGGGAATCAATCACATTGCATTGTGATGAGACTCCGTTGACAGCGCAGTCCGTGCGTGTAATTTAATTACTTCTCTCAATTAATATTGATACAGTTATTGAGAATGACAGCTAAGAAATATGGAAAATTGCGGCCGGCCTTTTATGTGAATATCAAATTAAAATTCGATTATTCAATGTACAGTACAGTAACAGCCTGTGAATGTCCCACTGCTGGGCTAAGGCCTCATCTCCTCTTTTTGAGGAGAAGGTTTGGAGCTTATTCCACCACGCTGCTCCAATGCGGGTTGGTGAAATACACATGTGACAGAATTTCAGTGAAATTTGACACATGCAGGTTTCCTCACGATGTTTTCCTTCACCGTTAAGCACGAGATGAATTATAATCACAAATTAAGCACATTATGATGTACAAATTCAGATAGCTTACAGGACAAAAAAAAGTTATAAATATATCATATTGATTTTTTATATTTACACACAAAAGGATAATTTGTAATAAAACAAACTGAACTAGGACTGTCATAAATAGTTTTAATAAACAGCATCCGTAGTTCCACTAAGGTTATATAACACTAGTTATGAGTTGCCATTAATTAATTCAGTCCTTGACACATTCTTATTGAAGCATTTCGTCGAATTTACCTAAACAGTCCGCGGTCCGCGGTCCATGCGCGTGCGTAGTGACTCAAGTTTTAATTAGACGCCGTGGGAACGGACCGACGAATGTTTGCGAGTTTTTGCGACCGGAGTTCAGAATCTGTTGGATATTAATGAAATGTCACTTATCTGTAATCTGGAAAGTGTCGCGGACTTAGTGTGTTCACTTTATTTTAATGTTTTAATAATTTAACATATTTTTGTTGCTATGTTAAAATCAACGAATACAGAAGAAATATTAGAAGTTGTTGTCTATATGATAAATAAAATGAATACGTATAAAACTTTTCGTAGTATTTAATTGCTGTTGAAAATAGTTAACCGGTTTTAAAACTACCTTTACAACTTTTAACTATGTAGTCATTACGAATACACAGAAATATACTATTTTGAGAACTACAAAAATAGTCTTTTACATCAATGTAAATGAGGTCATTCTATATCTTTCATCGTATGCAAAGACTCTAAAGAACATTTGATATGAATGAGATTCGAATCCACTTAAATAAACTCACATCGATCACTACACTATAGGAGTCAACTCGGTCCACAATCTCGCTGGAATGCCGCGGAGATGTTAATCAGAGATGTAAGTTTAACATTTAAGTGACGCGGGGTGCGGGGACTGCGTATGACACATTGGAGGGTTTGAAGTTTAGTATTTTTACTTTGCTATCCAATTATAGTGAGCGCAGACGAGCACAGAACTTACGCATAATTTGTAGTTCTTTACAAGCTGTAGGAACCGACGACATTGCAAATACGATACAAATGGTTAAAAAATTAAATGGATTGAATTAAAAAGAAAAAAAATATACACGGTTTGTGATAGACTAAGATATGTGAATTCGTGGTGTCTGTTCAAAATTTTCATCATAATAAATACGAATAGAGAGCGATAGTAAATTTAAGATAACTGATACCAAATTTAATTAAATTATACCAAGTGACCTCTCGGAGGTCTCTTACAAAATAAAGCTCATCATGATTTCTAAGTGTTTTTAACAGTTAATTCTTTAGTCACGCCGTGACTCGTATCGGCGGCTGCGCTAAACCCGACGACGCCGACGGCGTGATGAGGTACTGACACTGATGGCCTGACACAAGTGGACTGTAGAGTCTACGAGTGGGTTAAAGTTGATCAACATATCGAGCGGTTTTAAGGTTACGTTATCAGTAAAACTTAAGTTAAAATTTATAACTGATTAATACCAGCATTTCTCTTTGATGCATATAGGTTACCAAACGACCCGATAGATGGCGTTAATCGCACTTCTTAGATATTTGCAGTCTATAATTTTATGATTATTTATGATCAAGTTTACTAAAGATACATAAACGTTGGTGAGCTCTTCGTTTCATGCATCATCAGATCCACCGATAATATTTCAGTGTGCGTTCTTTTAAACCGATGTCAAAGTCGAAATGATTATTATCTATAGAAGCATACATTATACTTGCTAATTAACTGTTAGAAATCTACTACCGGCTCGGAACAAAATACGGTGGGTATTAGAAACCCGGCGAGACGAACGCACCGGGCTTATTTATTTTTACTGGGTTCTATTCCCGAAGAGGCTCCGTCCCCGGCAAAGCCTTTTCGAAAATCATACGATGCTGTTTTCGTTTTCATTTGCAGATACCCCTATGCAGCATTTTTTGCTATGCCTTGTTAAATCCAATTTTGTTCATCACCCCCCGAGCCCCGCTTTAAAAACAGTACAATGTACATATTATATAAATGTGTAGATATATGTATCAGTATTAAAATTAATAATAGTATATATTAATATTAGTATACTGGTTTGCAACGACGTGTAAGTTGTAACTTATATTTAAGGTTAAAAACTTTGTCCTCTATAAACTATAAAATGTTATTTTGTAGCTCACAGCTCACCGCTCGGCGGCACGGCGGGTCACAATCTGCCCTACACTCGACCGACTCAGATTCATCGAATCTCTATTTATCTTAATTGACATTTCATTTTCATTATTTGTTTTTCTTTAGAATCATTTTAATGGATTAAATTAAAATTGATCTGTTTAATCTTAAAACGAATACATCTGCTATTCGGGCGATGTGGGTATGGGTTCGATACCCGACAGGAGGCAACGTGTTCTTTCAACCTTCGATTTTTTTCAATATATAAAGCAACTAACCACTGATTTCAATAATTTAAATCGAAGTGAAAAATATTTTGTTATTTTTTCTTAACATTTTCCCCGGGCTTTTAAAAAGTTACTAAGTTAAATCTGCGAAGTTGCCAGGCTCCAAGAGAGACCAAAACTCGCCAGGGAGATCATAAATATATTCAACTAAAAATGACATTTAAATCACGCAAAGTCGAAACCGATCTCTAGAAATAAATAAACTGCCATTGCGGTGGGTTAGTTAAAAGTTTTACCTATGCTTACGCTCAACGCATTACGGTTTCTTGTATTTCAGATATAGCGCTGAATGTTCGGTGGATCGTACACCTTGTATTGTAACTTTGTATCGATTGTCCTAAAACGCTGTTAACAAATTATTTGTGATAATTTTGGCGTATACATACAAGTGGAGTCAAGCGTTATCTCGCCGCGATACATTTAATGTAGCTCGTTTGTCTTGCGATATATTAAAACGGATTTAATTTTGTTCGTTCGTTAATTTGCCTTTGTATCAGTCAATTTATGTGTATGTGACCTTTGGTATTCATTTATAGATATTTTTTTGAGTGTTATTATAATGTATTACATTTTAAACGAATATAAATCTAAATAGTTTGTTTATTAGAACTTAGTTACCAGTCCGATTTAACAAAATATTTGTTTGCGTTGGGTTCGTTTATAGAGGAGGCGGAGGCTTAAGACTATTTTAACGACAGGACACATGGGGTCGGATCAGTAACATTCAGCGTTACGTGCTCATAGAATTTATAGCTTTTGGTTAATGTATTGTGCGCTGTCAAATTTTTAAATATATTTAGTTTGTTTTACATTATGAAGACAAATCATTTTATCTTTTCATTAACTCAATCACGCTTGCATTGTTGAATACTTTAAATATCGGTTATGTTCTGAAAAAGGACAGGAAAATAAAATCTCTCCTATTTATTTTATTTATTTATATAACAATGACTTGGCATATAGCCTTTTACATGTGAAATACATTAGAACACTACTATGAGTTCAAATAAGTAATAGATATCATTCCTATTGCGCCGTTCACTTGTTTGGATAAAATAACTAAATAGTTATATTATAAAAACGAAAGTTTGATTCTCAATCATTTTAAGACTGAACCGGTTTCGATGTTGTTCAGGAGACAGATAGGAATGTTATCAGCGCTAGAAAAGTATGTAGTAAAGCATCATTATGTAGATAAAATGAATAAGATAAATAAATATGATCTGCTTTTTATGAATCCTATTCGAACACGACGAGGGCAAAAAAATACTTAATAAAAATACATTCTACTGAACACAAACAATTCTAGTGAAATTTAAAATAAATTATATTACGTTTTGCGGTGTTTCAAATAAGATCGACATTTAATAGATAAAACAAGAACATGAAACGCTTGTCATGGCAATAGTCTTAATATAAAGCAGGTGAAACTGCGAAGTGCAGTTACTCATATAATAATATTATATACTAAAGTCATCTCTGAAACGCGCTGCTTTTCTGGTATAAGTTTACGAAAAAGTCTCCTCATTTATTAGTATAAATTTAATGCAAATCTTTAATATATTCGTACGAGTAGAATACGGTAATGTATAAAAGGAGCTTATAATATTTATACGCCTGTTATGTGTTAGTTATTAATCATTGGAAACTATTTTGGTAATGATTTTCCAATATTTGATATTCATAAAATTTATTATGTACTGTTTGTTTCCATTAAAATAAAATAAATAAACTTCCAACTACATGACTACGATATAACAATAGCTATTTAGTTTTTGAAATTGTCTTCATCTCAAGTTAAGTAATAAAGAAAATATAAGTATATAATGACCTGAAAAAGTTATTTTATAAGTGTTCTTTACTTCTCAAAAGGAAATCAAACTAACTAATTATAATAGGATAACTTATTTATATTGTAGTTCGAGCGCAGTACATACTTAATGCTATCATAACCGACCGAACTTTTCACTGTGAGTTATTTTTAAAAACAATTTTCGAAATACAAACAAACTAAGTTATATAAATATGTATTTGAACAAATATTTCAATTAAAATTCGGTACAACAACAAGTAAAAATATGAACAATTCGCTCCGAGACCCTCGTCTTAATACTCGAGATAATTAAACCGATATTTCATAGCGATTAACATAAAACGTTGCAGCGATTGAAATCTTAAGCTGTCCGCCTCATTTGATACAAGAAGCGGTACATTTAAGTCTCGTTTTTATCATTAATAATATTTTGATACATCTTGGACACATCAATTAAGTACATTAGACATCTAATCTCTTGTACAGTCGGCCGCGCGGACATGGCCGTTCTTTTCATTTGTGTGCTTCCTTAATGCTTTAACATAAAGGATTTTAAATCGGAATGTTGTAAGTACATCGTGTGAACGACTGTATTGCAGTAAGTAGGTCGTCTTACCCGGATTATAGTTTTAGTATGTGATATTGGTGGCTTTGTAATGTTGATGTAAATCTTCGTATGAATTATTGTCTATCTCTGAGTCTGTAGGCATTCATAGACTTATTTATAATGAGCGTGTAGATATTTTCTGAAACTAAAGAACGCCGCTGCTGGGGTGACTACTCTCGAGAAGGTATATAGTAAACCCAACACGATATTCCTGCACCACAAATTATACATCGATATTATCGAGCCTGCTATCTTCAGCTAGGATTCACGTGTTCGAGCCATTGAGGCGACTCGGTTTCTATTTCTATTTTAATGCATTTTTTTATTAGTTTATTTATTAGTAAATTTTCAAGTCTATACAAATTCAAAACATAAAAAATGTATTTAATAATATCACCCAACCTAGTAACGCTCCCCGCTCCACAGATCTTCCCTCTACTCGCAGTGTTGTCAACATCAACGAACCTCCTTGTGAACCTCTTCGACTTCCGGTACATAAATACCCTTTACTATGCTGCAAACAATGTGAATTTGTATAATATAGAAACTGTACTTAGTTTTAGATTGACTTGGCCTTGTAGAGATTACTCTCATATCGATATTTTATAGCACTGAATTCGCCCACGCGCTGTCAGTCGCGCGCAGGATTATGAGCGCTGTTGTGACGGGATGGTATTAGATCACTAATAAATATTCATTTTTTTATGTTATCTCCCGTCGATACGAGCTGCATACTTGAGATACTTTAATCTGTATTACAATAAAAAAAGTTGATCCATGTGAATTCGATTTATAATGATATCGAATAATATTATGTATATATAACATAACAATAATAAATTAATCTTTAACAATTTAATGTAAATTTGGTTTTTATTGAACAATTAACTGTAAGCATATTCTGTTGGTTTAATTTTTCAACTGTAATAATAATAATGTCCTCCCGACCGATTTCGGTCACGGCGGCCAATATCAAGAGAGCTTAGCCAACTGCGCAGGAGATATTATAGTGCACAAGTGTGTGCGCAAACACATGTGCACTCACTATTCCGTAGCTCTCATAATCCGATGGGACGGTAATCCGACACGACCGGAACGAGTTCAGGCGCCGGACCAACGGCTTTACGTGCTTTCCGAGACACGGGAGTGTACACACTTTCAACTTCCAGACTCCGAACTGTTACTGAGAATTTTTTGACAGAAAAACCCAATAACTATTTTTTGGCCCGACTTGGGAATTAAGCCCAGGACCACCGGGTCTGCGGCCTTATATCTAGCCACTAAACCAACGACGCAGTGTCAGTTTCACCTGTACATAACCTCCGACAAGGTTATAATATATTATATTCAAGTTCAACGTGATGTGAAATGTGAAATGTCGAACGGTCTATTTTATATAATACAATGATATATTATGTAAAACACAAAGTGCCGCTTAACCAACCGCTTAATACAGATAATATTTTCTTAATCATTACTTAGCTGTGTAACTCAGCTAATACTGCCTGACACAAGACGAAAATCATTACATTTTTAGCAATATAATTAATCAAAAAAAATTGTAAAACAAATCACCTCGGACTTCCCATCCGGGACGCGTGATTGTGATGGAACGTCTGCGCTCGCTGCGGGAACAGAGTTCGATATTTTACTCTGCGAATACATTTTTCATCCAATCCGAATAATCCAAATGATTATTCGGATTGCTCAGGTTGACGATGAATGATGTATTATCTGATAACTGTATAATACATCAGCTGCAGAACACATCTCTTATAATATAATTATGATAATAACATTTACAAACAATGTATGAATATTTGTTTTTATTTTATATTTAACAATGATTAATTATTATAATTAAATTTATATCTGGTTATAAATTCAAACAAAATGATATAGAGCTGACAAATGTAAGTGTATAACGTATTTTTATTCAATAGTTTTACACTTACTTATTGATTATCAAAATTTTACCACCGGTTCGGAAA
Organism: Nymphalis polychloros; assembly: GCA_905220585.2. Taxonomy (NCBI): domain Eukaryota; kingdom Metazoa; phylum Arthropoda; class Insecta; order Lepidoptera; family Nymphalidae; genus Nymphalis; species Nymphalis polychloros. The sequence goes on from HG992259.1 coordinate 12,128,514, forward strand.
GAAACATCTCAGACCTGAGAAGAACAAGCGAATGAGGAGGAATGAGGGGCCTTTTATTTTTTTAATTTAATTAATAAATATTATGGTTGGGACTTCGTGAATTTTAAATCGTTAATTTATGTCAAAATCTGATCATAATTACAATAAAATATTGAAAACTATATTATTTAAAGAGTGCAAGAGTTGTAAAAATGCAATAAGTAATAGATAATTATATTTTAATCGAGTTTAGTCGAGATTAGTTCACTGAGCTCGCATGTTAATGATGTAATAACATGCTTAAATAAATGAATAATGAATAAATTAATGAATTCGATATTAATTTGTTCTCGAAACGAACGAGTTTAGGCGAGAGACCGACGGTTTTAGTTACTTCTCCGAGGCATGGGAGTGTACACTGCCGACTTCGAAGCTCCGCACCGGGCTGCTACTTACAACTTCTTAGAGAAAAACTCTATAACGTTTTATTGGGTTGAAGTTTTATCACTTTAAACAGTGAACATTCACAGAATTTTAATCTTTTTGACCTTAAAGGACTCTTAAGCAGGTCTCAGTTATACTGTGCATGTATATTAATTGTTTTAAAAACGTATTAAAATTGTATTTTAAATAAACAATTTGTCTTTGCGTTTCAAATTCAAGCAAGCTTTAATTCAATAATCCATAATCTTTCAAGCGCTTTGTCTAGTGTCGCTTGTAAATGCTCGCCGTGAATATATAATCTATGCAAATGAACGGTAAACAATTATAAAGGCAGCTCTGTAGACGCCGAAGTCAGGATTCGATGGTATCGGTGACGTGCGCCGGACACACATTTAGGAATTTATACTATTCAGAGGCATATCTAAGTTTTTAATATTTAACTTGACATTTAAGTTTAAGCATTCAGTTTTTATTTAACAACAAAATACGTCGGTTGAAGCTTGTTTAGGACCGCTGTTGAAATATTCGGCCATTATTTTAACTGCCGATAAAATATCTTTAGCATTTTTTAGCCGTTAAATGCGTATCGATGTTTACACTGCGTGGAATCTTCGTGGCATTGATTATACAAATAGCTAATAAATTCGCTATTGAATATAAATTTTCTTTATAAACACGAAGCAGTTAACTCTCAGGTTTATTTGTATTAGTTTAAATATTTATTCTCATGACAGTGATGTTTCTTATATAAATTCATATCTTATAATTAATTTAACACAATAAAAACGTGGATTTAATCAATTTTTAGTATTTGTCATTCACGTTCTGCGTACAATAAAACGGATGTGAAACGCGTTGATGTCTTTCATCTGACGATACAGTATAGATTAAAACTAATAAATTACCGTTCAACGTTGATTGAAAAAATAAAATTACAATATTATATGATAACTGTAGATTAAATGTGATGCTCGTATCAAAAATATGAAAGACACATCATTTATCTTTTTTGAAATATAAATACATACTTATTTAGATAAATACATCCTTTTTTTTTGACGCTGGGAAAACGCTTTACGCTTTTATACCCCCTCCAGTGGGGGGGTATGTGGGGCTCGCCATATATCCAGGGCACCGAGTGTGCCCCGGTCATCGGAATACCCACTAAAAACCCAGCGGTACCCTTCCCGTCTTAACGTTAGCGCCACGGGATCGCTTGCGCATGCTACCGTGACGCTACGACAAGATAAATACACCCAGATTAAGGATAAACAGACATGTTCATGCCCACAAATGTCTGTCCTAGGTGGGAATCGAACACGCGACCTGCGCTGCGGTGCGAAAGGCAAAAACCTATCTACCAACCATGCCAACCGGCTCGTCACCTAATAAACGTAAACAGATGATAAATCTATATGGAATGTAACTATTACTTGCTCACTGACAACTTGTAATGTTATTACTATTGATTCCGCTCTGATAACAGATGTAGGATGAATGCATAGAGATAAGGAATTAATCACGTATTTTATCAGAATTTAAAACGTCGAATGAATAATGCATAGAATGAATCAGCGTGACATTTTCATAATTATGTTAAAGATTATCATTCGACGTCAGATGGGCGTTAACACTCGCGACGAACACGCGACGAGAAGCGACAGGTGTCATTTACCTTGTTTACATCTCAACTTAATGAGATGATCGGTTACTCTAATAATGAAATCGTCAAATAAACTTCCACCTAAACAAACTTATAAAACGCTTACATTTTTTATTGACGATACTTTTAAATGAAATTTAATACAATTACAAGCATTCGGCTTTAAAGTTTTTACGACATCAATGGTTTTCAACACAGATGAGAAAATAAATAGTAGGTTAAATTTTTTTTGTTATACATTTATTTAATTATTTATTAATTTTGTGGTTAAAGTACGTGAATCTCTAACCGAAAACGAGGATTGCGGGTTCAAACCCAGGCAGGACACCAATGAATTTGCATCGCTTAATTTGTGTATATAATTCATCTCATGATCGGTGGCGAAGGAAACCATCGTGAATGGAAGTGGAAGCCTGCATGTGCCGGTAGAAAAAAAAAGCCGTACTCAAAAGTGGGACATTTACGGACTATTGGTTTTTACTTTACTTTTACCAAATAAATCGCTTTATAGTAATATAATAATTTAATTTGGTTTCTATTGCTAATTATGCATGACAATTATGCAGTTTGGTTACTTTTGCGAAAAATGATGGTAATATTTTTTTCTCCGTTAAGTTGTTTATTGCATCATAATAAGTGATATTCCATCGGGGGTGGCTGAATTTTTTTTTATGATCGAAAATTAACACAACTCATAACTTCTTTCACAATTGTCATAACTTCTAAAAGAAAAGTCCGATCCACATAATTTAAAGTGGAATTTATATGCACATAATCAACCTTAATTATCAAACTATTTAAATCGATAAGGATTAATATAATGATATCAATATCACCACTATTCGATTCCATCCGAATTTGAACTTAATAATTGAAACAAAAACTGTTATTGTGGCTTAACTATAATAGTTAGGCATAATATACCATCGCGAACATTTTTGTGAACAATTATAATTAGTACTATTAATATATAGAACACTATTTTATATATAATCAACAGTTTTCACAGCGCACGCAAAACAATGACTTTTATAGGTAACATTTTAATACCTTGGGTTATATTGCTCCATTTTAGGTTATATTACTCAGTAAAGATGTAGCTTTCTAATGGTGAAAGATTTTTCAAAATCGGGCGAGAAGTTTTTGATTGAAATCGTAACAAACAAACAAACAAAAAAACAAATCTGTCCTCTTTATAATATTAGTAGAGATTGATAATACGGAATATACAAGTAGCCTCAATTAATAATGAAAAATATTCACCAACACATATTGACATTATGTAAGTATTGTGAGTTCGTCTCCGTCATCATATTCAATGTAAGTTCGGAGTATATTAATTTGTTTTGCTTTCATAATTCAACGTCAATTTTGACGTACATACTATTTATTTGTTATGTAGATATTGATCGAACGAGAAGTAAATAATATAAATTGACTCAATGTAAATGTTCCACCAATATGAGGCTCGTCCCTTGAGAAGGTTAAACTCCAAGTTTGTACACCACGCCGTCGCTGCTCTTAAGCGACTCGGTGGATGCACATGTGGCAAAGGACGATGACGATGTTTTCAGAAGAAAACTAATAAAGAGAATTAATTTCGAAATTAATTATAAACGCAAATCAACTACATGAAAACTCAACAGAGCTGCGTGTAGTGCGTTCGAACCTCAAATCTTCAGTTAATTTTCACGTGTTCAACCAATATATAATGTCATAGTATGAAACGAAAACAAGCAAAACCACGGCCATTACTTGGTATTAACAAATTCATATAATTTCACAACGCTCGTATTATTATGACAGTTTCGTAAGAAACAACAAATATGTCGATGTCCACAACAGTTAACCGACGCAAGAAAACGTCACTTAATGTGAAAAATTAAGAAGAATACATTAAGAATTCACATCTCGCTCGTCCCAAACTATAACAATGTGGATTGAGCTCGTTACCCGTGATCTTTATTATACCCAAGTAAGGAAACATCTGAGCCTTCTCGTGGTTTACTGTTTGAGAATATTTCGTAATATTTATGTGGGTGTGTTTTTGTGATGATGTGGTATTGTCTGCAGCTGCGAGCGCGCAAAAACCTCGCTGCCGTCGGCGCGGTCGCACAATGCGACCGCGGTTTACGGCGCCGTGTGATCTCAAACCACTACATACCGAGTAGTAAAATATTGTACTTGTTTGTGGGTAATGATCGACTCGTATCAGCAAAACGCAATACGCAAGACGCGCGCTATTCACTGTGTACGAGTATATACAGTATATGTACAGTTACTGGAATGAAGTATAAGTGTGGCCTCTGATGATGATCAGAGAACCGAGATGACCGAGAATTGCTCATTCAACATAAATTTGACTTTTTGTTCATCTGTAATTTATTGGCGTAAATATATTATTGTTATCGATTACTATTTGTTGTACTTTTTATTATTTATTCCGGTTTTTGGAAGCGCTGATCAAAGCTAAGCACAAAGCAGTTATTTAATAAAAATACTGACAGACTGACAAGCGGGAAATCCAGCACTATAATTATAACTACTTAAATTTAATCTTTAAGAAAATTATAATTAATTAAACTTGGTTCTTTACAAAGTGGCTTGTCTAAATAAGTCGTAATAAAGTAACTTAAGGACTTAGAACGAGGTACCTAAATCAGACCAAACGGTCATTCCACTGACTTAGCTGCAAAAAACTGGTCCAGAACGCTTTGTGATAGTGTCAAGGGCGTTGAAGTACATTATTTCAAATAATTAATCCCAAGGTTGGTGGCACATTGGCGATGTAAGCGATGGTTAATATTTCTTACAATGCCATTGTCTATGGGCGTTGGTGACCACTTACCATCAGGTGGCCCATATGCTCGTCCGCCTACATAAACAATAAAAAAAAAATATTACATAGTACTATGTACAATATTAATTAAATACTAATATTCTCGGCTCAAAACGATGCGTCAGGTATAAAGAACTGTCGTTGTGACTTTTGTTACTGAAACGATGAAAATTTAATATTGAAATTTAAAAATTAATAAAATTCAACTTTATATTAATAAAAAAAAAACATTGTAAATCAAGCATCTTATTTGCATTATAATTAATAGTTTTAAATAAAAGGGGAAATATTAAGTTCCGTATAAATCCCTCCAGTCGTTAAATAGTTAGTGTAAGTTATTACTAAGATAATAAATGGTAATATTATTATGATATTTTTTAATCTAAATTATAAATTCCACAAAGTAGTGTTGCTTACATCTGATTGAACATGCTACGTCATAGGTTTGCATCAAAGGAACAATTTTCAATGACAATGAACAACAACTTTTGAATTCTACGCAACATTTGAACAAATGTCATTAATAGTAGGTACGTCATTGTTACGAGTCTGAAGCATCCACGTGTCTGTGCCAGCTGTTATCAAGTTATCATCAGAACTTACGTCATCTAATGCCTTGATAGAATCTCATGTGGGTGGACACGAGCACTCCTCGAGGTTCACACGTTGTCTTCAGTATACCCGCAATGTTATGGATCGTGACACAGCATGACTTGTTTATACTTTAGCTTTTCAATTAATGTACTTAACATAAAATAATACTATTTATAAAAGCCGAAAAATAAAAACGAACTTATACAATTTGTATAAACTTTTTGTAATCATATCATCCAACACAAGAAAATAAATAGAATATCACGTATCATATCGTTCTCAATAAATACTTACATCATACTGAGCATCATCTACAAGTAGCATCAAACGACAATGAGATTGTGATAATTCTCATCATTAATAAGTATTTTCTATGCGAGTGTCCTTGTGTCGCCGACTGTACGCCTCGCCTGATGGGAGATAGGTCGCAATGCGTATTGTGTACGCAACTACCCGTCCAAACAAATTGGTTTGCAATTTGTTTTTGCCTTGTTGGCAATATTATTTTTAATAAATATTAGATTTAATGCTATTTTTAATGAATTGTATATGCGATTTGAGGATACACTCGTGTATACACGGCCTGTTCCAATAGCAGGGCGGGTGAAGACAAACAACTTTCATGTGTTATCATTTGTCAACATTTTAAATAATAATCTAAAAATGTAATGTGACCGAAATTGTTATGATAATGTTAAGGTAGCTAATTGGAATGACCAGGACACTGCCCAACACACGTTGGAAGCGAGCCCAGTGCTAGAGTGCGTAGAGATATCTCCCTTGTCCGTGAAGTCGGACAAGACCTGTCGGCGATGCTCCGCAGGGAATCGGCGTGGAGGTCTTCTTCTGTGAGACCGTCATGGCCCAGAAGGAGACAGCGGAGCGGGAACGGGAAAGGGCCGATCCGTCTCGGTCCTCCCACAGCCCCGACGCCCGGGGCTTAAAAGATAGGGCGTAACCCTGGGGCCGTGGATGCGTGAGGTGTGGGCCTCACGTGTCCTATTTCAGACGGCCCTGAGGAGGACGGCAGCCGTGATGGCCTCGCGCTGCCGTACGCACTAGTGAGGAGTGAGGGGGGCAGCGGATGCGTTATATCAACACGATGCCGCAGCCTCTCCGATCCGCGCTCCTCCGAGGACCTCCGAGGACCTCCGAGGACGGCTATCGCAGTGGTTTTAGTGGGTAAGAATCCCACATAATCCGGTTCCTCCCCCTTAGGGAACCGGGAACCTTTTTGAAGGACTCCACTGCGGAAAAAAAGCTAATTGGAATAGTGTTGTAATTCATATAAAGACATATAATTCGCTAGCTGTTCGTATTGTATAACATAGCAGACCAATCAGCGAACCCCATGGAATATGTAAAAGTAAAACTAAGATTTGTTTATCTTTACTGTTTCTGCCATTGGAACAGCTTATACATATATAGCAGTCGTGTTCGTATTCAATGTTACATTAAAGTTCTATATATATAGTTACATGTATATATATAAATGTGTGTGTCTCTTATTTTATTTACACTGTGGCTCTATGACAGAAATCTTCTCTAAAGCGCCAACATTCGCTGTACAATCTTGAAATCAATTGTAAGAGGCATAGAATACAAACAAGATACATTAATTTAATATATTGTGTATATAGCATTAGCCGGATTTATAAATTTTTTAAGTAACATACACGCGATAGTTTCGACATGTTTAAGGACAAATCCCGAAACTTATGTGGGGCAAGAACTTAAGTTTGTCACGTGACTATATAACGAACCCGCGTTGTAGTAAAGTGGTAGAATATTCTTTACATATTATCTTCAATAGAAGAGGATTTTCAAATATCCCAGCAGGACATAAATATGCAGTACTTTGTTTAGCCAGAATATTAACTCCTGTGTTTGTTAAGGATATTTTCTAAATGTTATTTAAATAAGGTCTTATCGTGCGTGTGTGTGTATGTGTGCGTGCGTGTGATAGCGTTTACAAGTTACTCTTATCGGCGCATCTCGTTGCCATTCGATCACCGCGGAGCGCGGCGCAGCGGTTGCGTTTTGTAAGCACCACTATCGGACGCTACGAACATTGTCGCTTTAAAATGACCACCGTAACAGCAGATTGTTGTTTGTGCGTTATAAAATGTCACTCGACGAGATTTAAACAAACATTTTCTTTAATATGAAAGCCGTAACATTCTAGCCATTTCAATAGTAATATAGTAGGAGACAAAGAACGGGCTGATGCAAAATAATATAATCTATTAATTGAGATATTTGTGTATTTAGTACAAAAATGAATAAAATTTAGTATTCATATAATTTTATTGCCATAATAACGACTAAGTCAAAAAATTAAGTTTCTTAAAAAGTGGAATTAAAAGTAAGATTTTTCGACAAGTGTCTAGTTAGTGTTAGTTTTAATTAGAAACATTTTATTTTATTTTACTTCTATTGAAAAGGCAAAATAATGAACAAGATTTAATTATCTACAGTGCGACTGTGCGGCTGTGCGGTTTATGTAGGCGACACCGTGCGCGTGCGCAATTAATACCAAGTTATATGAGGTGATAGCGATCGAGCCAGTGGAAACGGGCGAAGCAGTGCTATCGCGCGTGTGTCGCAGCTACGTTCAAAGTTAAACTGCACTTCCGTACTTTGTTTAAGGAATAGAAGACCCGGTGTGCCGATTGGGGCCGATACATAATTTTTAAATACATTGAACAGATTTGCAGATGTACGAACAAAGTTTCATTTAATGTTAATATTTCTGGTTTAACCTTGAGCGAGTGTAGTATATGCGACATGATATCTTAGATTTATACCAGTGACCTTTTTTAATCAGGTCCTTTTCTCGTCCTAAAATCAGATAAAAGGGTGCCACAATAAATAAAAGTTATTGCGTTTTTAGAAACGTACAACAGATGTCACCCATGAACATCGTGGCTAACCCACTCATACAATTACACTTCGTGTTCTATGGGGTTTTATCAGTTTATTTGCTACTTAGAGAGCTAAAAGAGCTTTGGTTGTGAATTGACTTATTTAAAGGAAAAAAAGGTAAATCACTACAATATCGATAATCTTATTAAACATTTAACTTAAGAATAAAATAAACCTAGTCTTGTAGGCTATGCAAATATATACCCGAATGGAATCGAACTGGCGGCCCCTGCCTTTGTTCTTATCCGAACCAATTCATCCCGCGATAAAAAATAGTTTTACTATAAATAAACAATAATTACATACAGATTATTGTATTGCACTTGCATCATTATCTTATTATAATTGAAGTGTACAAAGGATAATTATATAGAGATATAAATCAACCTTTTAAAAATGTAACAAGTGCTTTTGAATACAGAAACAAAAATAGTTTTTTACTCGTCTGGCGAGCGACGGTACGAGAAGCGAGTTGATAATTCGGTAAGTCATAATCGGTGGCCGGTCCATCAGCGGATGATGTTCGACGAACAAAAAGCGTTGCGATGCGCCCGCGCAGCCGCAGGAGCGGGTACGGAACCTGTCGCGGAAGGATACCTGCACACGCTAGCAACGACAAAGAGTGTTTTATTTAATTTATCTTTACTTTTTTATGTTATATAAGTTAAACAAAAAATATACCGTGGGGATTTTAATAGTAAACGTGATCTCAAGTAAAATGAAATGCCCTTTGTGACCTAAATATTCACAAACACATAAAATACATATTATCGTTAATAGATGGCCTATTAACGATACTTGACAAACAGTTGTACGGTGGTACAGTTGTATACTTTTAAAAGGGAGCCGTTACTCGTCGTGTTTTCTTTGGTTTAAAGAATCTCGTATTTTCTTTGGTTTATTTACTACGCTTTGTTTGTCGGAACCCTACGCGAGTCGATCGGCGAACGGGGCGCGGCACCTGCACCCGTCAGGGCGTCGACCCTCACCCTCTCTCCCCGCCACCCGCCCCCTCGATCCCGCGCGCCCTCACGCGATCCCGCGGAACCTCGCCATTACCACCACACCACCGCCAATAAAAACAACTGATTCAGATGCGCCTCACGCGACCCAAGGATCAAATGCTTGGACTTGTTGCGTGCGCTATTCCGTTCGATATTTATAACGACTACTTTGTACGTGAAACTCTCATTTACTTTTACTGTCCGCGTTGGGCTTATAACAGATTTATTATAAAACAAATGCTAAAATTATCGTAGACATAGCATTAATTATAAAAAGTTATAAAAGCTAACTTTAGTGATACCAAACACTAAATATTAGCTTTCATAATTTTTTATATCAATCAATGAAATTTGGTTATTGCAACCTAAAAGACTATAATAATTTTATTCTTTATTCAAGTACTTAGATCTTAACCGCACTTTTAGTAGTTAATTTGCAAAGCGAATTCTGTATAAAGTTACCACTGGTAAGATCTAAATTATACTGAAAGCAAGAAACTCTGTAATTTATTTTATTATGTGAAAATCAACAATTATTAACACAATTTTTTTATCTTTTATATAATCTCAATAACAGAAAAAACTTATACATGGTATTTATTTATATTAAAATAATAAGTTTCATTTTTATTTTACATTAAAGCCTTAAATAAATACAAATAAAAATTAAACATAATTAGTTTTATTAATTGTTAAATCTAAAATGACTGATGAAACTCCGTGGGTTTTATTATGGAATCGAAAAAATATCTTATCACAGGAAGGATGTGTTGCCCTTTGTTATGTTTTATTTGCAAATAAAATTACTTAAGAAACACGTATAAAAGAAACTGATCCGGTGATGATGTTAACATTGGTCCACGACGTGTCTTAAGTGTAAATTTAAATAAAATAACATTACTCGTAACTTGCTTCAAACGTACGTTTCTATGAATAAAACAATGCAACTCTAAATTCCTGCGTCAGGTGAGTTTAATTTCGCCGTACAATGGGTCGCTGGAAGGGGTTAATTAAACAGTGTTTTTTGCGTGACATGATACTGCGGCCGTGAGTCTGCGCGGGCGCAGCGTGGGGCGGACGCTCGTAAACGCTCAAATTTAATTTGTTACCGCTCCGTGAACCGACAGGGCTGCGTCTAGTCGCTCATGCGTGAAATGCCTTCTGAGTACTCAGGGTCTGTCAGCTTGAGATACTATTATAAGGAATATTTATTCCATTTTAATACGAAAGTGACTAACTGGGAAAATATTCAAAGCGAATGTCTAGACAAACATTACTCATATTAACATTTTACAGTACCGAGTAATTTTACAAAATCAATACTTGAAAGTTCATTTTCATATTGTGTTGGGGGACATTATCTAGTTGATTGAGATTTACCTGTTATTAATGATGCAACACATCGTTCCGATCGCCTCCGATCACGAGCCATTTAATGTATGAATAATATAAGCCGGTAGGATGTTTTTGCGTGCGAAGCCTCACGCCGTCATACCGTACTAATTTACGTTTGTCTGTTAAGGCTATAGTTTTTATTGAAGGACTATTAAGCGACATTCCGTCAATACCTCGGCTCGTTTGAAATGATATAATGACAAAATAAAGGTCGACTCGTAGATGCTCCGCCTACTTTGCATTCTTAAGTCAGTTGCACTCCAGTACACCTGTATGTTTGTGCGTGCACGCCAGGAAGTCGGTAACTCATTTAAAAAACGCTTATGTGTTACCAATTATCACATTTTTATTTTTATTATTTAATTACTTTTTAAGTGAAGTAATGTATGTTTATTTTTTCCTATTTCACTCGAACTGATCGATTATTATTCTGTATTTATTTATCGCTGTCATTCCTGCAAAAGTCATGACATTTTTTATTTATGCAATTAATACAATTTAAGAGTAACGTTATACGCACGTTACTAAGGAAACAGCTGACTGGAAAGTACATAAATGTTGTAACAATTAAATAAATATACAAATTATAAGCTGTCTTGGTGGGACCCGACTGGATGCGGAAGGCGGAGAACCGAAAGCTTTGGGCCACCTTGGGAGACGCCTCACTCGATTAGCTGATGCTGACCGAGCTCTCTTACAAATTATATTATTTTTACACGCGACTTTGTACGTTACCAGTAAGTATATAGTGTAGACAGATTTCTATCTAAACAATATGTATGTTGATTAATGTTCAAATGTTTCTTGTCGGTTCTTTCTACTCCGATATATATAAAGCCCCAATTGTTAGGACATTTGTGTAACGACGATTCTATATGTAGTAGAAGTACATATAGAATCGAAAGTTAAATATTCGGCCTAGCCTATTTTAATTTTATAAAAATGTCTAAACGTCTAAAATGTATTACATGTTAAGGTAAGATATGACATATAGGTTGTATCTGTAGTTCAATAAATATATAAATAATTAACAATGCAATTCGTAAGCCGTGAGCGATAGCCCTGAGCCGCGTAGTCTCGCGAGCGCGTAATCGAATTTATTAAAAGCGGGCGTTGCGACCGACTCTCAACAAAAACAGCTTTTGTGCCGCTAATAACAGCTCTGCGGAACACTGGCCGAATTCCCGCACTAAACTATCATCAATTCAATTAGAAGCCACAATAGGAAGACGTGCTGAGGGAGCGGCCACCGCGCCGCGCCGCCGAACTAGTTCTACGACACGTAGCCCTACTGTGCCAGCGCGTTAGACGAGCCCTATCAATTATTTATGATGAAACGTTCGTGTTATCTTCATTTGAGTAAATTATGTCTTATTCCATATATATTATATGTTATTATTTGAGTCACGCTGACCACAATCAAAAACAGAAATAAAATAACATATACGTCGCACTGCTGACCAAAGATCTCCCCTCTAAACGAAGAGACTTGGAGCTTATTCCGCCATTCTCGTTCAATGCGGATTGGTTGATATGCTCTCTCGACGTTTTCTTGTACACGAGACAAACACTTATAAGTAAGTAGGTACATGAAAACAATGGAGCTTGTTTGGATTTAAGCCTATGATGAATCAAAAACACCTTAATAATTTTTGCTAGATGCTCCGAACAACAGACGACTTAATATAGTGAGTTACACAACTTTATTTTATAAATTAGTAAAAAATTAAATATTAAATTACGACGAAGTAGCCTTGTTATGAAACAAGTCGAGATGAAAATAAACCTCTATCAACAGCATCCGTTTCGAATTTCAGAATTCATTAGTTGCAATGATTTCTGCTTGCTCTGCGGAGCACGACAACTGCGATCGACGAGATAAGCTGAGACATATCACTTGTCTGCTTGCCTGTTCTCTTATAGCGGTAAAACGTTGCTAAACTCACCAGCGTTGGGGATCTCATCAATTCGGTTTTATACGGACAATAACATATTGTCGAACGACTTTGTGTTGCTTAATTCGGTCTCACCCCGCGTTTACCTCGGCGCGCGTTCCACACCTGCTTTAATGTATAATGTACATAAAAGTAGCAGTTCCATGACCGATGTGAGATCCGGTAGCCACTCTCCAACGACTAGACTCCAGGGAGACTAGCCAACTACGCCGGACATATTATAGAGCACAAGTGTGCGCGCAAACACAGGTCCACCTTATTCTCTCTCTCATAATTCGATGTGATGGTCATTCAACACGATTGGAAATAGTTCAGGTGCAATTCGCACTGAAGCTGCGTGCTGCCCAAATTTTCTTGTTATGTTTATATTTTGTCCAGTGACGAGACATTTCAATTAACTAAGAAGATTTAGTCATTAAATATAGTATTATTATTCTATGCAGGTAGTCGCGTGGTCGCCCTACGAGGTACCTCTCTACCTCCGCGTCTTGATATCTACACGCTGATACAGATCTGAGATTGTGTCCCATTTACTTATGATTTGAAATTATTTATTGAGTTAAAATATTATCAACGACTGAGAGTTGCGATAAACAACTCAAAATGAACAGATAGCCTTAATAAATTAACATTTTCAAGTGAGAAGCTTGATTTAAAGAAAAACTAGTGATTTATAGAAACATATAGAAACGTGTGAACGTTGCGATTTTTTTTTCTGCTCTTGTTTCCATTCTTTTTATTTGTAGCACTAAAACTCGTTATACATGATACAAAGACAATCATTTGACAAACGGAGAAGACGAGGTAGTTAACTGTTTTTCGTTTGCTTGTTTATATAATCATATATTTATTTGTAATTTTACACTTCCAATGTATCTACATACATAATGAATACATATATTAATCAAATTCAATCAAAATTAAATGAAGTGTTAGGAATGTAGATCTACCAAATTTAGTCGTTTCTATTTGACACGAATGACTTAATTATATAATAAAAAATTAAATATTTTTACACAGAAAGCAAAGAATTCTAATTACACATTTATTTATTATAAACAATATCTTGTATTAAGGAGCATGTATCTATTAACGTTTTTAACATCGGGCGTAAAATCAATTTACATTTCGAATGTAATAAATCTAATAAGTGAATAATTAGATTGATACACTACTTACACCACTGGAAACGAGTTCGGTGGCCTAAAGACAAGAACATAACAGGGAGGGTTCAGCCGTGACGTCACGCCCACCCGCGTCGTATAATCGAATCGCCGCACTGGCGAGCTGATCCAGCGTGGAGTAGCGAGCCGAATACAATTGTCACGATTACCTTATTTAATTACATGGTAAATTAGGTCCACTACCAAAATATAAATTCAGTGACGTCTTTAGACTTGAATAGGTCTGATTCGAATATTTTTTAAACATGTATCTATGTTGAAAGAAATAGGTCTTTTTTTAATTGAACACTACAGAAATAAACAAATAACGGCAATTTGAATTATTTCACCGATATTTTAATTATATAGTAAATTGTGTGCCGTGCTGTTTCGGCAGAATTGAATTGATGGTTGTTATCACGTGCATCCTTCATTCGAATACGTAAAATAATCAATTACTCTGATCGTGCTGGCGGTCTCCCAGCAGAAGCATCAAATCCCAACACATGCAGTTTTTTTATTTTAATATTGGGTAGAATGAGACAACTGTTCGCTACAAATAAAAACCTACACGTTACGCAATTTTAACAGTTCCTGCAACCGCACTCGGCACAATACGAGCTCTGCGATCGTTGTATTTCAACAGCGGTAACCTTCGGGAGAAGGATTTATTGGGACCGTACCGAGCCGTCTCCGGTTAAGGCGGTCTCGATGCTATCGCGCTCTATAGACTCCATTAGGCCCTATCCAGGTTCTGTGACGTCGGAAGCCGATACTATCTTATCTCGATCGCGCCGTATTAAAATGTAAATGAACCGAACCACGGCTGATCTTGCGCCTGCGCGATCACGGAACCCACCTGTGCCGGTGTTATGTCAAATAAAAATATCGAAGAAGCAAGTCGAGCGGATAATCATCGTGGTGTAATTAAGTGTGCGTAAAAAGCAACGCGTAAGCTGCGCCCGCGCCGCTCGAGCGCACTGATGCGGGTAAACGCTTTATCCTCGCCCCTCGGCCACAGGTGCGCCCGCGCATCATCGGATATCGATATCGATACACTATCACGCTTATAACTTCATCAACGCACGTGCAGTTTTTAACATTCTGGATTTTCAATTAGTCTATACAATGTGCGTTAATAGTATCGTTCTAATTAATTATTCATATCTTATTGTATAGTTCACATTTCATAGATGTACTATTATTATATAAATATTCATTGAATTAACAACAATAATTTAATGTTTTAAAATTAAAACAGAAGTAAAAAAATATAGCAATTTAATTATTTTATATTCATCGTACCCGAATAAACTGATTTGTATTATAAAGGTTGCGGAACAAAGCCGACATTTAGCGAATTAAGGGACAAACAAGCGTGGTGGCCGTAAAATGTATTTGAAAATGGAATGCCGTTGTTACAAGGCCGGTAGCCAGTTCCTATGAGCTGATCAATGAAGCCGCTTGGATTCTAGAACTCTGATTAGTAACGGCGCGGTGTGTTCACACGTCGTCACTCGGCGGCGTGACGCGACGACCAACAAAAACAGAGGTTTACGAGCTAGCGAACAATTGCCTACGGTTTGATGACCATCTCTTTTTAAAATTACACATGTTGCACTTTAGCTAAAATTAAACATTTAGCGCCTGGGTAACCGAGTCTCGCTCGGCTCTTATTATATTTAATTTGAATTTTTACGTGAGAAATTGCGATTTCTTTGGAAAGACACCTATGGATATAAAATACTAAACCTTATCTGAATATAAAATTAGACCCAACTCGTTCCGGGATACAAAATATATACATGTACATGTAGTGAGATGGTCTAGTGAGAGAGCAATTGAATCCGAACCGAAGGTCGCAGATTTAAGTCCGTGTGATCACCACTATGTCTCATGTGCTTCATTTGTCATCTCGCGCTGGGAGGCAAGCTGCATGTATCGGACGAAATTCTGGCACATGTGTATCTACCCTCAATAAAGAGTTATGGAAATTGACGGAATAAGCTCAAAAACATTCTCCGTACGAGCTCGACTGTGGGACATTTGTAGGCTATTATAGTTTTTTTCTTATTGTATCATATAAATACAACATATATTTTAAACAACGACATAACAATTAACATTAAGAAATAAATATAGCTAACAGACTCGTCGGAGTTAATGATCTCGATCGGTAAGGTTGAATCTCGTGTTGGCGCCTTTTTGCCAAAACTGCGACACATAAATCTTAAGCACCTCGTGTCAGAAGGTCGACAAGAACGGTCCGCGGGGGCCGATCGGGTAGCGGGTAGACGGGAGGGGACGTGTTTCCAAGGAGCGGCTCATTAAAATACCTAAATCGAATCCCGCGGGACGACGGCGACAACTCGTGAGAAACGTGGACTAATTAAGCGAAAATAAGAGACGACTCGATAAGCTTAAACAGGACCTGCGACGAACTTAGATAACTACTGGGTAGATGTTAACGGTAGAGCGTGGACCTCACCTCCCTGACTCGACGTAGGTATCTGTGCACATATATATTAGAAAGAGTAAATGTTCCCCGTCGACGATAGATTGACGTTGTGAGAAATATAAACCACTATCACTGCGCCTTGAACAATGGCGTCTAAGATGTCGTGTCTCTTGTGCCTGAAATAAATCAGGCGAGGAAGTCAGAGTATTTTGTTATACATAATTAAGACGCAAATGTACCATGACCAATGACCATACACAATATAATTTACTAATATTTAATGATATTTAAATATATACATACCTATGTAAATATTTTTCGCTAATAGAAGTAGTGCCGTTCATATTAACCGATAAAATTGGGTGACACCGCCAGTAATATTAAATTAAGTGACTTCACGAGTCTCATCCTCGACTTCAGTATTATAAGGCGCTTGTTGGGTAATGTGACCTGAAGTTACTTAGCGGGCAACTTATATTGGATCGATACATCAAGAGATTATAAAATTAACTCGTAAAAACCTATGACCAAATATTTAGTCATTAAAATTTCCATATTAGATAAGACAATAATTTATCCGCCATGTTAATTGAGACGTTTCTGTGGTATGATACTCGCATTGATTAATGACCGTATGAGTAGAGTAGGTACGAGTGCAGTGCATTAAAACAATAAGGCCTCTCACAGACTGCAGACACGTCACGTTTCGGATCATTGTTTCATGCAGATTCATCATAAAAAATAACTAAGACGATATTCATACTATTGCTAAACGTATGTTTTAAAAACTCAAGTAGGAACATTAAAATGTTTGGTTAAAACATTATTGAATTTATTTTAATCTACAGATCGTAACCGAACAGCTTTGTTTCGAATACGGACAAAAGCCACTGATGGTGTAAGAGAGGATGTGTCGGTGATACTTAACCAGGTGTGTACCCACGGACTCTTTAATTTACTGTTACTGGTTCAGAGTTTGGAGTGAGCACGAAACCTTCCCTCTAAGTGGACAAATGGCTGTTGACCAGTAGTGAACCATAGCAGGCTGATTTCTTGAGTTTTGATGACGATGTAACGGCCGAAGCTGTTTCAGACACAAACAGACAGACATAGCGCTTTGTCATTAAAAAGGCATCAGATGTAATCTTAATTACTGTCTGTATGTAACCTTAGTGTATATTAAGTTGTCGATGGGACTATAATAAAGTCGTCAGATGTGACGCTCTCGAGAGAGCCCGAGGGACGCGCAAGTTCGTGTTGAGGAGAGGGAGGGGCGGGGGACCAGTGGCAATTTGTTTATCAAGTTTCGATTAATGAATACGTATACGATGTTCATTAGACTAATAATATTATTATATTGATTAAACGCCTCTACCGACGGCTCATACTGACGGATGACGTAATAATCACAATCACTCCGCGATTAGTTTTATTACGAACACGATCACAATAACTTAGCTTAGATTACAATATTAAAGGTTCTATAAAGTTAATCCACGATTTGTTTTACGAATTTAAATACTAATATCTATATATATAAAAATCTCGTGTCACAGTGTTAGTGTTTATACTCCTCCGAAACGGCTTCACCGATTATGATAAAATTTTATATGTATATAAGGTTTGGTTTAATTAAATATTGTTTGAGAATAGGTTTATAACTATTTTTTATATCCCTAAGAGTTAAGGGTGGCTCACACAAACAAAAATTTTTTTCATTTTTTGGACAATTTTTTTTATTTTAATTTTTTTATTATGTGGCTTTAAAAAATTATTAATATTTAGAGTATTTCTACTGTATTATTCTTAAGGAAAAATATTGTGAAAGGTAAGTTAAATAACAAAAATGTGTGTGTACTTATGTACATGCGTTACACCTATTATAATAAAATTAAAAAAAAAACAAATAACGGGCCAACTTTTTCAAAAAGGTCTATATCATAGTGTGGGACCATTGTACGATGAGCATGAGCACATAGAAACCATAGACAGAACCTAAAAATATAATAAAAAATGTGCGATCGGGGGGAGGAACGAAATTTTTTGCGACATTTTTTTTAACTTAAAACGTGTTTTAAAATGTAGATTTTTAATGATTATATTTCTGTATATTTTTCACAATCCCGTGCAACGAAAGGCACGTAAAGACGTTGGTCCTGCCTCTTACCTGAACTTTTACCGTTCGCGTCGGTTTACCGTCCTATCGGATTATGAGAGTGCAACTGTGTTTACGCACACACTTTTGCACTATAAATTATTCTTTGGAGTGTGCTGCATGGGGCCTCAGAGGCATACCCTGGCGGCGCAAACGATCCCGTGGCGCCCCTCGACCAGACGGAGGGGATACCACAAGTTTTTTAGTGAGTATTCCGGCACCTTCAGCGCCGGTGAGCCCCACATACCCCCACTTCATGTGGGGGAAACGCGTAAATGCATTTTTTCAGCGAAAAAGAAGCACTTTTTTTATTACTTTTTTATCACACCAAAAATCGTTGCATTTCTTAATCAACTCCCTCCCTTCACTCCTCCTCCCTTTCACAGTTTTTTTTTTTTTTTATATCATCGGTTGGCGGGCGAGCATATGGGCCACCTGATGGTAAGTGGTCACCAACGCCCATAGACATTGGCAATGTAAGAGATGTTACCATCGCTTACATCGCCAATGCGCCACCAACCTTGGGAACTAAGATGTTATGTCCCTTGTGCCTGTAATTACACTGGCTCACTCACCCTTCAAACCGGAACACAACAATAGCAAGTACTGCTGTTTTGCGGTAGAATATCTGATGAGTGGGTGGTACCTACCCAGACGAGCTTGCACAAAGCCCTACCACCAAGTATGTGTATATTTTATGTTATTTTTATTATATTTTCAATGCAAAAATGTTAAGTAAGAATTAAAATTGATAAATTTTATTTAATACTTTAGGAAAATAGTTAATTATTCAAAATTAAATATAAAATAGCGAATTATAAGATAAAAAAAGAGTTCAAATTATATTTACATTTGTATAGAATTGAGGTTACCTCATTGGCCGCACACAATCCTTTTTGTCGAATCTGAAAATTTGCACACTTACACATACATAAGCATACAACCGCTAGAATAGAAAGAATCAGTAAGAAAGAAAGAGGGGAAAGGTCGCTTGGACGACAACGTTTTTTTGTTACATTACAATTTCTGCCAGGTCACTCTACTTTGCAGTAGTAAAAGAACTTTGTTCCAATAAATGAAAAAATATGTAGAGCATGTTGTACTTTACTTTATGCGTTATTATTATATGCCCTGTACCGAACACACATACACTGTACTGTATGGGCGAATGCTTATATCTTATTGATAAAAAAATACACGGGATAAAATCCTTATTTTACCCGTACGAAGTCGGGACGGGCAGCTAGTACTAATATATAAAGCTGAAGAGTTTGTTTGTTTGATTCGACTAATATCAGGAACTACTGGTTCGAATTTAAAAAATCTTTTTGTGTTGGATAGTCCTTTTATCGGGGGAGGCTCTAAGCTTATTTTTATTTATCTAATTTTTATTAATTATACGTGAGTGAAACCGCGGAGCACAGCTAGTAAATGATATATTTGAATTCAGTCATTGTTAAGTTACATTTAATTATTGTAATTAATGAAAGCTTTGATTAAAACTATAATATCACTAGTTTCCACATGCGGTTTTGCCTGCGAGTCAGGGGTTCTTTTCCGTTCCTCTGAACACTTAGTATGCATTATTGCATGCATCATGATGATCGGGTAAGTAGTTAAGACGTGATAGTGTAACAAACAACCTCACATCAGTACATGCGACATATCATATTAGTTAAGGAAGGAAGTTTATTATATTCTAAATCGATTTACAAATGAAGTTAAAATTTATTGTACATCCAAATAAATATGGATATACTTATTTTAAGCTATTGATTATTTTTTAATTATTCTAATGTATTCACAAAGACTGCACTGCGCCGGCGCAGAGGCCACGCGGGCTCGCGACGGAAGTTGCTATCGTGCGGAAGTTCGCGCTGCCGATATGCCTGCGCACGCGCATCTCTTAACGCCAGTACAATTAAAATGTATTTAGATCAAAACATCCCATTATACACTTGTTCTCTTCCAATTCGTGGCATGTACCAATGTGATGACGACAAAATTAGGTATTTATTGTTAAAGCACACATCAAATGTCAATATGAGGGATCATATAATTTAGTTTTAATACATGACTTATTCTCTCGCACAATTTAGTTATAACGCAAATACTTTATATAATATTTAAGATACATTATTTACATAAAGAACCTGTAACACATTGTTGACATGTAAATCTCATAAATGTATATTTTTTCTGCTAAAATCTGCACTCTTAATTCGTTTAATAATATTATCAAAACTCATGTCTGTATGAACAGATAACATAACATCTATAAAGATATGTATTTAAGAACCGCTAAGTTTTTTTTTTAATTATAAGTATTTTTTAAGAAGGCGTTGCCAATTAAAGAGAGCTATAACAGGTATTAGTATGATTAAATCTAGCTCACAAGCGGAGTGACGCAAAAACTCGCTTATTTTATTAATACCTGTCCAATTTAGAAGAGTAATAATGAGGTAAATGAACTAATTCGTGTTTTTAGGAGCGCTAACCTGCGTCTGCGCCGCAACGGTCGTCGGCAGTAATGGTTGTAATTACATCATCTAGAGTTGTCACCGTACTGTCACTCTGTCGGTGAGCTTGTCCGTTACACGTCGCTTTACACAAATCCTTAGAACTGTGTTGTACATTTCAAATGTTAGTAAAGGTCAAATGATATTTGAATTTAAAGTTTAATTTTATTTATTAATCGACATGTAAACGTTAGACAACTGGCAATAAATCTTGCTTCAATTAATAAGTATGTAGCGACATCTATCTCGCCCTTAATGGCGGACGTTGACGCGTCTTTATATTCGCCATCTTGCTGTTCGTTAGACATCTTGTATCACGTCGGGGTCACCAGGTTGGGCGTTGAGCATTGAAAAGAGAGGATCCTCCGACCAGACGGATGTCAGTCTGGTGGGCTACCGCCCGACGGTTGTTGTCGGGTTCTTGTATATATGTTCAATCGTTCGGATAACTTTAATATCGCGATGTAGGATACGTCAGTTTTTAGTTTTCGTATGTGGCGAGATAGATGTCGCTACAAGTATATAGTTATGTAAGTAGATATTTATTATTTTTATTTGTTATCAATAGCATTTACAATAATATGTTTACTGTTATAATTTACATATTATATATAACCATAGAGAGATTACATGCTACGATGTTATTTCTCAGACTGTTTATTTTATAGGACTACATATTATAATACTTTTACTTCGATTTTATATGTTATAGGATATTTTGATTACCTTGCGAGCAAAATTAGCGGCACAAGCGGCCGTATCGCTTGATTACGTTGCCACAGTTGTTTGATTTTTCGCCGCTTGAAGGGATTACAGACTGTACTTGACATTAATTTTAACTTGATAAAACGCGTCCGCTCAACTGATCTGATGCACGCGTTCCTAGAAAAAAGGTTCTTGGCAGACGGACAGACAGATAGTTGGATAACGAAGTGATCCTATAAAGAATTCCGTTTTTCCTTTTGAGGTATGGAACCCTATCCTATGTAAAGAATACAATAACTTATATTGTTTTCCTATTTTACTGAATAAATCGGCTCGTGATCGGGATAGACGCGAAACTGTCATAAATGAAAGTTAAAATTTATAAAAGTCCCACCGCTGCTGGTGTAAACCCTCCACTCCTCTTCAGGAAAAGGTTTGGAGTTAATTCTACCACGTTACGGTTTGCGAATGTGACATATTTTTACTCGAAACATGCAGGTATCCTCACAATGTTTTTCTTCCTAGAGGAAGACAAAAGTACTGTAAACACAGATTAAGTATAAAATTATAAAGCGTTAGTGGTACTTGCCCGAGATTAAACTCGCAACCTCCGCTAAGATTTAAGTGTTCTAACTACAATACCACCACGGCTCTGTCGAATCGTCAAAAACTGAATATAAAATATAGTTGACAATATGTGTGCATAAAGAAAGATTAAATTGTATATTATAAAATACTCAGATGATATTTCGTTTTAAAATGATCGATGGAAATCCATTGAAACCTTGTCGACTGCTATGTCTATGAGTCCGACAACACGTTAACTGAACGAAGTCTCTCCGACACGTCGACCGTTGCGTTATTTAAGCTGCGGGCACACATAGAGTATGTCGTCACGTTAAATTGCGAAACATTTAAGTATCGAATCGATTTATTACTGATGTTTAGATAACGTTATTTGAAATTTGATCGTGAGAATCCTAGCACCTGACGAGTGTCGCAGGTTGCGATATCCGGTACAGAAAGCTGAGTACAGTTAGGCCACACCGCGCTCCGAGCGAGGATGTTGACGATTGTCGAGTAGACGGTAAAAAAAGAACCAATAATGACGATTGAAAGACACATTTATATGTGATTTAATGTAACACAGAACACACACACGCGCGCGCGTCCATTCCCTTGCCGCGTTTAGCAACATCTCGCAGCGGACACATGTAATTCACACACACGTCGATAACATACATATATGTACATATATAAATATAATATGAAATTTATGAACGATCTTAATCTTGGACCATATTTTGCACACACTAGATTCTACTAGTAATACGTCATCGAAGTAGGCTCTTCTAAATTTAAAGCTACCATCGGTTCTGTGTGGATTCTACCGAAGTTTAAAAAATATTAATATCCAGTCCTTGTTATGTTTAAGCACTACCATAAACGCAAGAGCACCGTTGACATCGAAGCTTACTCTTTGATTTACAAAATAAAATAAAAAAGGCGAGGTGCCAATGTATGCGCTACGCGGCAGATCATTTGGCGTTGTAATTACGGCGCGCAAACACGCAGATAACACGCACGGTAATTTCTGTAATACCCTTCCACAAGCTTTAGTTTTGATGTGAGAATGGATTTCATTGAAAGGGCGCTATGTACATGACATATAGAGGAGAACCGACCTGGGTCAGTGATCTTAACTCAAAATGAATAAATGTAAAATAGGAAATCCAGAATTTGTTTACTGTAATAAATAGTGGTAGTTGGTCAATAAATACTTATAGTTAATAATGGATCTAAACTTTTACTTTACCTTTAATAGTAAGATATTATTTTAAAATACAGTAGAATCCGGTTATAACGACGGCCAAGGGATATTACGTCGTACTAACCGGAAGTCGTACTAAACGTAACTAAACGAACTGGTATTTTTTGTTTTCTTATTAAAATAATCACATATACCTATTTATTTATTTATTTATTTATTTATTGGGAAACAAACAGTATTACAACCAATCAATTGAAAATAATTCATACAAAAATAAATACATAAACCAATTAAGTTTCCACCGATTACAAGTTCATTTATGATGTATTTATTAATATTTCTATATGATGTATTTATTAATATTTACGTGACCTATTGAAAATTTGCCTTTTGTTGAAGCATAGGCCCATTTACGGATATTCCCCGATTACGTTGCAGCTTAAACCATTGTAAAAGTGCCAAGTTAACTTGTTCTTGAGACGACAATCTCAAGTTTATGTTTTAAAACATTCACATTGAACAAAGGTTCTATCTTGTGTTTTTTTTCTTAAATGTGGGTATTGTAGAATGTTTTACACCGAATTCCTTTGCAATCGTTACATTCGACTCGCCAGCTTCTAAATGTTGTATTATAACACGTTTTTCTTCAATATTAGAATCCTTTTCGTTTTGTAGAAGCTATTTTTGTACGCTTGATCAATCATCACCCGCAAATTAAAATAAACAGTCGCATTCGAATCAGCGACGTGCAGGCTAGGGGGTTGCGTGGGACAGAGATAGTTTATTTCCGACGATTTATTTGTAAACACGTCAACGCTCGTCGTCGTTGTAACCGGCCAAGTTTGTGTGAAATTCCGTCGTTAAAAGCGGTCGGTCGTTGTAAGCGGAGTCGTAATATACGGATATACACTACTTTCATAGTGGCTCATATTGAAACCAACCATTTACCTATAGTTACGTCGCTAAAAACGGTTGGTTGTTATATGCGAAGTCGTACTAAGCGGACTACACTGTATTTACTATCTTATCACTAATAATGCATATATATTTTTATATCCTGTACTCAGCTTGCGAGCGAGGCTTCTCCATCTTGCAGCTACGTCCTTTGTTTATTACCTTTAATCAACGCACATATGTTTTCAATAAAGTATAATTAAAGCTTAAGCTTATAACTAACGCTTAAATAAAATGAGACTTCATTAACAAATTGTAAACTGCAAATATGGTATAAGGTATAACAAGTGTTACAATGAAAAGTTAATTCACGTACTCAGTCGTGTCTCTCAAATAACAAAATAGGTACATATAAAATTATAAAATTTAGATAATGTACATATCGATATTTCAGTTGATAATTAAACAGTGGAAATGATCAAGAAATAAAAAAATATGTAAAGGAAATGTTTTCTTACTAATTATTTGATGTAATTATATAGGTATATCTCACGTTTAATTGTTTTTAACTAAATAAGTTAACATATTAACAGTTATGAATGGAATTAGGATGATAGCAGAGCGCATTATCAGCGCGGGCACGCGCCACTGTGTCACTGTGTTATCCTTATCAGCGCCTCCCACTGGCGTTATGTCAGCGCCGGCCCACTACTGCTATTTATAATTACAAATTCTGGATTTTCCATTTTGTAATTTAGTTAACTATCAACAAACTGCAACTTAACGTGTTACCGGTACCTGTAATCTCGACACGGAGACTAATTCTTAAATCACTAATAGTAAGCGTAGCTTCTAGCTCCGAAGATCACGAAGATGTTCGCATATCGCGGTATAACTTGCATTTTACAAACGTCGGTTATTCGTTTAGCCAATCATTATATACCGTTACGAGACCCGGGAACTGAGTGCGACCTCGCCGCGAGCTGGATTAGTCTCATTACTGGCAGCGGCTCGATGCCGCCACCAGACACCCGCTATTTGTCAAAATAAACTGCTACATTTACATCCACGCAACATACCAAATGAAACACCAATAGCAACCCTATTTCAAAGTACGTAGGTGGAAGTTTAAAAAACCTTAATATATTTATTTTTATTGGCATGTGAAAGAACTTTTTTCATAGCGTCCACCTGCTGTGAGATATATTACAAGTTTTGCGCAAAGTCTGTGCGGTTTCGTGCGATGCACAAGGTTCAGTGATAAATGTATCTAATGCGGTCCACCGCGGTCTCGAGCCCGTGCGCATGCGCACCGGCAACACGGATACACAATCTTTTAAATTAGCTTAATTTCGCGTTATGATTATGTACATAGATTAAATTATCTAAGCTTAGTCGATTATGCCGAGGCTGTGATAGCTGCGCCTTAATAAGCACGGACACGAAGCAATGTGCTTAGTTCAGTTCCAGTTCAATTAACGTATTCGGAATCCGACTTGACTGAACACGACGGCGAGAGTTTTCGGTGACATTTTCAAAGTAATCGGTCGGGCTGCAGCAACAAAAAACGAAGCTTGTCGACATCGCTCTATCTTCCGCCGAATTAAGTCGAGATAATCTTGCCCCCGCCCCGCGGCCGCAACCCCACCCCGTCCTTAATTAAAACGTCTGACTGTGAGTTTTGTGATACCCGTTCCGATGGAACTTCGTATTGCTCGACCACTCGTTATTCATCCGTCGAATTTTGTATTTTTCTTCTTCGCGCTCGCATCGCGGACACCCGGTGACGGTTTCGAGGTAGGCGCGCTATGGTATACCTGGCCGCGGTCTGCGATTTATTTTCGTTCGCCGTAAACTTTGTAATCAGGATCACGATGCATTCCTGGCTCATTACTCAAAGGCCGCGTATCGTTATTTATTAAAGGTCGGTAACAAATGAAGCTCCGTGGCGGGGTCTCGCTCGTATTACCTTTTCCATTATTCTGTTACATTTATTAATCACGGCGTATCAAATAAACTGAGCCAAAGTATTAATGGTCGAGCTCGATATACATCAGCACTGAGCAACAACACTACTAGCGATTCGCATTGCATTGTTGCAAATTATTGTGTTCGTTACTTATTACTTAAGAAATATAGTAAAATATAATCATCTAAAAATAAAAATAAACAGTGTACACACATGTTTATATGCAAGTAATAAACTCATTAAGTGTAGGAGTTACAGGTCCATTTGTTTACATTCTGTATAAAATTAAGTTCACTTGGCTAAGTTTCAGTAAAAGCGGTCAATCTCGAGGTAGCTGCAATAGAGATATTATAGTATATAAGTGCGCGAACTCAGTAGCATTCTCTAATAATTCTATAGACGCGATTAAAAACTGCGCGCGACTAACGGCTTTACGTGCTTTCTGAGGCACGGATGTGTAACTCTCCCAGCTTCCCAACTGTTATCTTTTGCTAAAAATGCATTCGCGGTAGAACATAATACCTTCTTACTGGCCCGAATCGGAATCCCGCCGCTGGCCGCCTGAGATGGAAGCGTAATATAAACTAGCCAATAGATCATCGAGGCAGTCATTGTATAACAATAATGTTTGTATCGATGAATTTCTAAATTAATAATTCGTGATCTTATTTTCTTATTTGTTATTAATAAATAACATAACGGATTCTGGTTACAATCTACGTAAGATCTAGTTACTGGATGTAATTGGTTAATTAAGTAGAGGAAGCGGTGCGCATGCGCGGAGACGAGCGCTTGCGAAATACCCGCTACGAAGCTCATTACGCTACATGTATGTTTATGAAGTCCTGGTAGATTGGATTTGTAATAGCATCATCTTTTGTTGAAAATATTTACTGTAAATTATGCATTTATTTTATAGATAAAAATATTAAGCAATGGAAACGGAAATCATATCTATAACCTTTGATGATTGTCAAAGAAAATAGGTATGTACGTCACTCGCTGGGCCTAAAAGATTTGCCAAAACCATTATATAGTGTAATTTACGCTATCTTAAATAGATGGCATACGATAAAGCAAACCACGATTATTAGTTAGTAAACATAGAGAATAGTCAACTGTTTTGGAAATACTCTTACAAAGTATTCGCGCAAACACAAGTGCACTCTACATACCCTTGCTCTCAAAGTCTAATTCGTGTAATATATTTGTTAGTCAAAAAACATACATTGATACCCTGCCCTGTCGTTTCTCGTATCTACACATTTGTCAAAACTGAAAATACCTTTATCTAAACCAGCTATTATCTTGCATAAAATTGTAACAAGCGTAGTGTAATTGTTATTGTTGTTAAATTATATTAGTTATTTAGTCATTTAGATTTTAAAAATTATACATATATTGTTGTTGTTATTGTTGTACGTCAATAACGTGACATTGATCGTCAACGCACCCGTCTCTATAAACTCGACGTACGGCACTACAAATGAACTGTTAACACTTGCTGACATCAGAACAGTACTCACCTGTCTCAATCGTTTATTTGACTGGTGAATTACTTAGCGTTAACTAAGGCATGGCCCAAACGGTTGGTCTTTGGCGATCGATATTACGTGAGATACAATAGACCGGGTATTGCATTAATTATATTTTATATAACATTATAAAACTAAGATTAAACGTGAAGTGAATCTTGAAGATCTTTGTCATTACATTTATGTCGCTCAGGCTGCCTCACCTGTCTAGTGGCTCAAAGCCTGGGGCGGTCCGCCAAAAATTTATTGCTTTTTTTGAGCCAAGAAATTCAAGCACCTCAGAATTTCGAAGTTGGCAATGTTAACAAGCTTCAAAGTGATACGAGGCACATCTAGGATGACCGAAAACTTTATCTATTCTCTACCGGACGTGACACATGTCACAACATCATATCCAAGTGCCTCATAGCATTTCGATTTGAAGGTGTAACTATTATGACGATAAATGCGCGCAAATTTCATAATAGGCGTATCTATCTGAGAACCGAAACGCAATCCAGCGTATGATTCCTTCAACGGTACCTAACCGTCGTCCGACGTGCATGTAATTTACATCAATTCGAATGATACTAGGATGTAATATATGGAACGTTATGGAAACGTATTGCGCGCCGTTACAGCGATGTGATTGAATCGATCCGAAGGCAGACGAGTCGCGCGTCGCACGTCGCGCCGACGCCGGGACGGTAAGCGTCGCCACGCGCGCGTGAGAACAAGGCCACGGACATGCTGTGACGAAATCGATATTGTACCTTCGATACGAGATTTAGATTGAGCTTTTATATATTCCGATCGGTAGGCCAATCTTCAATTTGCGTTTAAGTGTCACTGCAATACTAAGCAAAGCTTTATGGGTCAAACCTTATTAATTTAAATGTTCCTTTGTTTACAAGTGATCCAGTAACGATACATTTCTTTAATATTAAAAAGGAATTACTTAATTTAATAAAAAAAGTAAGTAACGATTGCGATATAGGTGAACTCTTATATTTTTAAAAGTCTCTTTGTAAAAGCTGAATTTAAAGGAGTCCGTTTGTAGAGCTAACAAAAGTAAATATATATGTAAAAAAAATAGCACGAAATGGTTTAAGTTCATTGTAGACGTGAAGAATGTCATCTAATGTTTAATCCAAACAAACAATTCAACAACAACAAAAGATATTTTGTTAAAAAATATCGTTATATTCGATCGTCCTAATTACGTTGGTAGCAATACGATGGTTGAAAAAAAACCAATTACTTAAAATTATTTATTTAAAATTACAATTTATAATTAAAATTATATCTAATTATGACTAACTTCTCGATTGAAGTAAAATCTAATAATGAATTACATTGTTAATTGATTAATAATGCATCCTCGGCTGGTGCAATATTTCACAACATCCGTCCTAAATTATTTTAATTCAACGAATTTTAAAATTACAATCTAAGCTATACCTATACTATGCTACACTATGGCTCTACGTAACTTCCATCTATTTTAACAATTCTAAAAATATAGTAAAATAATAGTACATTTTTTTTATTTCTCTCTATTTAATATTATTTAAGGGATCAATTTTAATCCTTTTATATTATATTCATGCTAATTAAATAATGATAAATATTAAGTCCAAAATATAATAAGTTATAAAAAAATATATCAATTGTCATTAACAAACGCCATATATAATATTATTATGATACAACAATGGGTTACCACGACCGCGTATTGTGATATTGGCACAGATGCGAACAAGTGTCAGAGCGGCCGTCGTCTCACAATCATTCGCTCAATGAGCCGCTCTTTGTGATTTCACGGCACCCTCCATTGAACAAGTAGCGACCAGATGTGCACGCAGACATCTCGTTCTAACAACATTTCTATTGTGCTGCTAATGCACCGCTAACATAAATGTCTATTTTATTAGACCATCGTTATCATTATATAGTATACAAAAGAGACAGTACACAGTTGGAACTTCGATATACTAACACGATAGCTAGTAGTTAATAATAACTTTATAGTTATGAAAATCGCAGTTGAATATCATTGTTATATATACTGTTAGCGATTATTTGTGAACAATCAGCTCTCATCCTCGTCGTATCTGTCAACGACTTTTTTTTTGCTACTCTTTTACTCTCGGTTGCCATGGCTGACTTACATAAAGCTGTACCACCAAAATGTGTTCTACTGTTGGGTATAGGTCTACTGTAGTACTTTAGATCCACCATCCAAAGGGCGGTGATAAAGGTTAAGGCCCAGATGAAATTCCTGGGTCTGATCCTGGACGGAAAATGGAGCTTCGGACAATACTTTGTCCAACTAAACCCGAAGCTCATCAAGGCCGCTGCTGCCTTGGGCCGCCTCCTACCTAATGTGGGCCGGAATCACCATGCCGGCGCCTGTATGCTGGTGTGCTGCGCTCCATGGCACTATATGGTGCACCCATATGGGTGGACGCTCTCACTGCTCGTAATAAGGCTCTTCTGTGTAGACCGCAGAGAGTAATAAGAGCAGTGAGAGCGGTAAGAGGTTACCGTACGATGTCGTGGACGGCGGCGGCACTTCTTGCGATAAACGCGTAAATGAGTTATTCCAGCGAAAATAAAAAAAGTAGACAATCGGCGATATAAATAAAAGCCGAAATGTTTTAAATACGTGTCTTTTATATTTAATAAATCATATATACTTTAAATATTTTAAATTTCACATTTTTTACTTATAATATTTAGATCATCGAGCAATTACATATCGCATGGTTTATGTTTATCGATAGTTGTGCTCGACCTAAGCATTATTATTTTCAAATAAACTTTTATATTACATGTTAAGGCTGCTTGTGGTTAAGTTCTTGCGAATGTAATGATACGATGATTATACGGCGATTACACGATACAAGCCCTCCACGGGCGCTGTAGGTCGACGCGTGAGTTTGTACGAACATCGATTACACTCGTCACATTAGCAGTAATCGACGTGACCTACATTGGCTATCGCTCCACATCACTAGCATGTGGTACCGACGTACCGTATCTATAAAGTAGTAAAATATATTTATTAGTTTTGTATGAACGTACACACGAGTCCGCTCAGCATAATGCTAACTGGTCCACAGACCACATTTAATAAACTTGCAGTTATTTAGTGCACTGTAACAAAAAGTCGGAGGGAATTTATAATAATTATTTCGCGTTTGTGGAACACGCCCAAGGCGTGTCATGCGTCAATCTTGAAACAGCTGTGGAAAAATACATCATGTTTAAGATTTCTTACAATATTTTCCTTATAAACATTATTCATATATTAGTTAAACGCCTTACGTCTCTCGCTGACCGGCGGCTCGCTAGTAGCCACCGCACGAAGCTGACGATAAATGTGAGCCAGTATCTAGGGTTAGACTAAACCGAAGCATTTATCAGTTAGGTCACGGACATAAACAACTTGAACAGAACGAATGGCTTGTCTTCAGAGGTGAGAGGTGCAGAAGCTGTTCTCGTTATCAGAGGCAGACTAACTGCCCCTGAGCGTAATATTGGTGCCTTTATCTGTCGCGGCCGTCCGGACAGAGCATTAGTTCTCACGCCGGCCTGAGATTCACGATACATTGTGATGAACTTTATTGATGTCGTCTCTTCCTTGCCTAAATTATTTTTATTGGTGATCACCCCCTTGGTCTAGTGGTTAGGTTATACCGCTGCCGATCCCGAGGCCCTGGGTACAAGCCCCAGGTCGGGCCGAAAATAAATAATTGGGTTTTTCTGTTAAAATTGTGCGAGTAATGCTATTATGTTAAAATATATACAAATATATACAAATTATGTTAGGAAGGCAGACGATAGGCTTGGCTTACTGATAGCAAGTAAATACGGGCACTGTATAATGCTATATACTTTTGCAGTATTTACACTGGCTCACTCACAATTAAAACGAAGCAATATAAAGTATTGACTGTGGTGACGCCTAAACTGAGTGACTGAGTGAGTGACTAGCATGTTTTTGAAGTGAAAACTTCTTTAGCGGCGTTGTGCACTTTTTTATGATGGGTAAAAAAATTTAAACTCGCGTCAGGTCACTTGACCCTGATTGAAAATTCGTAAGACGGATTTTGAAGTGTTAAATTTTTAATGTAATATAAATTGTCATGATTGTGTACGATAGCGCAATAAATGAATATTGTATTTTATCACATAAATGATAGCACTTTTATACTAATAATTAAAGCAATTCGAGCAAAATTTTCGAGCACAACGTTAATATTGAAGTTTTCACTTCCGGAGTGCAACCCGTTGTTATTTTTTTATACCTACGCTATAAAAAAATTACACCTGATGTTAAGTGGTCACTAACGCCCATAGACATTGACATTGTAAGAGATGTTAACCATCGCTTACATCGCCAATGCGCCACCAACCTTGGGAACTAAGATGTTATGTCCCTTGTGCCTGTAACTACTATGGCGCACTCACCCTTCAAACCGGAACACAACAATAGCAAGTACTGCTGTTTTGCGGTAGAATATCTGATGAGTGGGTGGTACCTACCCAGACGAGCTTGCACATAGCTCCACCACCAATGTGATTCACTCTTTAATCAAATTTCATTAGCACGTCGGTACACCGTTATAAAATGTCGACATTATAATAAATTATTTTTTTTTAAAAGAGGGTATAAACGGGAATCGATACACCTAACTTTAGGAAATCAAACCTTACAATTAGTGGATAATGTTAGATATTTAGGGATGTGGTTAGATAGGTCGTTGAAATGGTCGAAACACACTAAAGAAATTATAGAAGGTGTCACAAAATTCTTAAATATTTTAAAAATTTTAGTAGGATCGGGGTGGGGAATACACCCCTGTCATTTGCGTAGTTTGTACTTATCTATTATTAGAAGTAGGTTAGATTATGGTAGTTTTCTTTACGATTCTTGTAGTAAGGCTCTTTTGAAGAAGCTTGATGTGATACAGAACCAATGTATGCTAATTATAGGTGGTTTTATTAGAACTACAGCCATTCACGTTATGGAATGCGAATTAAGCTTACCGCCTTTAAGTATCCGTAGAAAATATTTAGCAGGAAAGTATTTATTAAAATGTAAATCGTTAAGTAATAAAGATATATGTAATTTATTAGATAATTTAGAAAATCGAATCGATAATAGCTATTGGCTGCACAAAAAGAAGCCCCTTCTCCTACAATTACATCAAGTTTTAAAAAATAAAAATGTTTATGTTAACAAATTAGAAATGTTTTCTCTTCGGACTTGGGTGAGTAATATGGATCTTGATACGGCTATTCAACCAAACATTGATTTTATAGATAAACCAAAATGTAATTATAGCAATACTTTATTAAGCAATATGTGTAATCATTTCATACTAGAGCGCTATGACAAATTTTATAAAATCTTTACAGACGGTTCTAAGGATCAATCAGGCGTAGGTGCTGCTTTTTATGACATCCAGAACCATAGTCAGGTATCTTTCAAAATTTCACCAAATATATCAATAATGCGTGCGGAACTAATTGCTATAGCAGAAGCTTTATCGTATGTTGCTGACATTCCGTGCCAAGATATAGTTATTTTGTCGGACTCAAAAAGCGCAATACAACATGTGGCTCGGTGTGCCTCGACAGTTCGAGGATTTCCGATAGCCTATTCCGTCATGCAATCTATGTATGAAATGATTGCACAAAATAGAAAAGTCATACTGCAGTGGATACCTTCACATTCCGGCATTCCAGGGAATGAAAAAGTCGACGCCTTAGCTCGAAACGCAACTACAGAAGGAATAGAGATCGACTGTGTACCATATTTTTCAGAAATACTAGGTTCCGTGAAGGATATATGTTGGAAGGAATGGAAACAGTATTTCGACGAAAGAGCCTTAAGTAAAGGAATATGGTACAAAACTATTCAGCCTACCTTATCACGGGCTCCCTGGTTTGCCAACAGCGGTTTGAGTAGACAAGATATTGTCACAGCACATAGGCTCCGATCCGGACACATTCCATTGAACAGAATCGGTTTCCTGATGAAGAAAATTGAGTCGCCAGTGTGCACAGAATGCAACCGAGTAGAGGATACCTATCATGTATTAGTGGAATGTGTGCGGATTGAAGCTGAAAGAGTCCTCTTTTTTATGCAATATCCGGGATATAATTTGAATAATGTGGGGGTATTCAACAGTATACTGGCCTTACCAACTTCTGAAGAGGCCAGGAAAATTTATAAAATAGTTTTATGTTATTTAAAGCGACGTAGTTGATTGGTAGGAACGATGGAGGTGACGTGGTCACTTTGTGACAAAACCTCCGGTTTAATTAAATAAAGAAAAAAAAAAAAAAAAATAAATAAATTATTTTCTCTAAAAAAACCGGATTTGTTCACAGCTAATAACATTTCCTTTTATTAAACCAAAATGTAAACCGTTTTTGCGCCACAAAGTCTGTCGTTGTTTATATACGACGATCTTCGCGTCGTTATTTAGATGTAAAAGACTTAATATGGAATAATTATTTGTCTCACGTGATAGGAAGAGTGATATCGGTAAGGCAAGCCCCCCCCCCCCCCGGACAGGGGCCATTAACAGGGGACCACCGCTGTGTTGCTGCTGCGTCTTGCAAAAAACCCTCGCCTTGTAATCGTTTCCTCCAGCTGCCTTTACTAAAACGTTTCTTGTAGCAAAATATAACGAAATCTAAAGGTTACATAGTAGTGTTAAATTTTTTATCATAAGGATAATAACACCTAAGTACTCTTGAATTGTAATTTTGTAAGTTGACATTAAATGTAAAAGCTGAACTTAAGTCAATAGTTACTCTCATTTAAAGATTATACTTCATATATAATATTGGATAAGCATATACGTATTATATAATCGTTTATTCCATTCAATTCAAATGAAATGAAAAAGAAATGTCTTTGCTTATTATTTGACTAGATTATTATTACATGTTATGTAAGATTGATGAAAAAGAATATTTAATGAGTTTCTTGGCTGTCCTTCTCAACACGATCTATATTCAGAGAGTGGTAGCTTTAAGATTAATTTGTCTTCAATGAATCATAAAATTTCGATTCAAAAGGGCTAATACTAACCAACTTGAATCAAGTATGTATATCTTCAATTTATTCGTACCGGACAAATTGTGTCAAAAATACTTTTAGAGCTATTTAGTTTTATTAGTTAGGGCATTTAGTACACTTCAAGCTTACGCAAACCTCTCCGAAATGAAGTCCTATGCCTTGATAATTAGCACGTCAGTATACTGATTTATTATTTATGATAATGCTGTGAGCACTATGCACACTAAGCACACCATGCACACCATACACAATCCTTTTGTAATAATCCTTTAATTGCGTAAGTAATGAACGCACTCGAACTCTTAATATATGGTTCATAGAAATATTGTACGACTTTTTTCTTTACATCAGAAATGCGGTATTGCAGGAAGCTATTCATGTTCATCTGTCATTTAAAATCGAGTGAAACAATCGAGAAAAAACTCCATCAGTCAGTATCGCGGAGGATGCGGCGGCGAGACTTAGTTTTTGTTCCAATCTACTTTCAGTCAACAGCCAGAGTGACGAATTACTCGTTTTCTTTACTGACAAAACATTCTCATTTATCTGTATGATTGTAAATAATATTCAAGATAAGATATAGTGATCTAGGCGAGCTGAGCGACCGCATGGAGCACCAGAACATTATTGGACTCCGGAGGATGCAGTATTAAACGGGCTTAAGAAAGATAATACAATCAGAAAATGAAAAATTTATTTTTTTATCCAGAGCAAGATTTGTAAATATCCCAAGAAATAAAAAAGAGTGCAGTCGGGAGACCCCCGTCAGGAACGAATTCTGTGCGATATTTTTTCGACTCAAACCGTGCTTTAAAATGTAGATTTAAATTGATTATATTACCGTATTTTTGTCACACCAAAAAGCATCTCAACCTCCTTTATACCGACCTCCTAAATTCGAACGCCCATCATAATAACGCGCATCGCATTTTGTAGCATTTGGCACGATATCTGCATGCTATTTCGTTATATGACGTAACCTTGGGCTACTGCCATTTCACTCTACTATAAGCCGCGTAAAAGTCTTCTTCCGCGTAAAACTTCGTCCCAAAAATATTTCGAGAAATTCAAGTAAAACATGAGACTTCCTTGCAACTGTTTCATCACTCGGAGGCTCCAGAGGGTTTCCGTTTATTGAGCCGCCACTGCGAATGCGAAGAAATCGTTACAATAAATCTTACATTTCGTACAGCTTTATCTGAATGAATGTCTTATCGGCTCCGGTTCGGTCGCTGTTACGGCGTATCGGGCGCGTTCGGTTATTAATTCGGTTAGAGAAGTGCATCGGAGCTCAATGGGAAAGAATAAATGTTTTTGCGAACGCGAATGTCCGGCGCGTCGCAACATTCGCGCTTGTTTTTACGCGTCACAGCAATTACATAACGTGTAGGATGTGAACCGAGGAGGCATGCGCGGTGGGAACGGGAGCAGAGCTCGGTTATTGCTTATCGATGCATATTGTCCGCCTCGCCGACCGCCCGACAGCCCCGCCGGGATGCGATGCCGTTCGTACTGAGTAATTCATATCATATTTTATCGACACGAGAGCAAAAACACTAAAGATATATTTTTATCATCGTTGACAATGTTCGAATGATACGTGGTATCGAGGCTCGGTGTCTACCTGCCTACTGAAGAGATGTCAACGTTTTAATTCTTATCACAAGGTAATTCGAATATTGAAACTACTTGCGACAGCAAAGTCGTTGCGATTTATTGTTTAGAGTATTAAATTTAAAAAAGCGAAAAGGTTAAAAAGTTGTGTGAAGTAAGTAATAAAATTTGAAAAGGCAATATAGAATTTTGTAAGTTCTCACGGGTGTCGGGCATTGTGTGTGAGAATGCGCGGTGCGAGCGGCTGGCGCAGCCGGAGCGAGCGCGGTTTCGATTTCTTCGACAGCGCCCGCGACATGCGTAAATGGCGTATCATCATCCAATAATATTTGGTGTACGGCGAGCAAACAATATGGCGGGGTGCGCGCGGGACGTGGCGCGGGCGGGGTTAGCGGACGAAGACGGGCGCTCGCCGAGTGCTCGGCAAACTCCGGCGCCGTGTGTTTGCGCACCGCACACCTGGCCACTCTTGTTTTTTTTAACGACCAGTTTTTTCTAACAACAAACTTTGGGATACGTTAATTTGACCCTCGTTTCTCTAATACAGTTTGTATAAACATTGGACTCTGCCGACACTGAGTGCATACTTCACCCGTATACTGCTGTTGAGTGTGTAGGACTCCTTATATTGTTCAATCACGTATTTTTTACTTTGAATCGCAGTACTACGACTGACGTTCACAAGTAAACTAAAATAGGGTTTGAAATAAGTGTCATCAACTATTTGGTTTTTTAATAAATAATCAATCGTTTCGGAATCAAAGTTTATTATTTTTGTATCGGTGTTGATCTTTCTGTTTTGTTCGTTTGTACAAATATATAATTCGTTTTAAAGGCGTGTTTGCCTCGTTGATATGTGAACTGGCCGAGGACGAAGGCACGCCGGAGTGCGTCCTAAGCAAACAGCTAATGTGTTTGGATGTCAGTGACTCGAATAACAAATTACAAGTAGCTCCTTCGCCATCAGTCCGATGCGGACTGCGATGACGTTCAGTCACTCCAGATCAGATAAACCTATACTAACAATTTATAGCTTGCTAGCTGTTTAAACCTATGCGCTGCATAATCGAGAAGTAAGAAAAACATTTGAGTATCAAAATATAAAGGGAAAGTTGATCTAATATTCACATCCTATGGTTCGTAAGAATCGCTAGTCGACCTCGCGTGACTCAGTTTGTGGGACGTGCGGGCATCCCGGCTATTATCCAATTCTTCGGCGACAACTTGACGTAGCTGACAATGCCTCTTGACTACTGATCGTCATATTCGCGCTATCGTTCGAGTCGTTTTGGCCACAAACACTCTCTACGTGCGTATCGTTCCCATCACCATCAGTACTGTAAACTCATTCAACATTCATCTTTAAATATAAAGTGGTACTGCAAAATATATAGTAACTCGATTGTTAACGAACTACTTCGATAAATCAATTCGACTAATTAATATAACAGCATTCATTGATTATAATAATTAATAAGTTTTCGAAAATCCCAAAATAACAAGTAACAATTTTCCAGATTGATCTTATTTCAAATATTTAACTATTGCATGTATATCTTAATTTATTACAATATGTATATCAAAATGTACAAAGGTATTAATGGGGTTATATCTCCTAAAAATGGTTTCGCCATTTGCCGATCGATCTATTTCGTTAAACGCATTAAATTATAAACATTATTTCTCAGTACAATTCTTAGTCGCACCGGATCCCTTGACGTCCAATCAAATGGACTTAAATATTATTTTAGGAGTCGCTTCATAACAATTAAAGAGTTAGATAAGATCGATCGTGCACTAATACGATTACATTAATCCGTGAATCATATTATAGCAGGACGACGGCGGGGCGGCGCCGGCGGCGTGCAGGCGAGAAGAGCACGAAATATACGAAAGTTAACTGAACTGGTATTGTGTCTTTTTATGTAATTACCATATACACCCATATATTTTAGACTATAGTTGCTATATACCTTTATGTTGCAGCTATAATCTATACTGATATATAAAGCTGAAGAGTTCGTTTGTTTGATCCGCCTAATCTCAGGAACTACTAGTTCGAAATTAAAAATTATTTTTGTGTTCTAGGCTGATTTTTATTCATTATATTTTTATTAATTATACGCGGGTGAAACCGCGGGCACAGCTAGTCTTAATTAAAAAAAATGCTTGTTTTAGTATTTACCCATTCCTTACGTCGTCATTGAGCTATCAAGTTTTGGTTTTAGTAACTCGCAAATAACCATAGTTACTTTTAAAGAGGCAGTTATTTAGAAATCACAGACTGATCCTTGAATTTTATTTATTTGTATAGATTTAAATGACCACACTATAATATCGTTAGGTTTTCAATAAAATTATACTGACGGTCTTGCGGTTTATAAAGCGGTTGATTGGCCATCATTCGGCTGTGAAGGGCCCCGTGATATTTACGAGAGCTATAAAATTTGAGACAACCACAAATAAATATTAATAATATAATTACCGCCAATTAATTACAAATGATTGTAATTGGCGATATGTATCCTGCATAAAGGGGTGTTGGCACAACACTTTTGTGTTGCGCGTTAGTACTCATAGTTGCCATCATTCCTATACGTTGTTACATTATTTTGGGATTTAAACAATATATTTTGTTTTTGAAATTATGTTTTAAATAATAAACAAAATTCAATCAAGTTATTACTATGACGTCATATTACGATATGATTCCTTTATATTCCTTTAACAAGTTCAATATAATCTCGTAATAAAACGTATGTACTACAATGAATGGGAGGTACTTAGATAAGAAAAACAAGCAGCCTTTTTCGATAACAAAGTGTTTACGATTGTAACGAAAGATGCAGTTCGGTACCGAGAATGATCGTTCGACGTTCGCAGTCGTCTCACGCACGCGGTATCTGCCGCCGCGCCGTGAGAGAACGCGCCGCTCATCTCGCGACAACGGGAGCAACATTTTGACTAGTGAGAATAAACGAAGAGGCTTTGATTACACTATACACAACTACATAACATTATAAAACTTTCTATTCGTTTATCTTAGAAAATATGTAACTTTTTACGTTACTCGTATGTATTAAGGACATTATGATGTTTGTTAACAGCTTGGGGCTTAATGTGTGTTACAACTGTCACAATGCGCACAAGTGGGCCCTCAGTTAAGTGCTCCGAGATGTTCTTCATGTAAAGCTATACAAAACAAGGATCACATTATACACTATTAACGTAATAATTATAACTGTCTATGTTCGTGACATCACAGCTCCGCTACGCTGCCTTGTGGTAGATTTTACTTGGTGGTAAGGTTATGTGCGAGTCCGCCTGGATAGGTATTCATCATATATTCTACCGTTAATCAGCAAATCTTAAAATTGTTGTTTTCCGGGTTGAAGTATGAGTGAGCCAGTGTAACTGCAATCACAAGGGACATAACATCATCAGGTGGCCCATTTGCTCGTCCGCCTACCTATTTTATAAAAAAAAAACGTCTCCTGACTAATGCTGACTGGCTAATATAGATTTGTAATTGTTGACCAGGGTATGAACTATTCTCAAACCCATAATTACTATACATTCAAATGATGTGCACAGATCTGACTAGCAGACAACATTTCCAAATATAGTGTGAGACGTCCCTTTTATTAAAAAAGTGCATAATACATTGCACAGCACTATTACGGTTACATTGTGTAAACTATGAGTATGTGTACGTGTGACTCTGAGGGTCGACTGATATGAAAACTGGAAGGTTTTCTCACAAGCAATTAAATAAATCCGGTAATTAAAGTTATACTAAATCTATTTTGTATTCGAGAGTATATCTCGGTATGTTTAATTACGATAAGGGATATTTTTCATACTGGTCCTGGTTGTGCAATGTAACAAAGAGTCGCTCTCACGCGGAACCCGAGTAGAAGGTAATGTTAATACAAGATGTAAGATACAGGCGAAGCAGATTCCTATTCGATGGAATTATCAGGTTCACAAACGCTGCAATCTCTAGCGCACAGGTAGAAATGATGTGGATTTGTCTTAACCAGTCGGCTAAAAATAAACGGGGTGTAGCGAGTGTTCCCGCGCTGAGATTGCGCCGCGGGTGCGGAGGCAGGGGCGGGGGGAAGAGGCACTGCTGCCGTCGAACCGGTCCGGAGCCCGAACCGCCGGCCATCAATTCACCATGTAATTCTTTTAATTTGGAAATAATCAATGAAAAGCCAACGTTTGCACGAACGCAGTTGAAACTTTAGGATGGTAAATCTTGTACTCCAGGATTATGTAGCTGTTTATATCAGTCGTACTGTTGTGAAGGTCGATATGTTCTTAAACTAATTATAACCCCCAAAGAATACCTAATATTTATAAGGTACATGTAACTGAAATTCAACGGTGGGATGACTTAAATGCAACGTAAGAATAAGGAACGCAGTCGGTACAGGTTCACGTATTGCCGAGACATGTGAATGTGCGCATGTGGTGTGCGTGTGTGCGGGCGCACTTGTCGCGACCGGTCCGCGACCACCGCGCGCCCATTCAATTTGTCCAACACACGGCACAATGCAATGTTTATCATCCATCACGGAACGACGCTCGGTCCTCATCGCGATATACATACTCGGTTGGGCGGTGTATTCCAGCATTATCATTAGAATCAAGAGAATCCGAAAAAATAATATTGTTTCTGAATATTGTTCAATAAGCTAAGCTTGTGATAACAACCTGCTACCATGAGCTACACCTTGTCGAAGATTACTGTATTGTGTCTTAAATGGAATAGCCCGTGGCAGTGATCGTGAACGTTGGACGGACAGTCGGGAGTCCTTGACCGCCGCGGGCTGTGGGCCAGCTCAGCTTCCAACTACTCTATATACAATCAAATCATATCTCGCATTTGCTTACATGGCTTTAGTGCCCATGTTAAAATATATCATGTTTTTAAGTAGTTTAATCAAAACCACATAACAAAGACATTATAGGAACAGGTATCCAACAAAGTAAAGTAATATTAGTACTTCAGTAAATGTATGTCTTTGCTGGGTCTCTTTTAGAGCAACACAAATGAAGTGTAACAAAATTTAGGTTTGAGTTTGAGTCCGCAATCTTCAAGTACGTGCTCTGACCTCTGGACCTGTGGACCACCTCGGCTCTTGAATTTGTACAGGCATTTACGACGCACCAACTTTGTATTACAAATTCTTTATGAGATGGAGGTATTCTACCATCGTAATACATAAATATACATTCATCGCACACATCGCTACATCGTATCAGGATCAGATCAAACGTAATGCTCTGAGTTATCTATTATTGTTTTTTTTTATTATTATTGTTTTTTATTATTGTTTTTTGACTGCCTCGTTGGTCTAGTGGCTAGATATAAGGCCGCAGACCCGGTGGTCCTGGGTTCAATTCCCAGGTCGGGCCAATAAATAGTTATTAGGTTTTTCTGTCAGAAAATTCTCAGTAGCAGCCTGGAGTCTGGAAGTTGGAAGTGTGTACACTCCCGTGCCTCGGAAAGCACGTTAAGCCGTTGGTCCTGCGCCTGAACTCTTTCCGGTCGTGTCGGATTGCCGTCCCATCGGATTATGAGAGTTAAGGAAAAGAGAGTGCACCTGTGTTTGCGCACACACTTGTGCACTATAATATGTCCTGCGCAGTTGGCTAATCTCCCTTGAGATTGGCCGCCGTGACCGAAATCGGTCTGGAGAACCTTATTATTATTGTTTTTTTTTACAGTAGCGTATAAAATATTAGGATGTAAATTGGAATACACAAAAAACCCATAAGGCCTATTTTAATCTATTCTTAATTGTGTAAGAACGAAGCCCGAGGCGGCGTGCGGCGTGCGGCGCCGCACGACGGCAGGACGGAGCGCCGCGGGCTCTGGGCCAGCTCGCACACCTGTGAACTATGCGGAAGACGTTGCACTTCGTTTATTATTAAAGTAAATTGTGTACAATGCATTATATAATAACACAGTGTGTTGTTCAACGCTGAGAATAAAAAATTAATAGTTTAAAATAATTGAAAACACGCTTTATTTTTAACGATTAAATATCTTTAACA
Source organism: Nymphalis polychloros (assembly GCA_905220585.2). Taxonomy (NCBI): domain Eukaryota; kingdom Metazoa; phylum Arthropoda; class Insecta; order Lepidoptera; family Nymphalidae; genus Nymphalis; species Nymphalis polychloros. The sequence continues at coordinate 12,171,242 of HG992259.1, forward strand.
ATCATCATCATCAATCATCACAAACATCTTATTAAATATAAATATTATTAGCGAAATGTAAAAGAAATGCATAATTTTTACTTGCATCCCTCCCCCGACCCCGCTCCACACACCGCACCGCACCGCGCCTGCGCTGTGCCGGTATTTTAATTAAACCCGCGCTCCTCATCTCATACATAACATAACCTTATGTGCTCCTTCGCTCACACACGCACACACGCACACGCATATCGTGGAGCCTGAGAACCTGCGCGCGCTCATCTTACGAATTGTAAATGACACGTGGCACCTGCACGTGCTAACATCTCTGAATTATGCAAGAGAAGATGATGACGTGAAGAATGGGCCTCTATAAACCCTCAAACTGTTATCTTAAAAGCCTAAATATTAAAGCTTTATGAGATCGAATTACAATTATAAAAACGGATCGAACCGTACCGACCTAACCCTTCCCAAATATGTGCGATATATTCTCTCACTTTTTGTAACAAATCGTTTGTTTTATTGAACTCGGCGAGTTTAGCATCGCGTTATCAATTGTTGCATAATTAAAGGGACATACGAAACTCGTGGCAACAACTTCACACGAGCCATGACTGTGCTAATTGTCCGGCAACTAGCCCCCCCCCCCCTGCCACACGCCTCCCCCGCAATTCGCAGCTCCGCTTAGGAATTATAATTGACCTAGCGCTTATTTGCGTGAGAACGAGCAACATCTCAACTCTACGACGATCAAACCTTCTAACATCAAAATCTATCGAGAATTGACTCTACGATTATCTTGAGCACAAAATAACAATAATTTCCATTATTATAATTATTATAAGCTCTGTAAAACAAAAAGTATTGAACGTTATAGCTTTAATATAATATACGTTCAATCTACGTGTTACGATAAAAAATGTCATTGTGCAAGACCGATGCATGCGTGCACTAAAAATGTCGCTGGCAGGTCAGCGTGAGAATATCTTGCCGAATATGGAGCAGCGCAGCAATTGACATCGGCGCAGGCGCAGGGCGTTCACTCCGCGTCGCGCCGCCGCGTAAACGTTCCGCTAATAGACACACTCGTGGTCGTTCGCTACTCTGTTGCACGGACTGCACTTTTTCTAAGGGATTCTTTAGGCGTTTTTTGTCTAGATCTTAAGTACACAGTTCAGCTATGGGTCCTTGTTGTCTGTTCAACCTTTAACTTTTTTAGATAATAGATTAAATTCGATAGTAGATTACACAGTTGTATTTGAGTTCTGCTAAGGTAGTTAGTTAAATGGAATTGACCACTGCGTAATATTAAATTTGAAGTACCCGATAGAAGCATGGGGCCTATCGAGCCTGCAAAATTAAAATACAGATAATGCATCCATTATAATAATCCTACCTAACAAAACAATAACGAGTACAAGAATAAACCAAACTATTTAACCTTTCATAATTATAATATATTTATAAAGTAATCGTGGAAAGTTAAAAATAAAAGTACTAATAAATATCACCTAAGATACAATAACGAAATTAGAGTGTTGTGACCACGAACAAAAAACTACTGTAACTAGTGTGTGTTGTGTGTGGCTAAGTGTTAATTAATATCAACAAATATAAAAACATATTGAATATATTTACAACTAAAATGTAGATTATACAAGATATTGTAAATAACTCTTTGAGAGTACTGATATTTGCTAACGCATGCGTCTGTATAACTAAAGCAATGTCTACATTTTAAACCTCGTTTTAAGTGTGCAAGGGACGTTCTTATGATAATAAATGTTAAAATTAGGCCCAGATTATTAAAGTAAAGGTAAAGTAAGGTATGTATGTACAATAATTATGCAGGTCATGATGTGTAATCATAATAAACACGTCAATCGTGCAATACTTTTAAAATAAGTTTAAATAAAACATAAGATAAAATGAAATAATAACTTTAGTTGGAGAATTCATTAAATATGAATAGTTCGTAATCTAATTTGCTACACTTAGACATTTATTTATAATGAAATACTTCCAGGTCCTCATAATACATATCATTAAATAAGAACGCACGTACATAATGTATTGTAATTTTTTCATGTTGCCTCCACCGTGCTTGCATTCGGCGATGCTTGTTAAGCCTGTGCGCTTAAATGGTCCACAATCTTTATATTCCCAGAATATTACGAGCCAGTTTTATGACACATCACACGGGACAGGTCAGTCTCGTAACACAATGCATAACAAGTTCACTTTGTTCCGTAACAAAGTTCAAAATTCATGGATGTTCCCGAGAAAGCGTAATGGAGAGACAATTTGTAAAGTTGTCTTGTTTAGGGCGTTATTTATTAACGTCGAAAGTCGGAGACGCCGCCGCTGGGAAATAATAATATCGTTTTTATTGAATCGGGATGGGTCGATCCGATTTATATGATAAGACCACATCGTCAGCGCTGCCGCTAGCTGTGCCTCGGCCGAGCAGCAGACTACATACGTACGTATACATGTAACTCATAGGATTCAAAGGGAAAGGTTAAATAAAGACAACGACGAGTAGAAAATATATTTTAAAAGAACTAGATTTTTGAAGTGAAAACTTCTTTAGCGGCGTTGTGCACTTTTTTGTGATGGATAAAAAATGTTAAACTCCCGTCAGGTCACGTGACCCTGATTGAAAATTCGTAAGACGAATTTTGAAGTGTTAAATTTTTAATGTAATATAAATTGTTGTGTACGATAGTGCAATAAATGAATATTGTATTTTATCACATAAATGATAGTACTTTTATACTGATAATTAAAGCAATTCGAGCAAAATTCCCTAATCATTCCAAAATATCAAAAATGCACGACGTTAATATTCAAGTTTTCACTTCTGCCGGCACTCTCGGAGTGCAACCCGTTGTTTTTTTTATTAAATAGGTAGGCGGGTGAGCATTTGGGCCACCTGATGGTAAGTGGTCACCTACGCCCCTAGACATTGGTATTGTAAGAAATGTTAACCATCGCTTACATCACCAAAGCACCACCAACCTTGGGAACTAAGATGTTATGTCCCTTGTGCCTGTAATTATACTGGCTCACTCACCCTTCGAATCGGAGCACAATAATAACAAGTACTGCTGTTTTGTTTTAGAATATAAATTTAGGACTTAAAAAGTGCAAGAAGCTTGGTCCCAGTTATTGCAGACGAGCAAAGAGCTCCGTATCTGTTCACGACGGATGTGTATCGGGTTGGCGTCGCGCGTCGCCGCGGCCTTCCGCCCATTTATCTGCCACTCGCTAGTGTACTCGAATGTACACCCCCTCCCCGCAACCCTCTTCCGTCCTCTAGTCGCGAGGTCTCAACACACGACCATTAGCCAGCGCATGACAATTGCAGACTTATCGAGTACCTACCGATGCCTTAAGTGCTACTTTTGTTTATTTTCAGAAGTTCGACCTCTATGACACGGGTTCGCCTGTTAGCACACGGCACCGAAATTGTGACTTTGTAATTATTTCATCATTGTTAATGATATCCGTTTTATTTTATTTTATTAAAAGTAATCCAATGAGAATACTTAGCTAAAATATAAAAGTCAATGTTGAACCAAATTATATCACCAAGTTTCAACCTGAATGCATTTCGAAGTTGATATTTGAAGCCTGAAGGTTGCTGAGATGCGTTTTATAAATATTTTTTGTGTCCGGATCAAGATATGACTCGTCTCTGTTCCTGTCTCGCGGCCGTCAGTCCGATCGCACCGCGGTCTCCTCGCAGCGAGTTCGAAGCAAGCGCTATACATTCCACAGTTCAACATTCAATTTCGTTAAACATTTTATAACTAAAATCTAAAGTTAAATATATTTCAACTCATTACTTCACACGTACTCGATAACAATCGACTTATCTATTAGCGCTAATAATGCATTGAAATCGCTTAAATTTTGGTCAGAGTCCATCGACATTGACAGCTGATTGCCTGCACAATAGCATTCATTAGAACGCGACATACTGGCGCATTCACATTTGTGTGTCAAATCCACATTGTTAAAATTCTAAAGAAAAAATATAGCTCTTAAAATTTGTTAACAGAAGATTGTCAAATGAACATTCCTCGAACGGAAACAATAAAATTCACTTAATCGTCTACTCCCGACTATTGAGAATTACGCTGCATTTTGTTTTTTTAATAATTATGTAAATTAGTATTAGGAAATATAAAATTATTTACGATATGATTTATATTTAAGTCTCTACAGAAATTAATGATCAATCTCACAGTTATCGTCCACACTGCGTACATAATATGTATATATACTTACATACTTCACACCTTTACTAAAAATTCAATCAATTAAAAATTTCAATGCAAATTTACAATCGACCGACCTGCATTATCACATACATCTTTAATCTTAATATAATATTATTTCTATTTATTTATAAATAAAGATAAATCAAGCCCGTTCCTTAGTTTATACATAATTCCCGCAAAGTAATAGTTATCTTTAAATTATATAGAAGTCGTGAAATGTAATCTTAGTTCGTCCATCGCATAGTGTCTGGGAGGAGAGCGGTGGCTGTGGCGCGCGAGTGACGCGAGGGAGCCCGGGGCGGGGCGCGCAGTCCCGACCGGAGCCCCGCGGTGAACGCACGCCTCTTGCACTTCGCGCGCGACTACGATCCGCGTGACACGCGAATTGCGACACGCGACCCGTGACACTCCTACGACGCGACAGTGGCCCAGGAACGGCAGACCGGGCAGTGCAATTGTGGACAGTGCAGTGCAGTGTGCCGGTACGCAGACCGCGGTGGTGGTGCGCGGCGGCATGCGGCGAGCGCCCCAGCGAGCGCGCCGCTGGCGCCCCGCGCCTCGCTGACCCCATGCGCCCGTGCGCCGCGCGGCACGCGCCGCTGCTGCTCGCCCTCGCCCTCGCCTGCTGCCTGCAAGTACGTCCACCTCTGACAACACCACCCTCACCACACACCACACTACCATCGTCTTACATTATATTTGGCAACTGCAGAATGACTCGACTGTACCGATTGCGTGTTCCACAATATCTACTGGTCGCAAATACCCTCTATTTTTGAAAATATCTCTTTTTGTGTTTTTTTAGTCTGTAACCGAGGTCCAATCTCCGCTCCAGTCTCTACGTGAGCGGCATACCGGCCGTTAAGTCTAATTCTAGCTTTTGTAAGATCTGTGTAAGCCGAGAACGAGAGCCGCATACGTACACCGTTACACGACTAGCGATGGGCTAACTACTATGGTACTTTGTAATATATTCAACGACAGCATAAATAAATAAATAATCACATATGCAAATTGAAACTTCCAGAGCACACAGCTACATGTTATCTTAGTAGAAGCTTAATAGGTTTATTAATTTATAATATTACTCAGTACAGTAATATTAATAAGAATTATGTTCGTCGACTCGAAGATCTTTTGTTTTTAATTTTTTCTTGTTTTTTAAAACACAGAACTTCTTGAAGAACTTTTCACAGTGTTATATTTGTATCGCGATAAATATTTCTAAAAACCTCAAAACAAAATAAGTTGTGTAGTGAGACGCTATGATAATGTTTATATTACGGTGTTTTACAATCAAAGTCTAGCAAATATGGCGTACGCATCGTCTCACGCTCCCCGTGACCGTATTATATATACTCAAGTAGCCACAATAACATCGTCACATGTTCCTATATATTTAGTATTAGCAAGCATGATATATAATGAGATATAGAGACAGGACAAAAAAGGAAAGCAAAACAAAAATATTTATTAAATTGTCACAAAACTGTTTCATTACTGTATATGAAATACACAAGTTGGTGTAATAAGCAAAGCCACAATGAGCTACCACTACTTACAGAGATCCGAGACAGTGGCCTGTGTCGTTAATACGCGCCACTCTTATGATGTTATCTATACTATTATCAAGAGGAAAGATTTGATTTTTTGTTTGTTTGTTACAATTTAAGACAAAAACTACTCGACCGATTTTAATTGAATAAAATTCTTTCACCATTAGAAAGCTACATCTTTACCGAGTAACATAGGCTATATTATATCTTCAGACAATTAGAGATCCTCACCTAAAATGGAACAAGTAACCCTAGGTATCAAAATGTTGCCTATAAAAGTTATTATTTCGCGTGCACTGCGAAAACTAATGACGGTATATAAAAAAGTGCTCACAAAAACGTCCGCGATGGTATATGCCTAACTATTATAGTTAAGCCACAGTAACAGTTTTTGTTTAAATTATTAGGTTCAATTACGGGTGGAATCAAATAGTGGTGATATTGGTATCATGATATTAATCCTTATCCATTAAAATGATTTCATAATTAAGATTGATTATGTACGTGTAAATTCCATTTTAAATTATTCAGATCGCGCTTTTCGTTTAGAAGTTATGACGGGTATAAAAAATCTCTAAGTAAGAAAAATGTCACGGTTTGAACAAACTGTAACTATCCTACGTTTAGTCTATTAACGAATACTAATTTACTTATTTACATTATATAACAGTTTTTAAATTTTTGCGGACGAAGTCGCGTGCGAAGTGCTAGTAATTCATAAAATGGTTAAGAAACATCTCAAGTCGTAAAATTAATTTTCAACCCAAAACTGCAATCTATGATATTTTAGTAATTGAATTTGAAGTACTCGTGAGTGAACGTTGTTACCACCAGTACAATACTCACAGTATTATCATGCATCGTAAAGAAACATTAATTTAGGCTTCAATTATATTTTATTAATTCGCAAAAACTTATTTAAAAACGCCAATTAATAATATTGCACATTAACTATTTCAAGCGATTTAAATGAGCGACGAGATGGCAATCTTAGATCTTAGTTCATACTCTCAACCGACAAGCTCTGTTCCTAGACAAATAGCCGTATTCTAACTCCTCAACGCACTGACAGCTGCTAGTTCTGTTTCTTAATAATGTACTTAACTATTATAAGTAATATTAGTTTTACAATTTGTTATCCACTAGACTTTTAAACTAATAGCACCAATAAAATGTAAAACAATATTTATTCGAACGACCGACTGCTGCGCGGATAACGGATATTACTATCATTAAAGTGAAAAAAGGAGACTTTAAAACATAAAGTGAGAATCAAACACTTGTCGCCATCCCGCTTTCGCTGCGCCCGAAGTCATCAATCTCCGCTACATCGATTGATGGGTAGATTATGTTCCATTTTGCCGAACTTACGTCGACAAGTATTAAAATGAGAATTCAGCAGCTCGAATAATAAATAAAAGTGCTGTTCAGATAGAGTACAATAGAGTGACATTCTCAAGGTGGTTTTCGTTAAGCACTCTCTCAACACACCTGTGCATAAACGGCAAGCGAAGAGTTTGGAGTAAATGATAATAATCAAAATCAATGTAATATACTTCATCCTTACAAGACTTTTTGAAGAATTTAACGTAATGTTAAGACTGGGCCAGATTCTACTGAGAAGAATCACTAAGCAATACATTAATTAATAAATAAGTGTTGTCGACAGTTGTGCGGTATTTATGTATTGTGGTTTCAGCCAACAAGCCATATTATTCCATAAAAATATTAAGAAGTGAAGTGTAATGTTTTAAAGCTAATTAACACTAACACATTTATTTAATAATATAAAAAATTAAATCAAATATACTTTTCGGCGTCAAATTTATTTAATCAATTTAAAGTATTCACGAAATGATAAAATTAACGTAAAAACATAAAAAGCAGTCGTAATTATTGTAGTAAATGTGAATGACGCGGGTCATTGACGCTGGGAGTCGACTGCGACGCTCGCTCGGAGTTGCTTGGAGGCTTCCAATGAATATATTTACATTTATTAAATATCTCACTAGCACTCAGGTTCAATTATCTTCAGCGAGCACTAGAAACGCTTACTACTGTCGATAGTTAAGGGAGTAAACAGAGTAAACGACATGGCATTGGTCGTAAAGGTACGAGTTTAACTATTTCCTGTCACAATGGAAGGCAAAATAGGCACCAGTCAGAATTCCTCGGCGGGCGCGCGGCGCGGGCGCATCCGTTCACAGGCTCTCCTCACAGATATTTAAACAATTCTTGAGAATTATCGAAAGTATGGCTATAAATATTCTAGTTATGACCATAACTTTGACATTACATTGAGAAAGAACTCTGTACGGGCCCGCCACACGGTCGACAGTAAAGCTATCGATCTTAGCGAAGTATTACCCTTAGAAAAACTTAACATCAAATGAAACTCGCTGAAACAAATCATAATAAGTTTAAAAGGCATATTTTTTTTCTAAATATACCTTTTTTGATATTATGCAAACAGTTTTGACTCATCAGCTCGCCGTTACATGTCAGACGTACTGAACCACTCCGTAATATACGTTGAAATAACTATTTACCATAAATGATGTGTAAACCCTCATTAAAATTGTATTCTCAGTAAATATTATTTAGTTGAGGAAAAATGCTAGCCATTTTTATTATAGTTGTTGAGGTTTCAAAGAAAAACCCTTATATGCCATTTTTATTTGTATACATCGCGTTGCCATCGCCGTGTTACACGTATACACATACGAACACTACAAAGCTAAAGTTCACTAGTAGTAGAACTTTGTATGAGCTGAACCGAGTAAGAAACCACATATTTATCAACTATTCTAGCGACACCTTATTTTAAGGTTCGAGTGTCAGTGTAATAACAGGCACACCATCTCAGCTGGCAGCGCGTTTACGGTGCTATGAATAGTTTATTTCATTGACAATGACTCTCATATGTTTATTAAATATTTGTTTAAAAGGCTTGATAATTGAAAACAAATAATATTTTTTCTTCGTTACGAAAAGTCACGGAATGTAAAGTAAGGTAACGGAACCCGTCCGCGCACTTAATGTCATTCACCGCCTCCGCCAATTGATCTCGTTATTGATATGACATCCTTATGTCATGTCACCGAGTCGCGAATCCGTGGGAAAATCTGCGCAACCATTTATGGCAGAGTCGCTGAGCGAGTGAGCGCACGCCATGCATATTCATGTGCCTCGCCGACACTCGCCACTGCTCGCCGGCACTTTGCCGATGCCTGACATCGCCGAGTGCCGACACACGCCGCCTTTGGCAGATTTCAAATAACGAACCATTCAAATCGCGTTATCTTTTTATTACTTCATTAAACGTATGTTCATCTCATTTGAAAATTGTTTATGTTCGTAATAAAGTTTAATTATAACATTTCTGATTCGTGACTTCCTGCTAACTTTTACATTTGATTAATTATTTATATTAATTTTAAACTTACTCAATTAATAATTTAATTACATTTTAATAATTTAAAATCTTTCATAAAAAATAGCAATAAATATATTAAAACATGTAACTGAAAACACTTAAATAGACTACTAGCATGATTATCTATACTTATTGTTATTATGCACTCCATGTTTATTCCATATACATTTAATAAAGTAGAGTAAAATAAAAGTTTAGTAAGGATGAGATATAAAAACAAAAAACCCGCAGAGTTTCTTTCGCCGGTTCTTCTCAGGTCTGAGGTGTTTATTTCCGAACCGGTGGTAGATTTATGACAATCAATAAGTAAGTGTAATGCTTGTATATTGAATAAAGATTTTTGACTCTGACTTTAAATTTATAGAGTTGATAAAGTAAATTAATTTGAGAAAAACATAACTCCTTAATTTCTTGCCGGTTCTTCGCGGGATAATCTAAATTATAAACTGTTGGTAGCTAATTAGTTAGATATTCAATTTAATTCTGCAAAATATTGAACGATTCTCAAGACTCCTTTAAGGCTTTATGAGTAAAGTATAAAAATATGTAGCGATTGATTTCACTAAACTTTATTTGTATTTGTTTTTATTATATTTCGAGCTACGAAATGAAAATATTTGTTATTTATTAAGATCGGCGACGCTTTCGGAAAGAGGAAGCGTTTTATAATTGCAGTCGTTACCTCTGAGCGCTGTTTACAAACTGCTCGCCGACACGTCGATCCGAAATGTTATTAATGTTCTTATTAAATAGAGCGAAGTTGAATATACTGTACCATAAAAGGAATCTACTTATTCGTAATTTAAATAATATAACAATGTAACAGCCTCGTTGATCTATTGGTCTGCTTGTACTGACGCAGATCATCAGACAGAGACAGAAAAATGTTGGGTCTTTCTGTCAAATAATTGTCAATAACGGTTCTTAGTTAGGAATTTCTCAATTTCACTACCCCACCTCGTCGTTGGTCCTGTGTCTGATCTCTACAGTCGTTAACATTTTCTTCGTTTCTATCGGACTATTCTATGTTTGAGGACTCTTGTGCCTGACGCAGTTAGGTTGTCACTGTTAAAAGCGGTAACCAGGTCGATGCCACACATAGAGCCAGTATTACAAAGACAGGATTACTACGAGACAATAAAAGCACGTCACTATCTATTAAACTTATCTTTAATCTCCAGAGTGATCTGTAAAATATTGGTTTTTGTTATGGAAAGTTTATTTAATTTAAGACAACACGAGTAGCGGCGAAGGCGCGTTGAAATCTTTTGTTTACCGGTAACCGGCTACTGTCGGTGCTTTGGAATTCGTAGCTCAGCGCACCGTAGAGAGTTCGGAGTGTCCGCGTAATTTGTTAACTTGTTAACATGTTCGCACGAGCGTGTAGATGAGACCCGTTAGTTTATTTGCTCGTGACAACCGACAAAACCAGCACTTTGGACAACTCCGCGCCTCATTAGCGAAGACTGTGTGTGTGAGCCGTTACTCGTGAATATGTTAACTCCTACACTATACATCAATAACAATCATGAGCAACAAATATTTGTCAATTAATTGATATAATATGCTAATGTTGCCGGTTTGATTCGACGGCTCGGTGCTCTTATAATGTGTGGCAAATACATACATACATACTATTTTGAACAAGTTTTTATATCTTTTCATTCGGTCACATGACACATTTTATCTATCTATCTATATATATATATATATATATATAAATATCGATTCAAATAATTAATTAATTGAGTCGATATTTATTTTATTGAGTTCGAGTTTTTGAGATTAAAAATCTCAAAAACTAATAGAATTTGGTCGAATTGACGGAGAGGAATATTTATATGAATTTGTATTCTTAAACTTTTAACTTAAATGTGGTAATATGGTGTGTAATAAAAATAATTGCAACAAGCTTTTTGATGTAACAGACCACACACTATAATCTCTTCAAAAACGGATCTTTTCTACAGCTGTATTATGTATTGTTGTAACGTTATTTGTAATGAGTATTTTCAATATGTTACTTATTATTACTAACTGCACCATCAGTATAATGGCGAAACTTATACGGCTGCACATCAATGCTAGAAGGGGTTCGAGCCCCGCATCGAGGCACCAAAACTCATCAAAGGTTTCTTTCGAGACTGCCCGATCTGCCGTGTGCGTGTATTCCCGTACCCCAAGTGCGTGCGTGTGCACTACTTTGTACAACAATATCGATGATATTAGCGATTTATAAGAAACTGTTCAGTTTATATTGATGATGTTATCGTTACGCTAAGTTTGTTACACATTTGTCGATGCCGCGTCGCGCGTGAACGTGTTCAGACACGCTTAAGCGACTAATGTCATTGTAAAATGTTCGGTATTTATAGATACCGATTAATCTTTGCTTCTCCGAAAACATTTAACGCGAACGTGTGAGTAAACACTGTGATAAAATATAAGTACTGGTATTGAGTAGTAGCAGAGGAGGGTGATGCCGGAAACATACTTCTTGGAACCATCTTCAAACATCTCGACACAAAATCTTAAATTGAATCCAAATAATACATTTTTTCAATAATACAAACCCTTAAAGTAATACTAAGCGATATAACGAATACACTAATCGCTAAGAAAAAGCACGATCATTCGAACAATAATTTTTTTTTATTAATTTTAACCTGTCCTTTGATAAGCAAACCAAATCAATAAAATGATAATATGTTAGTGTGTAAAGATTATTGTATGAGTATACCTGCGTGGAGACGCTTTGGAAAATGTGAAAAATATAGGATAATATTGCGACTATTTTAAAACGATTACCTTACCTATATAACCTTATCCTTTAGTAAAAAAAAATAACGAATGAATTAGTTCTATGACCCGCCACTCGGCCACGGCGTCGGCGTCGTCGTCGTCGTCGTCGTCGTCGTCGAACGACGTACCTATGTAATATTTTGTTCTACAAAGTCTATGCCAAAAAACATCCATGTGTTCCGTAAAATAAACTCAATGAAAAATCTGAATATATACAACTTATACTATACTATACTAATATTTTAAATAAGTTTAGAATTGACGTCAGACAGTAGTAAGTCGATATGTTGTATAGTTTTAGGCGTAACATAACATGATGACGTAGACGGAGAGACAACAGGCACATTTGAAGAGAACACTACCAAACCATACGACTCAAAAAAACTTTTTTATCCGAGATTCGGTTCGTCTCTAGAATATATACCTAAAGAAAAAAAAGCGACAGATATCGTTCATAAACAACTCACAAACAATTTTATGTTTAAAACAATTGGAAAAGTCAACGACAACTAGTTATAATTTAATGAAGTGAAATTTTAATAAACTCGTGAATTAATACGCGGGGAGTTTTAAATGACGCGATAGCACAGTAATTACTTAGGTATGTACGTAGGTAACTCCGCATAGGATCGCAAATGTTTACGCCTCGTTTGGTAAAATTGACTCGGGGTAAAATATTCATTTTACTTGTTCGAAGTCTGGGTAGCGAGTATAATATTAAAAGGATTCTTACAATATTATCCCTTTTATACTTTTTTTTTTCATAACATAGGTGTGATACGTGGAGCTACCTCAGGTGGGCTTGCACCAAGTTCACATTTATTTAAAAATTAAATAAATAACTTAATCCATTAGCCTGACTCTTTACCAAGTAGGTAAATAAATATTTTAATGTATTTAGTTTTTATAAATAAACTACAAAAGGTGTGAGAAAAAATATGTATTGTGTTTGTCGCTTGAAAACTGATAATTTGAAAACAAAATTGTACCAGAAGATACTTATTAGGTATTATATTTCGTCTTCCTAGACGAAATGAATTATTCGAATAAAACATTATTCGAGATGAAACAGACATCTTACAAGTACACGATAAAAAGAACAAAAAGCGAATGGTCGAAGTAAACATCGACGTTGTTGCCGGCGGCAATGGACGGAGGGTGTCGTGAGCTCTGGGCGTCCTCGTGCTGGCGGGCGGAGTCTCGTGCGCGCACTCCCACCCGCTACAACCAGGCACTATCACTTCTTATGTAATTATTCACAATGTACATGAAACAGCATTACGAAATTTAATAATAATTTCAAATTTTCTGCTCTAAAACAAAAATGAGTGAATGAAACAATTGAATTGAATCGTTGTTATTCTGTCCGCGCACAACCGATGAATACTTTTAGCAGATCCAGAGCTTACCTACTGCTGAAGATACATTTTTTATTTCTTAATATCACTAAAATATCAATCGTAGTCGTCACATGATTCATTTAAACTTTACATTGTATGAAAACTGCAAAAATAATTTTATTTACATCGACACAATTTATTTCAATCATAGTTTTCTGACTGTATTACATAGCAATAGAGTGTAAACAGTAATAGAAGTTACCCGTCGGCCGACCGAGGGGCGGTGGGCGGCGCCGGCCTCGCTGGCCGCCTCTCACCCCGCCCGCCCCACACGCGCGACGCCGGCGCGCAATGAAGTATCGAATATCAGAGCATTAGGTTGCAATAATAAACAATACAAGCGCCGAGAGCTTCGAAACTGCTACTACAATTTAGTTTATATAAGAGTTTAGATGGAACTCAGTGTTTTGTGATCAAGTATAGTTTCTTCTACTTAGAGTGAAGATGGAGTTTGCAAAGCTGAGCCTTATAATTTTTGGAATATTAATTTTTCATACTTATCGCGGAACCACACGGACAAAGACTCTACTCTTGACTCTTGTTAAAGTAAAGTTAAGGAAATGTCTTCAGGTCTATAATCCGTATCTAGACAACGTAGGCAACAGGACGAAGGACATGGGTCGTATGGTGCGCGAGGTAGTAGACTTCTTCTAGCATTGATACTTCATTTATAATATTATATATATTATGTATTTAAATTAAATTTGTTTACCTCCTTATTGAATATTTGAGTCGTGATCCTAACATTCTACGAGTAGGTAATGATGTCGCTTATAGTCAAGCTTACGCCATTATAATTTTTTCATTTTACGAGCTTATTTGTAGTGGTTTAATTCATTATATAAATTTATATCTTCGCCATTATGGCACGGTAATGATTACGGTGATTTTCAACCTCGCTTTTCGACTCTGTAAATACTTTTCCTCCTTCGGTCTGTATGAGTATAGTGTATCCCTGTTTATTACATAAAATGTGTATAATGAACTTTGGACTTAAAAATAATTAAAATTCAATCAAGCACATAATTAACTACATTTAAATGTGCTAATTACACATTGAAGTAGCCCGGTCGCGCTGCAATCGTTGGGTACGGTTTAGTATCCAGCTGTACGAGGGAGTGTGGCTGAAGAGAGGGGATGGGGCGGGGGTTCTCTCCCCTATCCCCGGAACTTCCCCATTCCCATCTTGAAGAAATTGTCCGTTCCTGAAATATTGGCAAAAACAAGTTCTAACCTTAAAATTAGGTTGATTATCAACAATTTTGAAACTTAGTGGCCTTCAGCGCTTAGGGATGTACAGAAACCTCCTCGCGCCTTCGGTTTCTTAAGAACTAGGGGTAAGACCGACAAGACCACATAGAGTCGGAGTGAGAAGAATCGGTTTTGAGTCAAATTTCCATAATTAAAAAAATTATACATCTAAACTTTCTCGTTCTATTCTAGTTTAATTATTCAAAGTACAAATAAAACAATTATATCAGTTTTACATTTAGAGAAACGATGGAAAAGAATATGAATAATGCATATAAACGCAATTGTGACATTTGACACATTCATTGGGCGATTTGTCATAATATGACAAACAATCTTGTATGTTATGCAACATACAAGATGTCGGTCTTAAGCAAAATATGTTAATTTCATTATTTAGTCTAGTTATTTATTTGTATGTATTTGTTGTCGATTTAGTGCGCGGCGGGGGCGGGCGTGTTCGAGCTGCAGATCCTCGAGTTCTCCAACTACCGGCTGCAGCTGGCATCGGGTGTGTGTTGCGGCGGCGGTGGTGCTCCGGCCCCGGCCCCCGCGCTCGCCGCTCCCGGCGCAGGCGCGGCGGCAGCAGGCGGCACATGCGCACATCCGTGCCGCACGCGCTTTGCGCTCTGTCTCAAAGAATACCAGTCGGCGGCTGCGCCCGGCGCCTGTTCGTTCGGCCGCGCTGCTTCGCCTGTACTGGGAACAGATTCATTCACGCTTGCCGATCCACTCTACACTCTATCGCTCCCATTCTCATTTCGATGGACCGTAAGTAAATTACTTCTGTTAATGTCTACTCTTCTTCTTCCTTGCTCTTCCCCACTTTATGTGGGGTCGGCTCTCCTAATTTTATGGCGCCAGGACAATCTATCCTGGGTTATCGAGTCGGGCAATTCTTCCTCTGATAAGAGTTTCATCATGCTGGTCCAACACGTAGCAGGAGGTCGTCCTCTACCTCTCTTTTGTTCGGGCAGTTGCAATGCTTTTCTCACTACGTGATCCTCGTCTCTTCGCATGACGTGACCATACCATCGGAGGTGGCTTTCTGTTAATTTCAGTTATTATAATATAAAAATAAATAAAATTAATCTATTCTATACATTTACAGCGTTCATTCACGCTCATTTTACAAGCATACGACGACTACAACTACACAGACCCCGGTAAGTGTCGTTTTGTTGTGAAGAATAACGACTTAAATAAATAATACAGAGAACTTAAAGTAAATGTCTGTATGTAACGTATTGCGTAGAAGAAACGGGCTTGATCGAGGAGGCGTGGTGGTCGGGCATCGTGGAGCCTGGCGCCGAGTGGCACGCACTGCGGCACGCGGGCGCGGCGGCCGCCGTGGCGTACCGCGTGCGGGTCACGTGCCAGCCCAACTACTACAACACCACGTGCACCACGTTTTGTCGACCTCGCGACGATAAGTTCGGCCACTACTCCTGTTCCGCTACAGGAGACAAACGTTGCCTCCCGGGCTGGCAGGGCGACAACTGCGAAAAACGTATGCCGTTTGACTTTACTTTTTAGATTAGTCGCATTTAAATTAAGCCTATGAACTTTCATTTTATTCATTGCAGCTGTGTGCAAAGAAGGTTGTCATCCAACGCACGGCCGATGCGATAAGCCTGGCGAGTGTCTGTAAGTTTTTCTCTACGAACAATTTAAAATTGAATAACTTTATATTATCTTTATATTACAAATGAATATATGTATTTTTTTCTGTAATTTCCAATAATTTTCTGTAAATTTTAAATGTCTTAGTTGTCGTCCCGGCTGGCGCGGTGACCTATGCTCCCAGTGCCAGCCGTACCCGGGCTGCAAGCACGGCTACTGCAACGGCTCTTCTTGGGACTGCACCTGTGATACTAATTGGGGAGGAATTCTTTGCGACCAAGGTATTTTCACCATTTGTATATCTAGACATCACTTTATAATACTAGACATGTTCTGCATATGGCTTAAATTTATTTTTATAATTACTTCAATATTTTGTGAACAGATCTCAACTACTGCGGTACGCATGAACCTTGCCAACACGGAGGTACCTGTGAGAATACTGCACCAGACCAATACCTGTGTACATGTGCTGAGGGCTTTTCTGGCGTAGACTGCGAGCGTGTAGACAATCCATGCGCCCCGCAGCCTTGCGCACACGGCACTTGCTCTCTGGCAGCTGCGCCCGCAGGATTCGTGTGCTCCTGTGAGCGCGGGTGGACCGGAGCACGATGTGATGCCGACGTGGACGATTGTGCCAGCGCACCTTGTCGGAATGGTGCCGTTTGTCGAGACAGGCTTGACGCGTTTCTGTGCGAGTGCGCCCCCGGCTGGACTGGTTCCACGTGTGTAGATGGTAAGAAAGTTACCATACATTTCTTATAATGACTTATTTTAAGACAAAAAAATATTTTATTGATATTATCATGCACAGATGTCGACGAATGCGCAGAAAATGGTGCTGCAGAAGGTGCCCTGGGCCCGTGTGTGAACGCAGCTGCATGTAACAATACAGCCGGAGGATACGCGTGCACTTGCTTGGCGGGCTGGACTGGGCGCGACTGCGAGCTCAACGTCGACGACTGCACTGGCCAGTGTCTGAACGGCGCTACGTGCATCGACTTAGTGGACGACTTCCATTGCGCATGCGCGGCGGGATACGCGGGACGCACCTGCGCCCGCGACGTGGACGACTGCGCCTCGAGACCGTGCCGCAATGGCGGCGAGTGCGTGGACCTACTCGATGCTTATCGTTGTATATGCCCAGTCGGCTTCTCGGGCACCGATTGTGAGGTGTGCCCCGTCATTATATCGCTTATTGATTCTTCTTGTACTTCTTTCCATAACATATTTCACACTTAACATAATTTTTGTTATTCTATAAATGTACATACATACACACATATTTAAAAACCTTAGTGTGTATTTATGCAAATGAAAACTTTATCTAATTAACTTTCGCAGCCGCACTAAAACACTAACACCCCTCTGCTTCTAGCTGACCTCCTGTCTTGGACGCTACTGTCGGGTGAGTGCTTCGCGTGAGCTTAAATAGGTGTTCGTATTGCGTAACAGTAGACCTACAATAGATGAAATCTGTACAGGACGACCGGGATCATTGCGCCGGTTCGCCGTGCGCTAACGGAGCGCCCTGCTACACAGCGCAGAGCGACTACTACTGCCACTGTGCGCCCGGCTGGACCGGGAAGAACTGCACGCAGCTTGCGGCGCGAGACCGTTAGTATCGGAAGGTCACTTTATAATGTTAATCGGTAAACGATGTGATATTAAACACTTGTTTTGTCAATCACAGAAATAGACGATTGCTCTCCAAATCCATGTCACAATAACGGTAGCTGCGTCTCCAGCCCCACAGGGTTTACCTGCATTTGCCTCGAGGGTTGGACTGGTCAGTATATCTGGTTTATCTTGTGCTGGTGGTAGGATTTGGGCAAGCCCGTTTAAGTAGGCACCATCAGCAATTCTACTGCCAGACAGCAATACTTAGTACTGTTGTGTTCCGATTTGCAGGGTGAGTTAACCAGTGTAACAACAGGAACAATGGACATAATGGTTTAGTTTCCTGTTAATACTTCTTACAGCGCCAAAGTCTATGGGTGCTGGTGGCCACTTACCATCATACCATACTTTTTTTTTTATTGTATAGGTAAGTGAACGAGCATATGAGCCACCTGATGGTAAGTGGTTACCAACGCCCATAGACAATGGCATTGTGACTAATGTTAACCATCGCTTACATCGCCAATGCGCCACCAAATTTGGGAACTAAGATGTGTCCCTTGTGCCTGTAATTACACTGGCTCACTCACCCTTCAAACCGGAACACAACAATACAAAGTACTGCTGTTAAATGCGGTAGAATATCTGATGAGAGGGTGGTACCATTTCTTGTATCACAATACATAGCTTTTATTTTTTAATAATTGTAGTCTAAGTTAAAATCACAGCACCGGAAAAAAGCATTTAGCTCGATGCTGTTGTACGTCGTATTTGTATCTGATCTATTTTATACTATATGTAAAAAATTAAAATAATAGATTAGGTATGTCGAACAAAGAGAGTAACATATAGATGTAGTCTCTAGTAGTTGAGCCCAAACGCCCATATTATTATCAACGGAAGTATTCATAATTTTGTTATAATTCGATCACGCGCGCCGTAATATTTAGGTATCACAATTATAGTATCTTGTTTACAATGAGTTGGGTTTAATATATTTGTAATGAAATGACATTTCATTATTCCAAATTTGCTGCGCTCCGCTCGTTTTTAATCTGTAACTAAAAGTCAGTTTGCCGCGCATTTGATGGTTGAATGACAGAATGACGGATAATGTTTAGATTATTTTGAACTTTGATATTATAAAAAAATAAAGAGATATAATAGAGGAGGCGATATTAGTGAACTTTAAATGTCGTTTCTTTGTATTTTCGGAGAAACAATTTGTGTTTCATTTTGAGCATCCTCAATAACCTATCTTATATATTTTTTTATGTATTTTTAATATCTGTCATTTCTCTGCGCAGGTGAAACATGTACAATGCGTGAGGAGCTGCGATGTGAGCTACTTTGCGTAAATGGCGGTACGTGTGTACGGGACCCCCTGTCCACTATCGCCATCGTCACTCACTGCGTGTGTCCACCCGGCTGGGCTGGTACCATATGCGACCTGCCCGCGACACCACCGGTAAGATCGTCAGTTCTGAAGCACAGACAGGCACAGTTACCGCTTCACCAAAGACAATAATTACCTAAACCTTAATATTGTAGGTAGCTCCGGTAGCGTCCGTTCCTCCTCAAACTGCAGTCGTACCGCTACTTGCCGGCTCTGGCAGCGTTTCGTGTACATGTCTACACGGAGGCTCCTGCGTAGCCGCGGGGGGCAATTCCAACACGTGGGCATGTGTGTGTCGGGCGGGGTGGGGAGGCGCACGTTGCGAGCGGGCGGCTGACGGGTGCGCCTCGTCTCCTTGCCGTAACGGAGCACGCTGCGTGGGCGGCTCCGGTTGGTGGGCTTGCGAATGCGCTCCGGGATGGACGGGCTCCGACTGCACCACATCGACATGCGATCCTCCTTGCCCGTCACCGGCGACCTGCACCGCTTCTGGCTCTCAGGCACGATGCATTTGTCCGCCTCCACCAGCACGACTAGCGAGACGTTGTCTAGAGTGTAAGTTAAATGGTTTGTTTTTGTAATTCTAGTTATAACAATACAGCTCAGATCAAAATATTCCAAAAATGTCGGACTATTATATTATATCTTGTTAATATTTGATGAATTTGCAGTAATTGCCGGTCTCGGAGCAGAAAGTGGTGAAGCTATCGAAGGCAGTGAGAATGGTGGTGAAGGCATCGCTGAGACGAGCGAAACTCCGGGTGCGTGTGGCTCCGATAACGGAACATGGTGGTGGGGCTGTAACGCGTGTCGCTGCGTGGCCGGCGCGCCCGCCTGCACGCGCCTGTGGTGCGGCCTGCCCGACTGCCTCGCACCCGCCGCGCTCCCTTGCCGAACGGACGAGGTAACAGTCGAGAGTCGGCACGTAACGTGACTGAAAGTTCACAATTAAATGTTATCTAAATGCGTGTCTACACTGAATAATAATAAGTTGTATGAATAGATTTTTCAAACTAAATAGTAAGTAACTATACACGCAAGTATAATATTTCAGGTATGCGTTCCCGCCGCTCCGTCATTGTGTCTCCGCGCTCCGTGCGCGCCGCTCGGCGAATGTCGGCGCGTGTCAGGACGCCGAGTGGAGCCACCCGCTCTTCCAGCGCCGTCCACGTGCTGGCCGGGCGTCCGCACTCAGCCGCCACCAGGCTGCGCACGCGCGGAACTGCGGCTGGCACGAGAACGGCTCGCGCGGGGGGCGCACGTGGAGCGCGCGTGCGCCGCACTGCGCCGCGCGCTGGCCGCCGCGCTGGCCGACCGCGCGCCGCCCGCGCCACCTCTGACCCTGCTGTGTGACCTCGCGCCAGACGACGACGCACTCGACCTAGCGCTGGTTAGTATTTGGATCATGGGTACTAACGCCTACATTTTACAGATTTCTATTTTCTGTCATTACTTAATTAGCGATCGACCTGTCTAAATATTTTAAAATATTTCAATGGGCTAAACAAGCTGATGTGTTCGAGCGATTTCTACTTTTTAATTTAAAATTAAGTAAATAGGTAATTCTTATAATTGTTAGAATGGCTTTCGAAGTACATACTTTATTTTATTTTTGTAGTGGGCGGGAGAAGAAGAGGACGCCGAGGGAATCAGCGCTCTCGCCGCAGCGGTGCGTGTGCTCAGCGAACTCATCGCACGCCGTCGACTCGCTCACCACGCGCTGCTCGCAGCCGCCCTGCGGCTACGAGTGGAGCACGGAGCGCAGCCGACACCGCGAGCCGCCGTCGCAGAAGCTGCCGCTACTACGGGTGGAGCGGGTGGTGCTTTACTTGCGCTCGCGGCTGGTGCCACATTTTTTTTACTAGGAGCAGGAGTGGGAGCAGTTTTATTCATAAGAAGGCGACGTGCTGCCGCAGCCGCTGCCGAAGAGCGCACGCGCCGGCGCGACGAGGAGAAGTCGAATAATTTGCAGAATGAAGAAAATCTTCGTCGCTATGCAAATCCGCTGCGAGAGGAACGGCCGCCGCGGGAGGCCGACGAACTTCCGCGGGCGCACTCGCTGTACAAGGCGCAGAACGCAGACGCGCGCAACAACACGCCGCCGCGCGACAAGGAGCTCACGAAGCGCGCGCTGCCGCCGCCCGAGCCGCCGCCCGCGCGCCACCCGCCGCCCGAGCGCCTCACGGTGCTCGTCTAGTGTGATACTAGCCTAACGTAGGGACTAGCCCAGCGTAGCTTAGCCTAGATACCGAGCGACCGTCGCCGTCGGCCCGCCTCGCCGCCTTATTTATTGTAGTGTGATCGTGTTTTGTAAATATGTATTTTTGTAAATAATGTTAAAAAGAGTGATTTAATTGAGAGTAAACAATTTTGTATGACTTATTGAGAGATTGATCGTTACGATTTTATATTTGTAAAGAAGGTTGTAAAATTAAAAATGAAAGAAGTCGTTGTAATAAAACGCTATAAACAATTTGGTTTTTCTTTTACTTATTAATATTAACTAAATCATCATACTTATTTTCGACTTTTATAATATAATTATACAAAAGAGCATTTACATAGATTAAAAAAATATATATTAACACGTTGACGGACAATTGCGGCTATAGCCGTCAAAGCGAAGTTCACAATGTGGCATGACTGCTATAGCCGTCCAAAACGAAACGGTCGTTTTTAGACACTACGGCTATAGCAGCACAAATGTGCACTTACTGGCGTATACGTAGAAGCATAGTGTCGTGTTTTGAAAACATCTTTTTAGGTTGAAGTTCATATTTCACCTGTTATACGAGTTGCAGATTCAGTATGCACGTGGTTGTGAAGGGAGTAGTGCGATCGTGTTTTCTATTGAATTTATAGTTCTTATTGATACGTTTAACGATATTTATTATTATTTATATAACTATACTTGTATGTATTTGTTTATTATTCATTTTATACTTTAAACAGAAATAAAAAAACAAAATTTAGCATTTTAGGTTAGGTTAACGATACTATAGGTTATACTGTTTACTTTTTTTTTTTTGGTTTTACATTTGAAATATAAATAAATAATGATAATGTAAATGATAAATATATATTATATATATATAATATACAATAAATAATAATACAAAGTAAAATGTTTTATTCAATATTTACAGAAAATGGACAGTTGGGAAAAAGATCAGGCTAGGCTGCTGAAGATTGTTGAGTTTTTAAATTTTTGCTGTTATAGCCGCAACCTAATTAAAGGTACTAAATTAATCAAAATTAAGTTTATTTAAGCAGAAAGAGTAAAACTATACTTCTAACATTCTAAAAATCACAAAAACATATAGTGTCAATTTTCGAACTTCGCTTGTTCCTACTGTCCGTCAACGTGTTAACTTTCGGACGCTCAAAAGACCAAAAGCTTTGATGATTCCGTAACAAATAACCGTTATTGTCAAAAATGTATATAAAATTTAAATTAAATGAATATGAAAGTTGCATTTAGCTTAGTAGCTTACTAGTAGTTGACTTTGTTTGGAGTTAGGCCTCTGCCTCGAATTTCGCGGCGCGGGAGTGCGGCGGGCAACGCAGACCCGTTCTCGAAACCAGCGGGCAGATCGCGCGGCACTATAGCGGCGTAGTGTTGTGTTCGTGGTTTCGTCATCGAGATATGTAGTTTTTATTCGCGAACGAAATGTCTGAACATGATGATGATAATTATTTACATTCTTCCCTTTTATATTTTTATAAAACCATTTCAATAATCAGACTGATCAATAATGATCATATCTATGCAAACAATGAATCGATAAATTCATGCTAAAGTAGTAGATACGTCGCGTTGCGCTACGGTCGGCCGTACTCGTAAGATTATTGTTTTAGGCTTCTGCCTCGAATCTTGCGGGCCGAATGTCACAAAAATAAATTTCACAACACTGCATCGCAGACGCGAGAGCGGTCACCGCTTGACTGGAGTGCACCGCTCGTAACCCGCACCCGCGCCGCTGCCGCACCGCTGTTTTCGATGGCCGGTCCATTTAATTTTACGCATAAGATCCCGCCGTTCCCGCGCCACTGCCGCCGTCGTCCCGCTGCCCGCAAGATTCGAGGCAGAGGCCTTATAGAAATAATAGTTTCTTGCTTGTCGGATCAAATTGATTTTATTTGAAAATATGCTTGAGTATTGAGTATACAAAATCTTGAAACAGCATTAACCAATAAAATAGTTTACATTAATTTATAAAAATATTGACAATTTAGTTGTCCTTAAGCGCTTATTTTTGTAACATTGATACAGTGTAAAGGCGCTGGCCCATAGGTCGAATTAAAAATTGCAAAAGTAAGATGACCGCCGGCCGACGACTCAATACTGCGTTACAGAGCACTGACGTCTCCGCCATCGCGCCACTGTTCGCCACAATCATTTTGTTTGTTTCTAACTTCTTTTTTTTTATTTTTTTCTTGGCTTTCGCTGGAAAATCGCATTTACGCGTTTCACCCACATGAAGTGAAGGGTATGTGGGGCTCGCCGGTGCTGAAGGCACCGTAATACCCACCAAAAAAAACTACCTTAATCGTCTTAGGTGGAGCGGCTCGAGTGATCTTGTGCATACTACCGCGACGCCCCTACGGTTGGCCCGATTACCCAGCCCAACATTCCTATCCGGTCTACCGTGAGCGCCGTTCCGACTTTGGCCAGGCGGGCCGCCTCCTGGAAATTTCGCTCAGTTGCCTTGATGAGCGTGTCATCCGCAAAGTTTTACTTATTGCATACAATAATTAAATTTGTTTCAGAATAATTGTATCAATTCTAACAGATTTTATTTTTAATATTTTAGCAATAAATTTAACATCAATAATCTCTAAACGTTTCAAACTTTTAAAATAGAGTCTACTATATTATATTAGCGTGATAAATAATGGTAAGACTATATTTATACCAGTAACTATTAGAATATTAATTTCGTGTGTCAGACATTCATAAAAATAAATTAATAATCATTTACAACCGTAACTTAAAACACAAAGATCAACATTTGACTTCATTGATGGCTAAGTAGATTATTTAGTACATGTTTGCATCATCAAATTAATTATTATAGTTGAATAATTTTTGGGTAACTCAAATTTTTATATATTTTGCGGATTTAGTCTATAAATTTCGTTTTTCCTAATTATTTTTGAATTTTCGCACATATGCTCCCGTTAATTTGGTCAAAAATCACTTCTACCCATACACATTGATGGATCGTTACGCCAAAGTATTCTTTGGAAATCATAATCATCCTTGTCTACCAAAATCATTCTGTACATCTTATGTATATCTGCTATGAAACAATCAGCGTGCATTCGCCATCTCATCATCAGACTACGAAGGTCTTCCTGTAGGATCGGACCAGTCAGCAGTTCATCATTAAGCGAAATACCATTGGAACCCTTACAGGATGCATCAAAGACAACTCTCGTCTTCGTGGTTTCCTTATCTTCACGGCAGACGGCGTGGTGGGGTAAGTACACAGATTTTATTTTTATTTGATTTACAGGTATTTCTTGCATGTGTTTTAAGTTTTTGTATTCTTCCATAACTTTTATATATTCCCTTTTCAGGTTCGAGTTTGCACTCTCCCTATCTTATCCCGTGGGTGTCGTAAGAGGCGACTAAGGGATGGGGAAAAATGGGGGATGGGCAGCAGCGTCCCCCCCCGTAAACAACTTATCACCCCACTGCGCTCGGCAACACGCCTGCCCAGCGCGGCGAGTATGGGCAAATCGAGATGCGCAAAAAAAAAGGCCCCCAGTTACCGGTAAGCCCGCTAGGCCCGACCACGGTAGCGGTCGCGGTATCGGCAGGGCAGGGGGTGCAAAGAATCACCGGTTCATGGCAGGCTACCATAAAAGACGAGCGGAAGGCAGAAGACCGGGAGCTTTGACGCACCTTGGGAGACGCCTATGTTCAGCAGTAGACTACGATTGGCTGTTGATTGATTCATTGATTGATTGATTTAAACATTCAGTAGTTCAGTAGTTCTTTGTGTAAATAATCTTCTTAATAACGAATTAACTATAAGGCGGAGGTTATCATAGCGGTGCGATAGCGTTTCCCATACTTGAGCGTAATTATTTTCCGTAATTGGTATATTTTTAAGTAAGGTTGCAGCTTCTCCGATGATTGTGGTTTTAAGGTAATGCAACTTTTGGACTGGACTTAACGAATTATTTTGATGGACCAGTGAGAGGAACATATCCTGGTAAGTAGGCCATTCTTCATAATTTCCACTAAAAGTTGGAAGATGTATTGTAGGCAATCATACTGGAGTACAGCTCGTAGAATCGACTATAATATTAAACTAATATTTGTAGGTTTACTCACTTCTAGTGTTTGCGTTTTCAACGCTAACATGTCTTTTAGATCAGCTTGTAAACAAAGATATAGATCTTCATTCACGAAATATGGCATTATACCCCGTTATTCTCGAGTAGTTTCTTTTACCAAAATGTCATGAGCTCTCTTATATGTTGTCCAATACTCTTCTATAATTTTTATTCTAGTCTCGATGTATCTTTTCGCAAAACGCTCTTTCGGACATTTCTTTAAATTAATTTGAGCTTTGGTTAATAAAGTCGCCGTATTTTCTAAAACGCTAATCGCTTGATCTATAGTATTAGCCATAGTAAATAGCTACGATATATAAAACTGTCCTTATCTTAGATGGAATGCGGTTCTTTTGTTCTTACGAGTTCGCCTTTGTATCTTTATATGATAAAAAACCCAATTTCTATCCGGCTCGAAGGACCATAAATTGTTGCAGTTAAGGTTCACTTTACTATGATGATGGGCTGGTTAAAATGATAGACTTATGTATTCATTACGATTAAACGTGTTTTAAACTAATTAGAAGATTAGAAGTAAGATTGACTATTGTAACGTCGTGCCACATAATGCCACGCTACATAAAGCCAAGCTAAGCCAAGCCAAGCCAAGCTAAGCCAAGCCAAGCCAAGCCAAGCCATGCCACGATAGTTAAAGCTGGAAATGTCCATCAAGCCCGCTCGTACATTCGAGTGACAACAGAATTTAATACCCGATCGACTCATTTCAGAACATCATTCTCGTCGTCATGTCGCTATGGCAACTATAATAACGAACGGGAGGATGTGTCCATGGCAACGGAAAAAATAACAGTTGATGTAAAATTGAAAAATTATTAAGACAAATATAGATTCGATTATCATTATCTACACATATAATAAATCTGTAACTGGTCGATGTCTGTACATGGAAGATATATGAGTAAAACTTTTATCGGGGTCTTTATAAACATAATAGAACCCAAAACAATGATTAGGTAATAGAATTTTTGTCTGTTTGTCTGTTTGTCTGTGCACGCTAATCTTAAAAACGGCTTAACGGATTTGAGCGGTTTTCACTAATGTATTGTGGCTAACTTCACTTAACATTTAGTGTTTATTTTATTTCAATCGGTTCATAAATAATAAAGTTATGTCAATTTAAAGATACACGTCTACGCAATGATATTATAAGTAAAAAGGTGTAGATAGGCTACGTACATAATATTCAATCTACGAAAATGACACTGTAACGCACACATAAATAACTTAATATTCCAATATCAAACTACATTACGATTAGTCGCTAAAGTAGTGTGGCATGATCTAAGTATCATGAGTGAAAAAGAAACGAATAGTTTGCGACAATGCGTCGTCTCGTGTAAAAGAAATGTCATATAATAAATTAATCAGATATAACGTTTTATCTTACCCCGATTTATGCCTATAAATACGATTAACTCATAAATTCGTTTTTGTAATAGTGCTAAGAATGCATTGAGAATAGGTAAATAAAAATTATCAATAATTTTATAAAAATTTAATATAAAATAAAGTAGTGTAATTAATTTGTTCTAATAATATTAGTAGCCTTCAAATAAATTTAATTTATTTCTTATTTGTAAAAAACGTTTAGTCGACTGTAAATGCAAATCTGGTTTTCTGGGATTTCCTATTTTTATCGAGTCTTTGAAACATCTTTATAAATCATTAGTTGTAAATCATCCCTTACTGAGATTCATTTCGTCATATAGATTGAGTCAAGACCATATTGAAATCTTATTTGGTATTATTCGAAAGCATGGAGGCTACAATAATGACCCGAATGTGATACAATTCAAGGGAATATATAAAAAGATTTTAAGTCTTTTTTTATTTTTTTTATAGTTCCCGGGACGGCAAATAACTCTACTCCACCTGATGGTAAGTGGTAGTAAAGTCCAAACGCGACGACTGCTATTGCAGTCAGAAAGAATGACTTGCACTAGCCGCCCCCGCCTTGCCGGCCCGCAAGATGCCTCTTCACGCCTCGTTTGAAGGAACCCAGGTCATAAGAGGAGGGGAACACGTGTGCTGGTAACGAATTCCATGTTTTAGAGGTTCGACAAAGAAAAGAGTTGCCAAATTTCTTCGTGCGCGATGGAATTGATGTCACAGTTAGGCGGTGACATCGAGAGCCAGCACGCGTAGATTTGTGAAGGAAAGGGGAAGCTGGAATGAGGGTGAATAACTCCTCTGAGCACTCGCCGTGATACAGTCGATAGAAAGCGCTCAGTGCCACTATCTCTCGACGCAATTGTAAAGGCTCGAGGGTGTGGGTGACCTTTGTCGCCAATAATGCGAACCGCACGTCGCTGCAACCGATCCAAGGCCTCCAGTAAGTACTTAGCGGAGCCATCCCAAAGGTGCGAGCAATATTCGACTCAAGACCGCACCTGTGTTTTATACAACAGGAGCAGTTGTTGTGGCGTGAAAAAACGCCGCACCTTGTTCAGGACTCCGAGTTTTCGCGAGGCTGTTTTTATAACAGCCTCGATGTGATCCTTTGGATTGAGGTCGCACCGAACGTCAATTCCCTGTATGGCGACTTTGCCTTGTATCTCCAGCGTAGCGCCACAGAGGGAAGGAGGACGGGAAAATGGTGACTTTTTCGCTGTGAGAGCGCATACCTGTGTTTTCTTGGTGTTTAACTCAACAAGATTATCAGAGCCCCATTTGGCAATGAGTCCTAACGTCCTATCGAGTTCAACAACAAGATCCCTCCGTCTCTCCTCAGTTTCCGCCCGCCCAGCCCCTGCGCGTCCGTGGTATCCCCCGTGCACTGTACTATCATCTGCATAGCAATGTATGTACCCGAGAGTGAGCATATCATTGATATGCAGAAGAAAGAGTGTGGGGGATAGCACAGACCCCTGGGGCACCCCAGCATTCACTACATGGAATTGTGAAGCGCAACCATCAACTAAAACGCGAAGGCTACGCTTGTGTAGGAAGCTGGCAATCCAGGTGCAGAGCTGAGCTGGCAGACCGTATGCCGGCAGCTTGGAGAGAAGACTACTGTGCCAGACCCTGCCGAAAGCCTTGGAGATATCGAGGCTGACAGCCAACGATTTCCCACGCTTGTCGATAGCTTCACCCCAGAGGTGTGTTACGTACGCTAGAAGATCACCTGTGGACAGTTTCGGTCGAAACCCGTATCGACGATCATTAATCAGATAGTGATCTTCTAGGTAATGGATCAGTTGCTTATTTAGGATCCGTTCCATCACCTTACAAAGTACTGAAGTGATAGCTATTGGCCGATAATTTGCCGGGTCAGACCGATCCCCTTTTTTGGGAACCGCTTGCACATTAGCCTCTCTCCAAGAATCCGGCACACGTCCTGTATAGAGAGACAGCTGGAACAGGCGCGTCAACACAGGAGACAGCTCCACTGCACACTTCTTCAGCACTATGGCTGGTATTCCATCAGGACCACTAGCTTTCCGTACATCGAGTGATTGCAGCTCTGCACGCACATCACGCTGCCTGATTTTGATGTCAGGCATCGTGTGGCCACATGAAGGTATTAAAGGTGGCTGCGCACTGCAATCATTGATCACAGAGTTGTCCGCAAAGAGTTTTGCCAGAAGATCGGCTTTCTCCTGCGGACTGTGAGCTAGCGATCCGTCCGGATTCCTGAGCGGTGGCAGCGAAGGTTGGCAGAAATTATTTTGCACATACTTGGTCAGACGCCAGAAGCTACGGGAGCCCCTAGAATGCGAAACAAGGTCATGACCAATCTATACAATGCGCTGTGCATCCGCTCTCGTGTATGTCTTCCTACAGGACTTGGAGCTCTTGTTGTAGGTTGCTTTCAGTGAGTCAATGTTAAATGCCCCACTAACGCAGCCATTGATCCATGCGCGATATGCCGCCTGCTTAGATGACACAGCATCGGTGCATTCCCGAGTGAACCAACGGTTACGCGTACCCCTACTGATGAGGTCTGAGTTAGGAATGTAGTATTCCATCCCCATGACTGCCTCGTTGGTCTAGTGGCTAGATATAAGGCCGCAGACCCGGTGGTCCTGGGTTCAATTCCCAGGTCGGGCCATTAAATAGTTATTGGGTTTTTCTGTCAGAAAATTCTCAGTAGCAGCCCGGAGTCTGGAAGTTGGAAGTGTGTACACTCCCGTGCCTCGGAAAGCACGTTAAGCCGTTGGTCCTGCGCCTGAACTCTTTCCGGTCGTGTCGGATTGCCGTCCCATCGGATTATGAGAGCTAAGGAAAAGAGAGTGCACCTGTGTTTGCGCACACACTTGTGCACTATAATATGTCCTGCGCAGTTGGCTAATCTCTCTTGAGATTGGCCGCCGTGACCGAAATCGGTCTGGAGGACCTTATTATTATTCCATCCCCAACAGGATCTCATCAGCAATAACAGCGGCGCTAGCTGTCGGGTCATTCTCACTGAAGCAACGTTCCTTCCAAGGGACTGACGCATAGTAATCGCGCAATCCGTCCCAATCTGCCGACTTATGCCAAACGCGACGTTTGTATACCGCTGGTGACGGTAGCTTGGCCTGTGGCACCTTGGTAGATATCAGGCAGTGATCCGAAGAACCAAGAGGAGCCCGAACCTCAACCTAATATTCCACCGGGTGAGTAGTCAGCAGAAGGTCCAGTAGAGAAGACGCTTGCCCGTCAATATCTGGGATCCTGGTGGGCTGATCAACCAGTTGGGTCAAGTCATGCGTGAGAGCGAAAGCATGAGCAGTCCAGCATGGTCAGTTTTGGGGGACTTCAACCATGACTCGTGGTGAGCATTAAAGTCCCCCAAAAACACCAGTTCCGCGTTAGGAAACTGCTCTTGAAAAGTGAGATAAAAATAATAATGTATTAATTTATATAATATGAATGAAGGCTTCTTAATATTCAATATTTTAGTTTGTTATAAATTTGCTACTTTAGTCATATTTTTACTTGCTTGCCTTTTAATTGTATTTGGTTAAAAAACATATAAATAATATATATATCATTTTATTTACTACACTTTTTTGGTCTTACACAATGTTATGTGTTATTTTATATATATAATGCTAAGTGTCATCTCATTTTTGTTTGTTAAAAATAATTAATGAACACAACCTACCAGAACGGTCAAATAACTGCTTTTGAACCTTTAATCAAAATTGTTATATAGGTGCTTTTTTTGTATATTATATACTTTTTCTATATAAAATGGCCGCTTAAGTAGCTCATTGAGATATGTGTGTCAAGTTCAATACACAAAATTTGTTTTAAGTCCCCTTATTTTTTTGTTTAATTAAATGCCTTGATTAAGGTAGTGATTTTATTTAGTCTCTGACAGAAAAAACTTTTCTTTTACTTTATACTTTATATTGTACATGTAAAAGAACTATCTATAGCAAAAAAACTAATTAATAAATAAATTATCCATACATATAAATAAAATTGAAGTTTCTGTCTGTGATTTCAAAATAAAGGCCTGTTTTAAAAGTTATATGGCTATTTACGATTTACCAAAACCAATATTTTTTTTTATTTTTTTACACTGTCTGTCTGTTTGTCCAGGCTAATCTTTCAAATGTCTTAAAATTACAAATTGAAATAACCGAATTATTATAACAACTATTTCAAGGTTCGGTTTAGTCTTTATTTCATCAAAATCAGATGAGTCTATCAAAAGTTATAAAAAATAAGTATTTTTGTTTTTATCTATACCCATAATATAATGACTTTTCCTGAACGATTCATTAACGCAGAGCCTAATAAACCATAGGGGTTAGAAACTAGAAATTTTAGCAGTTGATACATTTTATAATGTAAACACCAACTAAGGTAGGATTTTTGGAAATTTCACCCCTAAAGAGTTGAACGATTGTTTAGAAACCCGTCATTTTTAAAGTTAGAAGCATCAAAATTAATATACAAGCTTAATAAATAAAAATGTATTTCAGCGTTTTTGAAAATCTACCCCCTAAGAGGGTAAAGAAGGGGTTGAAAGTTTGTATGGTGATTCCGTCATTTTTGGTGTAAGAAGAATGATATTTAGTATTAACGCTACGCATACGTACTTCGTCGTTTTTAGAAATTCAACAAATGGGAGAAACGGAGTGAAAGCTGTAGAATAAAAATTAAAAAAAAATGTGTTTTTTGATTGAATTAATAAATATGTATTTCGAAGGTTTAGAAACATTTATTTTTGTTTTGAAGAGTTGGGTGCAAATAACGAAATTCAAAATATACAATATCTTATATCAATATATTTTTATGCGAACTTCAATGTGTTAGTGAAGTTTGGATAAAGAAAACATATTCCATTATTGCCATGTGCACCACTTAATTGGTAGTCCCTAAGCTTTACCTCAACCTGACCCTCAAACCCTAAAGAGTTAGTTTTGTTTAATCTAAGTTTGATAAAATAAAAAAATGTACTCGTACGCTTGCTCATTTACATTTGTAACTATATCTAATGTCGTGGATAGATGACAGAGGTATTTAAGCAACAGAATCGTAGACCAGAAGACATGTTCATGCTTCTTACTTTAAAAGCACATACCAATCCAAATTTCAAATAATCATAAACGATTATACCCTTACTTATACTTAAGCGCGAGTGAAGCCGCGGGCAGCTGCTAGTTATATTAATATATTTTTTTTATGATCGTCATATTAAAGGCCACCCAAAAAACCATTGTTTAATTTTTTTTCAAATTTATTTACATAGCCATTTTTTTTAAATATTTTTTTTGCTCTTATAATGATCATATCGCAAAACTAAGAAAATGGATTTAGTGATTTTTAGAACTAAGGCATCCAAACAAGGAGACGTTTTGGTAATACCGATTTCGAGAAACGCACTGTATCTTTGGTTATAAGTACCAAAGATACAGCGCGTTTTAAAGAAGGTTTTAGGACCTTTATAATATTATATACACATGTAACAAAAGTAATCAAATAAATAGAATATACCTATGTTCTATTTCCTTCACGTCACTGCGTTAGTACAATTATTTAAAAAAAAGGTAAAATTCATTTCGTATTAACATTGTAAGATCAACAACTAGTGATGATTTATGAAGAGCGCCTATATAAAATATCGAGGCAAAATTTACAACCATTAAAGTAATTAAAGTTTCCAATCCATTCTGATTGGAAACTTTAAGAAGCATTGATATATAAAAATAAACCAAGATGCACAGTCTCGAACAAAAGTAACACTCGAAACTGTCACCAAACACTCGGCAATTCTACATAATTAAGTAGTTATACTATAAGCAAACTACAATATAAACATTTTTTTTACAAATTTAACCTTAGGCGGATTGCTTAAAGTCGTTTTCACAAACCATTGTACAAGATGCATTAAAATTCCTAAACAAAGTTAGACGGTAGGACAAGGCATATAGTGGAGACGAATATTCGTTATATTTTTTATTTTGATACATTGAATTAATTTTTAAGAGTTTGTTGAATTGTGTTTTAAACACATACTTATACTTTTACCTGAGCGTAAATATATTTTACTTAGAACAGTAAAATAAATATAAGTTTTTCCTAGATGTATTGGTTAGTAAAACATGAACTGAGGAACTTGTTGATGATGATGATGAAATTTGGTATCGTAAAAAGTACGACGCGCACGTCAGATATTTTCTATGTAATAATTAATATATAATAGTAATATTGTGGTTTGTGATATATGAAAGGTTAAATTAATACTTAACTATATTATTTCTGGACTATTTATTGCTAGTATTTATTACAATAGAGATTATGAGGATCAACCTTGTTTTAGGAACATAAATAATAATTAATTGTGTTGTACATTCTGCTGAGACATGGACAATTAAAGCAGACATGATCGGCAACGGATTGATGCCTTCGAGATGTGGTGTTGGAGGAGGATGCTCCGGACCCCATGGACAACACACAGAACCAATATATCGATATTGAGACAACTCAAAGTAACGAAAAGGCTATCCACCACCTACCTCCAGAGGATTCTTTAGTACTTCGGTCACATTGCCCGAAGGGAAAGTGGCAACCTGAAGAAGATTGTTATCACCGGCAAAGTGGAAGGAAAGAGACCTCGAGGACGGGGCCGATGCGTTGGTCGGATCAAATCCGCACCGCACCCGCATAAAAGTCCGCGATGCACTACACGTCGCAACCCACAGAGCAACATGGCGCGACATCGTCCGAAAGAAAGTCGTCAGTAGAAGGGGTCACGACCCTCAGTAATGAGGAACACGACGCAGAGAGAGATGTTGTACATTATCTATTTTCATTATATCATACAGAATTACCCTCACACAATATACTACACACAAATGTAACTATAAGTAATACTTCGTATTGCTAATTTTACATACAAATCGCACTATAGTAAGACATTATAACAGCCATACAACAATATTATACTTTTAGAAATTACGATGGAAATAGGTTTTTTAAAAAGATAAATCAAAACCACTATACAACAATAAAATAAACTTATATCGACATGTACAATTTACACACAAAAATAGAACAAAGGAATCAATACTGAGCAACTTGAAGTATTATTTATGTGATATCCGCCTCAACCGAGAGTCTAAGCCAGAGTGCGTGATGCCAGCCTGGTCGACCGATGAGCTCGGCAGGGCCAGTCCCCACCACGATGACCATCGCGTGATCAAGTCGAGCCGCTAGACCACGCCCCTTCGGAAGATATTGCTAACACGGACTCTCCTGATCGTGCGCCGTCCTCGGCTGTACTTAGAGCATCTTTGCCGTCGTCTCCAGATGCATCGGCGTGATTGGTGATCGTGGCTGGCTAGTGCCTAGTGGTTTCATCACCATCGTCATCTGAATCGGAATCTGTTAAAGGAATAAAATGGTTATTAAACACGTCAAGTATTAAAACTGCCTATTCTTTCATTCATCACACACACAAGGCCCTCATACAAACATAAACTCTCATAACAGATTAAAACACTTCGCTTTCTGAAATGCAATGCATATATCATATTCAACGAGAACATCTCTGTCAAACTCATACTTGAACTTGCAAGTTCCCACCTTAAAACGTGAACCAGGACTGCGCCTGCCAGGACAACACCTGATGCGTATTCATAGAACACGACTTCCGGGACAACACCCAATGCGTATTCGGAGAACACGACTTCCGCAATAACACCCGCCGTGCATCCATAGGACATCTTCTACGACAGAGCCTGCTGTTGATCCAGCGCTCGTCACGCTCGGCCACCAGCACCACGCGATCTGCACGCACCGCACGCGCCACCCGCAAACTCGAACAGGTGAACACGCCTCTGCGCGCTCGTGACGCTCAGCCACCAGCATCACGCGAGCCTCACACGTCGCATGCACACTGAAGGTGAGTACGCCTCCGCGCTCCTGACGCTCGGTCATCAGGATCACGTCATAGCTTTGCGTGTGTACATCAGTACCTATAAAAGCGTGTCTCAACCCACTTAACAGCAAGAACACAGTTAATATTTGTAACACAAACACATGTAACGTAACTATACTCGTCAACGGTCATGTGCATGACCACCGCTCCAGGACCACATTGTCGGAGCAACTCCGAGACATTGTCAGAGCACACAAAAGTTAAACTTAGACAACTCAAGGTATGTCCCATATACTAGGATCGCATGTCTGACCGCACTCCAAGACAGCATCCAATAACATGAAATCATACTCCACTTAAAGTGCATCTGTCGGCCAGGAAAGCATATCCGAGTACAAGCAACTCCAAGACGAGCCATCCCCGACCGCAAGACAAAACTTCCCTCGAGTATATTAATTCCATTGAGAAAACACAAAACAGGATGATAGTTCAAACATTAAATTCACGTAACTTCTTACATGATAATACAACAGAATCGCTGCAGTCCCATCCATCATCTCGTCAGTCGAAACCCTGAGGTACCAAGACAGGAGTATCGCCTGCTACGGCAACATGCAAAACATGTGCTTGTCTACTCCTACGTACCCCATAGTTATCACGCAATAATAGGCTATTAGATACCGTGACATAGGTACACAGTATATCACGTGTCACCTACCCCTGCGTACTCATCACACAGGGATAGTACAGTACAGAGACCATACCGACTTAAGCACGCCTGCACGCTCGTCGTATTCGGCCACCAGCGTCACATGCAGACTCGAACAGGTGAACACGCCTGCGCGCTCGCGACGCTCGACTTCCAGCACCACGCGCCATGCGTGCCACACGCGCCACCCGCAGACTCGAACAGGTGAACAGGTGAACACGCCTGCGCGTTCGTCACGCTCGGCTACCAGCTCCACGCGAGCTGCACGCGCCGCCCGTGCTCTGAAGGCGAGCACGCCTGCGCGCTGCGCCTGCACGCATACGAATTAACACCGTACAGTAACAATTACCGCTTTCTGAGTTAAGGACACGTCGTCAGTATCAATAACGGTAAAATCATTTATCAAAAGCCGGTCTTTAGTACTACGAGACTAAACATTACTTTCTAAATTAGCTGAAGGTATTTGTGAGATATAATAAAATTGTTTACGTCATAAACTTAAGAAACTTTAAATTGTTTCACGGTCATACTAACACTAAATCTATGCGACAATATTTCACGCCGATAGGGTGTGATATCACTACGCAACTAGACATCCAGCTAAACATCCAATAAAATTTCAATTAAATTATTATTGATTTCGACAATACAAGGATTTGAACAGTGCTGAGAACACTTGACTAACTATTGCCTCCTAATGTAACTGTTTTGTTCACCATTGTTGTTTCCCACAAAAATAACAAGAATCACTCTTTAATAAGAGGACACTCAGCACCTGAGTCATAATGGAATGTGAATGACTGACCTTTATGTTTTAAACTTCCTTTAGGAGCCTAGTTACTCCACGTACGCCACGCCACGTACTCCATTAGCATTGAATTTTAACGCGATATACCTCTTAGCACTCAATATGGTAAAACTTTGGCAAACTTCTGCTGGAAATGGGAGCGGAGAATAGGGGAGGAGAAAGGGGGGTTAGTCCCCTACACCCCGACACCACTCCCATTACAAGGTAATGCACCATTCATGAGAAAATTTAAAAAATAAATCTTGTAAAACTAACCTGAAAATTACATTTACCGCCAAAAAATCAATTGTAACGGCTCCGGCGCTGCATGAATTTAACATAAAAATGATTATATAATTTGTTAATTCAAGTAAAACCTCAAGATCAGTGTTTAAAATAATAAATAATCACTTAATCACTTTGAGCGTTGTTTGCATTCACATCTTGTCATTAAAAAATATTGTTAATTTTTACTCGTCACTTGACAGTTGACATTCATGGGCACAGATTATTTTTCGAAAATCAAGTTAGACAAAGAACTTAAAAGTACTGCCAAAAAACCTAGATTGTATGAAATTACATGTATATAAAAAATCACTAGATTAATGCCGATTCGGTTCTGGCATGTACTCTAAAAGTAACCTAACATAACCTAACCTAAATATATATAAACCATAGAGACGTCTTTATCGCACGTTTACTTTATCTATGTTATTTTTATCTATGTTGTTGTTTACAGTAAATGACAGCAATGTTTTTTTCGTATTTAACCCATTTCGAGGTTATAAATGTTTTTCTTAATTTTCTCAAAAATAGTGCATTTCCGTTTACTGTGAGTGAATATTGTTATGTTCTGGGACCAAATTACATGTGTTAAGTTGCTTTTACAGTGATATATTATTGTATTTTTCGCATTTAACCCATTTTGAGTTTATAAAGTTTTACTTAATTTTCTCAAAAACGGCGCATTACCTTTTAATGTGAGTATTATTTCTATGATCAGGGACCAAAGTTCTACCAGATACTACACATTTTCACCTCAAACTTTTGCAGAAGTCTGTCGAAGCGCAACCCTCAATATCTATGTCGTTGATACGCGGTTCGTGGCTGCAATACAATATAAAATGATTATCGTACCTTAGAAATACTCGCAGCTTGCCAGGAAACAACTAAACTGTTACACTTGTTCCCTTTCTTTTGAATGACGGATGAGCCAAATTAGTGTTTTATTAATATTATTCAATATAAATAGTTCATATAAGTTGTAAAATCATATCATTTATTTATATTTAACGTTATCGTATATTTGAGGTTATTTAATATATGTTATAAAGTATTTACCTACTTATTCAGTTAATATAAGTTATATTTATCTATCTATCACGCTCGTATTAAACTTGAGGGCGCGCCCGCTAGAGGGTTACCTAATCGATATAATATAAAAAAAATAAACATAAAATAATCATTATAATTATAAACATTAAAAATTAATAATTAAAAAATCATCGAAAAGACGACCTTTTCTGCTTATAGACGATATTATAATATATAACGTGCAAATATTTGTTACAAACTTTAACACAAAAAGTTAAAAATAAAAGGACGCGGTTACGCATCGTTCTTACTTCTTACACTGACAATGCCGCTATTGAAATTTGCCGTATAATACTTGAGACAAATTAAATCAAAATCACATATTAAGTTGTATATATTAAGTCATAAAACAACAAAAACAAATCAATAAACACTTTCACTTACCGAAAATACGATATCCTATTTTTTTTTAACGTTTTGACGTAATATTTTAACAATTTCTCAATGAACACTGCATTTTTAACGAGTGTGCAAAGACGTGGCCGACGCGAGACTATTTGAAATGAGCGCAACATTTTGAATTGTGCGCTCATTTTATAATGACGATTTTGAGACGCTGAGTTTGTTTCTTGATTTTTTTTTATATATCAATGGTAAGTAGACATTTTTATCTTAAAGAACTAAATAACTTATTAAAGATTGCCACCATCCAAACTATATTATATAATTTTTATAGATTAATCGTGGATTCTTTAACAGATCGAGATACCTAATTATCAAATTTTAATTTAAGTATGTCTTAATTTTAAGTAATGTGTATGTTTCAGTGTTTTGGTATTATTTCTGATTTATAAATCTAGTACAATTAGCAATGAAAGTCAATAATATATAAAAAAACTACTGTAATAAATCATTAATTAACTATGACTAATTCGGTTTTTCCTTTGGCACACTAACGGAGTAGTCATAATTGGTTAGTAATTAATCATATAATATTTTATGTTAAACTTATGTTTCATAATATGTAGGTATGTACTTACAGGTGCCCGCGGTACTACGCCGAAGCCGACGCGCGTCGTCACAGAACTCTCCACCTTTTGTTTATGAGTTTGTGACATACTCGTACGAGGAAAACGCAGTACACAGTAACAAAGGAAGTAAGACTTCGCAGTTCGCAGTACATACCTATCTATCATTAAGGACGACACAACTCTCATTTGATATTCTTGTTGCGTCTCCATCTTAGGAGCAAAGGCAAAACGAGACATTTTTATTTTACGACTTTTTTATAGTATAGGTAGGCATGGCAAATGCTATGGTAGGATGAGCAAATGGTAAGTATTAGGTCCTTACATATGAAATTGGCGTTTTGTACGGGAGGAATATAAAGTCAATTTTGTTTTGTAACATATTTTTAATTAATCTATGTATGCACCGTTTTTATCTATGCACTTTTGCCATCTCATATGTAGTTCATTGATCCCTTTACTAAAAAAACTATGGGGGCGAGAATCAAAAACTCTTTGAAGGCGGTTTGGACTGCCGCATCGGAGTTGAATTTTTTTCCTTGTAAGAAGTTGTCCAAATTCCGGAAAAAATGGTAATCTGTTGGAGCAAGGTCAGGGGAGTACGGTGGATGTCGCAGACATTCCAATTGTATCTCATCTAACTTAGTGGTTGTTTGTTGTGCAGTGTGTGGTCTTGCGTTGTCGTGAAGCAGCAGTGGCCTAGAGTGATTGACCAATCTCGGTTGTTTAGCAGCTAGTTCTTCCTTCATGGTTTGCAGTTGCTGACAATAAATATCTGCCGTAATCGTTTGGCCAGATTTTAGAAAGCTGTAGTGAATGACACCGGTGCTAGTCCACCAAACACTCATAAGCAACTTTTTCTGAGTCAATTTTCGTTTAGGGCAGGATTTGGCTGGGTCTCCAGGTTTCAGCCATTGCGACGAGCGCTTCCGATTATCATACAGTATCCACTTTTCAACGCAAGTAATGATTGGATTTAAAATCCCTTCATTATTGTGCCGGTTGAGCAAAGTAACACAGCAGTCGACGCGTGTTTGCAAGTTCGATTCACTCAATTCATGAGGTACCCATCGTTCAAGTTTTTTTACTTTCCTGATTTGCTTCAAGTAGATTAATGAAGTTTTATCACTTACCCCGAAGCCTGCAGCTATCTCTGAAGTGCTTTTTGATGGATCCGCTTCCACAATAGCCTTTAATTCTTCATTTTCCACTTTAGTCTCCGGCCGTCCACGGGGTTGGTTCTGAAGGTCGAAATTTCCAGAACGAAAACGTTGAAACCAAAAACGTACCGTACTATCTTTTGCGACACCAGCGCCGTACACATCATTAATCCTTCGAGCTCTTTCTGCAGCACTGGGGCCACGGTAGAACTCGTACTCGTAAATATACTGATATTTCATGTTTTTCATTGAGCGGTTATAAGCGACGCCAAAGAAAAAAATAATGAGGAAAAAACAAATGAATGACTGTTTTCAAAACTCAAATGTACCAGCTAAATGAAATTACAAATTTGAATTTCGAATTCTTAACCAAAGAGGAGATATTTCAGATCAAAGTGGTGGTGAACAAAACGCTAATTTCATATGTAAGGACCTAATATTTTTTTTTATAACATTTGGAGCCGGACGAACATATGAGCCACCTGATGCTAAGTGGTCACCAATGCCCATATACATTGGCTTTGTAAGAAATGTTAACCATCGCTTTCATCGCCAACGCGCCACCAACCTTGGGAACTAAGATGTTATTATGTCCCTTGTGCCTGAAATTACACTTTTTCACTCACCCTTCAAACCGGAAAAAAAGAATACCAAGTACTGCTATTTTGCGGTAGAACATCTGATGAGTGGGTGGTACCTACCCAGACGAGCTTGCCCATAGCCCTACCACCAGTAATGAAATCAATTTAGTGCATTAAACCAAAATATTATAATTATAACGTTGTAGGTATATATGTTAACATTAAATGTAATGATGTTTTGATGTAGATATATAATGGCGGAAAATATAGTATATTTTCTTCAGTTTCTCTCGATGCGATTCAACAGAGACTATAAATGCCATCCTTTGTGGTTTGATACAATTTCAATGACAATCTGTAAAGAAATAAATAAAAACGTGATATAATTAGACGTTGGTATCATTTACATACATTGAATAAATTAAATATGTGTGTAAGCGCTGTATTTATTGCTGTTATTTGTAAAATGATTTTCAGAAATATGCCATAAGTGCATCCTTTGTGGCGTGTTATCATAGATTATACGTATAGGTTAAACACTTTATTTAAGATACCTATAACTTCAGTAGATACTAATTAAAAACTAGTTCTTTAATTTTCAATATCGTATGATGTCGCGACTGCGAGCACCTCAGTGAGCGGGGTTTCCCGAAACGACGGAACGCATTTTCCTCAAACATTTTTATTTGATAACTTAGTAGTTAGTATGTATCTGATACATTTGAGAAAAACAACATTATTCCTAATTTTTATTGCGTTTCATTTCTTTAATTATTTTCAGTTTAAAATAAATTCTACTTTTTTACTACTTTGATTTATATTAATATCTTATTGAGACACATTCATGGTGCAAGCAGAAACAAGCAACATCCTGTTACCCGATTACACTGGGTTAGCAACTCCTTTGCGGGACAATGGTACCGTTCTTCGATAATATGTTATTTATTGTGCTAGGGAATAATACTGTGTGCCGAATAATTTTTTTTCCCGTTTTAATAAAAATAACAATAGTGACTTATAAAATATAAGTACGTACATACAATATGCTGTCACTCTTCTGTAGATATTTTGTTGGTCTACAAATCTGGCATATAAAGTTTTCATATATTTTGTTTTAAACTTTCAGTAGGTGGGCTGATTATGTTTGGCTTTTTATTTTTTTAGTACAAAGATCGGACCAATATACAGTACATAGTATAAGTCGATGTCTGATGTTATTATTCTGTGTGTGAATGTTTATCGCTAATAGATATTTTTATATTTGTGCGCGGTTTGCACGTATGTACTGAGGTGTGTATTTTACCTTTCTTATCAATAACTTTCTTAACCTTTCATGCAATATCGTTTACATTTCCAAGTGCCTACTTGTATAGGTTTAATGTTATTGACTTCATGATCATAAATTACATTGGTAGCAATACGATGGTTGAAAAAAAAACAATTACTTAAAATTATTTATTTAAAAATTACAATTAAAATTATATCTAATTAAGACTAACTTCTATTTTAATTCAACAAATATTAAAATTACAATCTAAGCTATACGTATACTATGCTATACTATGGCTCTACGTACCTCATACGTAAACAATGTATTCAACAAAAAATATATAAAATAATATAAATACGAGTAGTATTTACACAACCGTGTTACATATTGTAGGTTTGTAACATAAGCAGGTTAATAAAAACCTAAGACATAGAATATGTCCGCGATTACACACTTATATAAAGGGCTCCATTTAATTTTCCTGTCAGTAGATATTCGTCCGCAAGATGAAGACGTTGTTTAATGTATTGCTCCTTGCTGTGCTCGCGTGCTGCCACTCCCATCGGAACCGCGAACACGACCACAACCACGGGCACGACCACGGCCACGGCCACGATCACCACCATGACCACGAACACGATCATGGACCCGACGCAGGTCAGTTCCTACAATTAAAACGATATTATCATTCATATAACTAGAGAGCGCTTGACGGATTCTCTTGTTTTGTTTTTAATATAATTGTCGTACAGACTACCGTAGATATGTTTAATTGGATTTTTTTTTCAAAACATTTTATTAAGTCACCAGCTTAGTTTGCACTCACGAATAGCCTGACGTATAAACCAAAAAGCTTTTTTTTACAAAACAGCTACATACCAGCTACCTACAGTCTGGGCGCGATAGTAAACAAGATAGTTGCCGGTCAGATGGGTTCAAGGACGGCGGTAAAGTCAAGGCCTTATCGCTCGCAGTAAATATGCACTGACACTACTTACTTAGTAAATACGCCAAACGATAACAATGCCTTTTTAGCATCGAGCATATAAGTAAAAGGCAATTTAAATAAATGACCTACATTATTTAATGTAGTTTTTGTATCATCATCGGCTCTGAAAGGGTGCTATAACTCAAAATTCAGTTGCGAAATTTATCCAAATACGGCACCCTTACAAATAGTCAGTTAAAACAGATGAATAATTGAGGTCGCCCTCCTGTAAAGGACGTTTAGAGACGTTAGATATCTATGTACTCGATGCGAACTGGAACACGAGTTAACAATCCGAAATACAACACTAAGTATATGTGGTTTTAATACGACTTTAAGTAACAATACATTTATTCATAGTTAAATGAAATCATTTACATAACGTAGCTATTTCGCAGCGAGAGGCTGAACATTTGTGTTTCGGTTAATTTTAAATATTTAGAATTATAGAGGGAACATTTGTTTGTTTGTTTACCGAAAAACGTTCGAACTGCTGTATCGTTTTTAATATAAGAATTACGTTACCATTAGTAAGCTACCTATTTTATGTAGAAGTAACATAGCTCAGTTTTAGTTTATTACGTTTGTAACTTAGATAAAAATATATCTTAAATGATAACTGGAACGGGTCTCCGAGGTGAGAGATTTGGGCGTGTACCAGTAAGAATTTTAAATATATTTCAACTTTGGTCCTTCTTTTAAATTCACTCGTTCGATCAGTGTTGGAGTATGGTTCGGTCATTTTGAATCCCCGCTGTAAAGTCAACATTTTTTTTATAGCATAGGTTGGCGGACGAGCATATGGGCCACCTGATGGTAAGTGGTCACGCCCATAGACATTGGCAGTGTAAGAAATGTTAACGATCGCTTACATTGCCAATGCGCCATCAACCTTGGGAACTAAGATGTTATGTCCCTTGTGCCTATAATTACACTGGCTCACTCACCCTTCAAACCGGAACACAACAGTACCAAGTACTACTGTTTTGCGGTAGAATATCTGATGAGTGGGTGGTACCTACCCAGACGAGCTTGCACAAAGCTCTACCACCAAGAAAATCTCTACATCCAAGAAATAGAGAAAGTTCAGCAAATTGTTTTAAAGCATTTAAAGTTCAGATGCTCTGCTATTGGTCAAGATGTTCCTGATTTGGTTTTACTGGAAAAACGTCGTAGTGTGAGGGATCAGATAGTTTTGCTTAAATTCCTCCACAACGTAATCGATTCTTCATTCCTCCTTGGTTGCATTGAATTCCGATGTCCTAGATAACTTTCGCGAAACAAGTCTTAATTTAATTTGCCTGTTACACGTACTAAGTATGCACAAAATTATGTAGCAAGTCCAATAAAGACTTGAAGATTCTATTGATGACTTTAATGGTTCAATTCAATGTTATTAATAAAATAAATGAAATACCCTAATGCTACATAATAATTATTTTTGCTTTAGTGTAATATGTTTCTGGTTTTCTGTACATATTTTTATTTTTTTTATTTATTTATGTTTAACAATAATTTTGTTTATGTTTTTTTTATGTTGTTAGTGTTTTTTTTTATAGAATTGTCCTCGTCGCTACTGATATAATAGTTTAATTGTCATTATTTTTGTTAATTTTTGATTTCGTTTTATAATTTACTTTTTTTTTCATTTTCTCGCATTATTATGTATTGGTTACTTTGAAACTGTATTGGTCAAAGTTTTGTCTTTGTATTTTGCTACTGCTTTGTACTGTTTGTTTCCTTAACAAAATAAAAATAAAATATTAATTCGGCGCAAGTATTTATCGAAGAATGCTTATAGGAATTACTAAAGGTACAAGAAAAAAAAATCTTTTTTAAATAATAAACTTTTGTCTGAAGTGCCTTCCATTACAAAAACCGCGTGGGCTGAGTTCCGCGGTGGATACAATGTGTCGCGTCTCGGACGACGCTTCGAGACGTACCGCGGGATACGCTACGCCGAGCCGCCTGTCGGGGAGCTGAGGTTCCAGGTGA
Organism: Nymphalis polychloros; assembly: GCA_905220585.2. Lineage (NCBI taxonomy): Eukaryota > Metazoa > Arthropoda > Insecta > Lepidoptera > Nymphalidae > Nymphalis > Nymphalis polychloros. Next base: position 12,216,117 of record HG992259.1, read on the forward strand.
GGAACACTAGCTTATGATAACAAATAAGTAATAATTGCGACTGAAATGTTGCAATATACACAATCTATTTTCGAGCCGCGATGGTACAGTGGTAAGAACACGTGAATCTGCCGGGAAAATTACGGCTAGACCAGCATCACTAAATCTTTATCGGCTTATTATTAGCCTTGAATAACTACCAAATGTGTATCCATCAAAACGCTTTACAGCAGCATCATGATATAAGCTGCAAGTCTTCTCCTTAAAGTGAGAGGAGGCCTTAACCAACAGGCGGACATTTTCGAGTCCTTAACATTCCTTCAGTTGAATGATTTTGATTTGATCTCTTAGGAATTTAATGCTCTACATCTACACGAAAAAACAATAACACATGCACAGTCTCTAACGGAAAAAGCCTTTAAGTAATACCTACGTGAAAAAACGTTCCCTATCGGGGTCCAACACAAATAAATCACTCACTAGTACTGTAACACTAACCACCGTATATTAACCACTGAAAACAAACTCAAAAAATAACAATCTATTAACTCGGGTCATAGTTTCGATATGTCTTTTTGATAGTGCGATTTAACGAGACCGTAACGCCATCTATTGAGAACTTGCGACAACTAAACTAGTTGGACACTACGAGTATGTTAACAGTATACTAAAGTTAATCGATTATTTATTTGACATTATTTCAAAGTGTCAGTCAACGTATTAAAATAATTTAAACACTCAATGTAAAACTTCCTTCTAGCCACCGAAACTGATATTGGAGTACAAGAATCCGGTGGACGCGAGTGAAGAGGGTCCCGCGTGTCCGCTGCCAGCGCCGCCGGACTACTACGTGGACGAGGACTGTCTGACCATCAATGTCTACACCCCGCTTAAGAAGGACAGGTAAATACAAACATTAAATTCATGTTTATCAGTTCAATCTAGAAACACAAATAGTAAATTTTAAGCATATAAGATGGCTTTTTCAATTTTTAAATTAATTTTTCCACCTCGTTTGTCCCGTTTGGGGTTGAATTACCGAAAACGATGAAATACGTATGCATTTTTTTAACTTTAACATTAAATATAATTTTTTCTACTTTAGAAATGACGGACTCCCCATGTAAACTTTCAACTCTCTGTTACACCTTCTTGGTTGGTGAATTGTGAAAAACGTTGAAATACGTATTTATTTATTTCTAACCAGAAAATTACTGCCAAAATTTCAGGTTTCTAATCCCTGTTGTTTGGGCTCTGCATTGACTTCGGCGGGATAAATATAATTATATGTGTGTATAGATAAAATGTATGTATAGATAAAAAAACCTTTTTATGTATAACTTTTGACAGGATCAATCGATTTTGATGAAAACGACTAAACGTACTTGAAATACATCTCATAATAATTCAGTTATTTTAATTGGTAATTTTCAGACAAACAGACAGACAATTTAAAAAAAAAAACTTTAAAAATATATTAATTGTGCTTAACAACACTGTTGGTGGTAAACACGTGGACTACTGAGGTCATGACCTCGTGTCTTAGCTACCCGATAGGTAAGAGCTATGGAGCGCTATTGCCCGCGCCTGTGTTGCCATTTAATTTTCGTCATTTAATTTTTTTTCCGGAAAAAATATTTTGCTCACACAGTACCTAATAACCACTTCACGGGTCTGACAGGGTTTTTGTTACAGCCTGTACGTGTAGATGTATAGATTAAACTAAGTGAACATATTCTTTATCTACAATTCAATCTATTCATATCTTCGAGCGCGTAAAATTGTCTCGCACGCTCATTTTAAAATTAGCATTCATTTAAATTGATGTCGGTATTTGATTTTAGCGATAATACATAATGCTATGGCCATATAATTGTGGATTTAATATTAAAACGCAACAATATCGCTTAACCAGTCTAAAAAGTTACTTTAAATATATTTTTCAGGAAGGAACCTCTGCCGGTGATATTTTTCATTCACGCGGGTGGATTTTACTCCATGACTGGAAGAAGCGACTTGGCAGGACCCCATTACCTCCTTGACAAAGATATCGTTCTTGTCACCTTTAACTACAGACTCGGCTCGCTCGGTAAACAGTTTCACAATACAATATGATGTAGATATTGATATAGGTAAAATAGACATTTTGCATTTATTTTATAAAATCGATATTGTATATATTAATATAAGTAAATAATTTGAATACATTTAAATACAGCATAGGCAATACTTAATTTTGAATTCCTCAGGATTCCTAAGCACAGGCGATGAACTAGCTCCTGGCAACAATGGATTCAAAGATCAGGTGGCAGCACTGAAGTGGGTCCAGCGCAACATCGCAGCGTTCGGCGGCGACCCTGCTAGCGTCACCATCGCTGGCTGCAGCGCCGGATCTACTAGCGTCATTTTGCATATGATCTCCCCCATGTCTAAAGGTGCAGCTCACATCATAACTCGCGTTAAGCTGTTATTAATTACTAAACACAATTACCTCATAAAATCGAAAATAAATATTACAAGGGATTATTTAACGTTATAAGTTTTCTAAACAAGCTTAATTGTAATTTTTCAGGTCTATTCCATAAAGGAATTTCCATGAGCGGCTCTCCCATCTATATTCGGCCCACGCCGGATAATATGTATTCTTTGGCTGTGAAACAAGCAGAGCTGTTGAACTGTCCCACTACCAACTCTAAAGCCATCATCGACTGTTTGAAGACTAAGTCTTGGAGGGATCTTGGAAACTCACTACTCGGCTTTTATGTGAATATTTTTAAATTTATTTAAACATCTTTTATTAAGAAACTATTAATATATTTCGTTTAAATCTTTCAAAGATATGGTGCTATCTGGCATTTTAAAAGAAAAGTACTATATGCCAACTGCAAATCCCAATAAGTGTGAGACTCATAAATTGTAATTTAAACAGGAATTTGGCTTCGATCCAGTAAGCATATGGGTGCCAGTCGTGGAGAAGGATTTCGGACAGGAGAGGTTCTTACCCATCGATCCAGTTAAAGCTATCAAGGAAGGAAAAATGCACGCCGTGCCTTACATAATCAGCCAGACTCGGGACGAGTTCTTTTGGATGGCTTACAGTCAGTTTTCAATTCACATATTTATTTTTGGAAATAGATTCACAAATAGTTTAGAATCAACGAGCATAACCACCGCTTCAGATTGTGAATTTTACCGAAAAGACCCGGCGACGAACTAGTTATTCTTTTATCTTCTTTATATCTATCTTTTACTAGAGGAAAAGCTGTCGCCCAGGAACGAGACAGTTCTTCTTACTTATATATTGTATGTAGTAATTAATTAATCTATTAACAGCGGTGCTGCGAAACCAAACTCTACTGGACAGAATGAACTCCGAGTGGGAGTCCATAGCGCCCGTGTCGTTCTCGTTGCCGCGCGACGCCGACACGCCGAGCGCGACGCGCGCGCTGCGGAGCGCCTACTTGCACGACAAGCCGCTGCGAAACGACGAGGAGAGCGCTACGAACTTGGGACTGTTGTACCAGGACTCCATTGAGAGTTTTCCTGTTCACAGGTACGTATTTATAATATTTGCATTTCTTTCGAAATGTACACAGTATTTTATTCGTTTTGTTTTACAGCTTTAAGTAATTGCAGACGCTTTTGTCGTCAATCAACGTCAAAAAACACATATTTTTGTATATAAATGTGTGATGTGGTGTACAACAAACAGTATTTTAGTAAACTATTATCGGATAGCTTTTCAGGTTTGTGCGTGTCGTATAATAAGCTTTTAAAACACACACACAGATTGGTGAACTTGATGTGCCGCCACTCGCCACACCCCGTGTGGTACTACGAGTTTGCGTACATCGGGAATCACAGCCACTACGAGGACCCCGTCACGAAGAAACCGACAGGTAGCTATAATCGTTTTAAACGAAAACAAAGTTGAAGTTGAACAGTCATTTTTAATAAAAAAAATTATAAAATATGTAGGGCAACTTTTAAATGGGCCACCTGATGATAAGTGGTACCAAATACCCATAAAATAGGCACTGTCAGAAATATTAACCATCCTTTACGTCGATTTTCCAAATAAAATATTGTGTCCCCTGGACCTGTAGTTACACTAGTTCATTCAACCTTAATACCGGCACAAAAATACGAAGTGTTACTGTTACGGTAGAAGACGTGACGAGTGGGTGGTGTCTACCTATACGGACACGCCCAAAACTCCAGCAAGCAATCGTATGAATGTAGTGTGTATAATACGTGTACACGCCCAGGCGCGGCTCACCACGACGACCTCATCTACCTGTTCACGCTGAGCTACCGCTTCCCCGCCGTGGGCGCGGCCGGCGGCGACGCGCGCACCGTCGACCGGATGACCGCTCTGTGGCACAACTTCGCTAAGCACGGGTGAGATACCAGTATTCAGAGATCCTTCGTGCTCCTATTTTTTATTTGGTTGTTTTTTTATTCAGTTAATTAATAAGGGTGCTATCATACAGCAGTTATATAAAGTTGCAAAGTCATTTTGTAGCAACATTTTATGACAGCGTGTAATATTTTGTTACAAAATGTTAAGAATGTTTTGTTATAAACGCTCCCACATTGGTTCGACTCTGGTCGGCCTATATACATAAATAATATTTTTAATAATAATAATAATAATAAAAATTTTATTTACTTCTTCACATAAATTTTACAATTTTACATGCATAACATTATCAACTTAATAATGTGAAACAATACATTATTAACTTAATAATGTGATTTTTCTATTGCAAGCACCATTCGGTACAGAAAAAACTGTTCCCCGCAAGACACCAGGCCTCCACTTCCGTTTACATGAACAGAGGAAAAAAATAAATATATATATGATAGTGAGAAGTAAGAAATAAAAATAAAAATGAAACAAGAATGTGCTTATGTGAGCGTGCGTGCATGCGAGTGTGTGTGTGCGTTTGAGTGCGTTTGCGTGGGTGTGTGTGGGTGTGTGTGTGTGTGTGTGTGTGTGTGTGTGTGTGTGTGTGTGTGTGTGTGTGTGTGTGTGTGCGTGCGTGCGTGCGTGTGTGTTGTATTCAATTCAATTTTAAAGGTGTGAATAAACCGTTTGTATTTGTGTCATTTAATTCTAAGAGGTATTTAAATATTAATTGCTTTTATTATCTTTTTGTTCATTGCCCAAGGTTAAGCTCAGCATGTAAAATATTATATATTCTTGGAGCCAGATAATTGTATGATCTTTGGGCAAATCTGGTCCTAAAAAAGGGAACAGAACATTTATTTAATCTTCTATCGATAGTACGAGTTACTAAACCTTCTCTACTATGAAATCTGCGTGTCATTTGATATGCGAATAGTTTACGTACATTTAAAACTTGAGTTCAATCATACAATATGGTTGCGTGGCGGATTGGAAGTGCCATAAGTACCTTTAATACAGCTCTTTGTGCTCTTTCTAGTTTAATTAAATGCACTTGTGCAACACGTGCCCAAGCACATATACAATAGTTTATAAGTGATTCTCCAAGTGCTTTGTATGTTCTAATGAGTAAAGAAAAATTAGCCACTGAGTGTAGGTTTTTAAAGACAAAGATTAGTTTTCTAATACGACTAGAGATAAGAGAGATGTGAGAATCCCATTTTAAATGTTCATCAATCATAATACCAAGATACTTGGTGGCTTTAACACCGCTTAAAGAGTACATTAATTACAATTAGGTGGAATGTCAAAATGTAGATTACAAGAAAACGTGTGTGTAACTAAGGTGAATGAAGTGTTTGGGCTACCAAGATCATTTGTTGAAAAACATATGTATTTAGTTTTATTTATATTAAGAGACAATAATTAATTGTCAAGCCATGCAGTAACGCCTTTTTCAGTAGTTCTTTTGACATCTTCCCAAGACAATCCATGAAAGATTAAGACGGTGTCGTCCGCAAACATCAATAGCTCGCCATTAGTTAAGGGGATTTTTACAGAGATCGTTAATATATGTTAGAAATAGCGTTGGTCCCAAGGTACTGCCCTGAGGTATACCGTAATTACAGGACATAGAATAACTTGTTATTCCATTCACCCTAACAAACTGGTAACGATTATTTAGATAATCTTTGATTCAGTTTAGTGCCACTCCACGTATACCTAGATTTTCAAGGCGACGCAATAAAATAGGCACTGAAACTGTGTCGAATGCTTTCTGTAAATCTAAAAACACCCCCATAAACTCATTCTCTCATCGAGATGGTTGAATATTTTGGAAGTTAGTTCCAAAACAGCGTCCTCAGTAGAAGTTTAAGGCCTAAAACCATATTGATTGTTTGCCAGCAGGTTTTTTACTCAAGATATTTTGTTAATCGCTTGTTATATGCATATACAACAAAAATTATAATTTGTAATATCATTTCATAACATTTTGTTACATAAAATTGTGTAACATCACTAACATTTATAACTTTTGTTAAAATTTGTTAAAAAAAGTTAGACAACAAATGTTATGCAACATTCTCTAACGTTATATAACTGCTGTGAGGGATCACCTAAAAAAAATATTGTTTCAAATTTCAGTGACCCGAACTATGGGGACCTACCCGAACTGGAGGGAACAAAGTGGCCCAGATTCCTACCCGATAACCGCAACTATTTGCGCATCGACAAAGATCTCAGTGTGCACAACAACTTAAAGGAGGACCGGATAAAGATCTGGGAACAACTTTATCCTATAACTTATTAACAAGTTATTCGCATATTATGTTATTCGTTCTATTATGTGATTACATTCTTCAGTGCTTCTAGTTGCTTACATACTTTATAGTTATCGTTATCGTCCATATAATGTATGTGTTATAGGAATTATAAAATAAATATTTCAAATACCACCTTTTGTTTCATTATAATCTAATGAATAAGAAATAAAGTGAATTAATGAATTATATGACTTTTGAAAATAGTGTAACAAAGACACACATACATATGTAAGGAATATTAAGTATAATGATAATATTGTTAGGATACAGACAACTAAACTTGCAACACAGGCGCCGCCAGTCTATAAAAGGACGTCTGCCGCCTTATTGGGCCTCTTTCTGCTCCCGAAGTCCCGAAGATTGAAATTCGAATTCAAACGTCTAACGCCGCCTTGGAGTGGTATATTAATTTCTTTATTGTTAATTTCCGTTATTAGAATCATTCTTATAGGTTTAAATCGTCATTTCTGTTAGTTATCTATTAAAATCCACTTCTGGTTCCTAAAATCAGAAATGGAGATTGGATTGTGCCTGCTGTTGCACGTAAATAGCAATATTTGTTATTATCGATACGTGTTGTGTTTCGCATCAGTGTAATTCGATTTTTAATATGTCGGGTAGATCGCGTCGTCTTTGTTCCCGAAACCGTACTCGCAATGATTCTTATAATGTAACATTTAGTGGCGTGCAGAGCAGATGTGTCTATTATAAGTAAAATGAATATATAGCAATTCGCACTTGTAATTATTATTTATCTTAACCAACTACACTGTTCACTGTTTCACAACACTTTTCCGAATGAATCCGATTCAGCTAGCATATCACTGAAGTTGACTACTGCGAACTTCACGTTGCACAGTGCTGCCATTCATTGGGATGAAACATGACCGGAAATCCAATGGCGATAACATCCGGCCCTCCTGCTCACGCGTTTGTCCTCGAACGCGCGTATTGTTGTTCATAAGCAATTACATCATACATATGTGTATCTGCTTGTAAACAAAAAATAACATAGCTGAAACAATTAATTAATCTATTAGTCTAATTAATATAAATTTCCACTTCTCTGTACTATATTTTATATAATGTTTATATTTGGATGGAGCGGTTAGAGTCCGATAACATCCGGTTAATAAGTCATATTTTGTAGATTTATCCATGGTTTTATATTTTCCACACATGTTACGCCATTATATAACTTTGTACTCCTTTCCGCGCCTCTCATGTCAGTAACTTTGTATCGGTCATGGCCCAGTATTTCTGTGATTTGAAATGGACCTTTGTATTGTGCCATTAACTTCGTGCTTTGACCATCATTTGAACAACTAGGTGTTCTAATGACAACAAGATCACCAACCTGATACTTAGGTGCTTCTTTACGTTTTGTATCGAATGTATTGTTTCTGCGCGCTCGTTTTTATATTAGTATCAACTTTATGTCTCAATAGCGTAACGTCTATTAACTGCTCCTCATCATTATCAATAACAATGTCTCCATCCATTCGCAACCGGTACCCGAAAAATACTTCACTCGGTATCGCTGCTGTGGTCTTATTAATCGTACTGTTAATACCTTGTTGTATATTTGTGATATGTTGATCCCATTTGTTATAATCGTTATTTGCACCCATAGTACGTAAAGCCACCAATATAGTTTGATTATATCGTTCAACCTGGCTGTTAGAACGTGGCACAGCTGTAGCTATAATATGGCGTCTAATAGCTCGTTCTTCGCAATATTTTGTAAACAATTTTGAAGAAAAAGTGGTACCTGCATCACTTACTACTCTTTTCGGATTACCAAATATTTTAAAAGTTTTATCCAATTCATTAACAACTAATTTACTTTTGGTATTTTTAACGGCAGATATAAAAACAAATTTCGTAAAAGAATCTACAATTACTAATAAATAGGATTTATTTTGAGTACTTTTTACAAACGGCCTTAAGTGATCAAGATGAAGGGTGTGAAAAGGCCTTGCATACTTTGGAATTGGGTATAGCTGACCAGGTTTTTTACCATGGATATTTTTGTAATAAATACAGTTAAGGCAATTTTTTATATATTTTGTAACAGTCTTTTTCATATGTGGAAACCAGTATAAAGACCTAATTCTGTCAACAGTTTTACCAACGGAAAAATGACCAACATTGTCATGATTTAATTTAATAATATGCCATACAGACTGTTTTGGTACCAACCTTCTCCTACCGTATTCAGTTCGTCTATATACCTTATTCCCTAATAACTCATAATTGTTAAATATTTCTTTGTTTGACTTGGCCTCTCCTGCTTGTAAAATATCGCGAATCCTACTAATGTCCGAGTCTTGAAGCTGTACAGATAATAACCAATCACTTTCTGTAATTATTGCGCATACACTATTTGTATTTGGTTCATTATCATTTTTGACGGGATTTCTACTAAGTGCATCTACGTGTTACATTTGCGAACCAGCTCTGTGATTAATTTCAAAAGAAAACTCTTGTGTAAACAGGACCCATCGACTAATTCGTGGAATAATGTCCTTCTTTGTTAATGCATATTTAACAGCATTGCAATCTGTTTTAATTTTAAACACTATTCCTAGTAAATAATGTCTGAATTTTTGTAGTCCAACAATAATGGCTAATAATTCTATTTCGAATGAATGATATGATTTTTCTTCGCTTGTAGTTTGACAACTATAAAAATGAACGGGCCTCTCCCCACTGTCAGTTAATTGCATTAAAATACATCATATTCCATTACGACTGGCATCAGTATACAAATTTGTAGGTAAATTTGGGTTAAATATATTAAGCACTGCATTATTAATTAAATATTTTTTTAAATCTGAAACAGCTTGATCCTGTTTCGCGTCCCATATCCAAATTGCATCTTTTTTTAATAAATTAGTAAGGGGCTTGCTCATTAACGCACAATTTCTAATGAATTTTCTAAAATAATTAATTAATCCTAAAAATTGTCTTAATTCATGAATATTTTTTGGAATAGGGTAATTCTGAATAGCATTAAGTTTCTTTGTACTAGGGCGAATATAATTTTCGGAAATATCATATCCAAGGAAAGTAATATTATTTTGAAAAAAAAATAACATTTATTTAAATTAAGCGTTAGACTGTGAGAACTAATTATACTTAAAATGTTTTCCAGACAAGTTATATTTTCTTGTAAGCTTTCAGTAGCAATTAACAAATCATCCATGTAACAAATAACTATCAAAACGTAATTTACCTAAAACAGTATTCATTAATCGTTGAAATACTGCTGGCCCATTGCAGAGCCCAAATGGCATTCTAACAAATTCATAGTGTCCATCTGGTGTAATAAATGCTGTTTTGTATATATCTTTTTCTTTAATAATAATATGATAGTCTCCGCTTTTTAAATCTAACGAAGTATAATATTTAGTCGCGTAATCTATCTATGAGATCTTCTATCATTGGCATTGGATACTTTTCTTTTACGGTGATTTTATTTAACTGGCGATAGTCTATACATAAACGTTCTTCCCCTGACGGTTTGTCAACTAATAATGCTGGGCTCGCATATGGAGAATTACTATTTCGAATAATACCATTTTTCAATAAATCTTCAATTATTTCTCGCGTAATTACCTTTTCACGATCAGACATTCGATAGGGGCGCTGATAAATAGGTTTTGTTGTAGTAAGTTCTATTTCTAATTCTATACACGACGCTTTACCTAATGTCGATAAATCTTCCGAAAAGCAACTAGAATATTTTTTTAATAAACCATTTAAAATATTTTTGTATGCAGGATTATAATGGTCTAAAGTATATTGAATAATTTTTAAAATATGTAATGAATTAACGTAATCAAACTTCAGAGTATTACCAATACGACTGTACATAATATCTATATTTTCTGTAAAGTTTCGACCAATCAAGACATCACAACCAGTAAGCGATTCTATAATGTACATAGTTATCATCAATTGAACTTCATCGATTTTAACTAACATGTCCGGAGCCTTGGTTACTTTAAACGTAGTCGTTTTTGTAAATCGAACTAAATTGATAGGGATATTGAGTTCATCACTTTTTAAGCCAAACTTACTAATTACATTTGGAGTAATCAGAGAACAATCGCTACCCATATCTATAAAAGCTTTGCAATTTTTATCGTTAACAAAAATAGTTTTATAAAATTTATTTTTTTCAGAAGATAAATTTAACAATTTAACCTCCGTTTCGTTTTCAGTCTTTGTCTTATATTTACTTTTACAAGCTTTATCCAAACGACCAATTTTGTTACAATGTGAACATTTTACACTATCTTGAACAGAGCAAAAATTACGTTTATGCCCTGTCTGACCGCAACGGTAACAAGTTATTAAATTATAAGAAGTATTATTAGAATTTTTACTTGTAGAAGGTTCAATTTGGTGACTATTGATTTCAGTTTTTCCATCTGTTACGTAAGGCGATTTTTGTTTTAGAAATGAAGTTGCATTTTTATATGACGCCTGCTTAAAATTTGAATTTAATAGAACTTTACTATGAAGGAAAGAAGCCAGATCGTCACAATATTTAAAACTACCCGCTTCCGGCGCTATAGACAAATTACTGTCGCCTATTGTACTCACGATTATGGATATTATATCACTTTCACTAAACTCTAAATGTAATTTATCAATTCTACTCTTTTGTTGAAAATAAAATTCGTATAGTGATTGACCATCAGTCGGCTTAGTTTGCAAAAGTTGTTTAAGTAAAAGATAAGCATTACGTTTAATTTGAAAGGTATCTCTTAGTTTATAACGCCAATCTCTCCATTTCCAAACAGTCCACCTAGTTTCGTTTTTTTGTAAGGAATCAAACCAGGTTTTTGCTGTATTACGTAATTTTTGGAGGGCTTGATACTTAATCATTTGATCTGACCACCCAAAACTAACCGCGTTTGCTTCTATAACATTAATCCACATATTCACATCATCTAACAAGGGATCAAACTCAGGTATAACAGACGATAATAATATATTTTGACTCACAGTAGGCGAACGGTGTCGATGCCTCTTACTTCTACGGTGATAATCACTTTCAGCACTATTACTTGATGAAGATGATACCGTACTAGAAGCTGAAGAGTGCCTTCGCGATCGTTTCCTATTTTTCTGCCGTTTACGAGGCATCCTGGGCGTTGTCACTTATCACACTTCTGATATTATAAGTAAAATGAATATATAGCAATTTGCACTTGTAATTATTATTTATCTTAACCAACTACACTGTTCACTGTTTCACAACACTTTTCCGAATGAATCCGATTCAGCTAGCATATCACTGAAGTTGACTACTGCGAACTTCACGTTGCACAGTGCTGCCATCCATTGCGGACTTCACGTTTCACACTGCCATTCATTGGGATGAAACATGACCGGAAATCCGATGGCGATAACATGTCGACAAATTATTTTAATTATTTAAATTATTCAGCAAGTGAAAAGCATCCTTCATCCTAAATAATAAAATCGCAAACTGCTTACAAATATTGTGAGTTGCTACGACCTTTGACATTGCAATACCTCAGACCGGTGACGGACTAACCTTCCCCTCACCACCTCGAGGAAACGAGACGAGCTCATAATTTTTCGTCCTCTACGCACAACGTCATACGTAAGTTACACAGAACATGAGTGTAGTATGATCTCCGACTGGAAGTGCCACAAGCGTAGTACGGAGTGACTCACAACCGAACCTTTCAAAAGTGAATTCGAAAGAAGAATTTTCGGGTGCAACTAAAATAACATTTCGCAGCAAACAGAAGCTTTATGAACAGGATGACCATATAAGGGATGAACTGAGTGAAATACGGCAGCAAATGTCTAATATTATGTCAACATTAACATCTATAAGTAACAGTCAAAAAGACTTCATTGAAAAAATTACGGATGATATCAAAACACAAGTAAGTGACATAAAATCGACTATTGAGTCTCGAACAATAGAACAAGATATGATTAAAACTGACCTAACATGCTTAAAAAATAAAAACTATAGAGTAAAATAGAAAAACTTCAATCTTTAGTTGAAAAAACAGATTCATATTTAGAAAACAATTCTTCTTATATCAGTAAAAATGTAATAGCAGAAATTAATGAACGAGAATTAGGAAGTAAAAATTTAATACTTGTTGGAATTCCGGAACCAGTTGCAGTCAATAAAGATGAAAGAATAGAGAAAGATAAGATTTAGGTAAGCAAAGCCCTAATAAGAATTTTTACAGAGTGTACAGAGTCCGAAAGAATCTTTCGTCTTGGAAAATATCATTCTAAATACAACCGTCCTATAAAAATAATATTTAAATTAAAAGAAACAACATTAACCCTTTTACGTAAGAAGAAAAGTCTAAGTAGTGATTTAAAAATATATTCTGATCAGACACCTTTACAGCAAAGACAATTAAAAGAATAACGAAAAAAACTTAAATATGAACACGATAAAGATAATAAGTATCTTATCATAAAATATATAAAAGGAGTTCCTAAAATCACTGATTCAGCACCAAAAAACTAAGAAAATAAGAAGCTAATCAAAACAATAAATTTATTTTACCTTTAGATAACATTATTTCTTACCAGATTACAGATTCTTATGAAAATGTCCTAAGTAGCAAAAAATCGATTAGATTTATTTATACAAATACTCGGAACCTTGTTAAGTCAACCAAATAAGATGAACTAAAATGTGTAATACAATCATTCAGAAATCTTCTGGATGTAATTGTTGTGACGGAAACGTGGATTAAATCCAACTATGAAGCTAAAAGACTCCAAATAACTAGTTATATACAGTATTTCAATCACCGGTGCAATACACGAAGTGGTGGTTTCTATTTTTATACACAAGAACCTAAATCATTATTTAATTGAAGAAAAATGCTTGGATGACAATCATTACCTCTAGGTACATCTTAAAAATTATTCATTGGATATCGGAGCTATATACAGAAAACCAACATTGACTAATGCTCAAAACTTTCTTGACACTTATAGTTACCAGCTGCATCAGGAAGAGAGGAATCGTCTTTGGAGACTTCAACTTTAACCTAATTAAGCTCAGATAACTTAATTAAGTCTTACAAAGAAATCTTATAAGAAAATGGATATAATATTTTGAACAACATCAATCCAGACTACTGTACTAGAGAAACAGCAACTACAATACCATTATTGACTACGTATATAATATATATATAATAAATTCCACTTTGCTATAATAAATATAGCAATGTCGGATCACAAACATATATATCAGTTAACTATAGCGAGATGTACAAAGTAATGGAAAGTAAGCAAAGACATAAACAACTCTGAGTATCGAATATTGGAAGAAAAAATTACTGCAAGTATTAAAAAAGTAAAATAACCAAAACTAAAATATTAAACCCACCTAGACAAGAATGAATAAATAAAGAAATTATAAATCAAATTAATCAACGGAACATGCTATGGACTAAATACAAAAATAATCCTCATGATGAAAAATGTAAACAACATTTTATAAAAAATCGAATTGAAGTTACTTTAAAAATACAAGATCTTTGTGCATCAGCTAGAGTGCACCAGATATGTTGATTATTCTTATATTGTTACCACCACCACCACCACTTAATTACTTTATATTGATTATTGTATGATTATATGATGTTGATCTAAACTCAGCGTCAAAAAAATCGCATCTTTTGGTATTTTGACTTCAAGCAACTATAAACCCTATTTCATCTATGGTAAGGTATTATAAGTGTGGGGCCTCATTTTAAAGGTTATTGAATCCTTTAAATAATAAAACTGTGATAGTGATTACTAAGCATATAAAAAACATTTTTCATGAAAAAAGGAAAAACCCGCCAAAATTACTTAATTTAATTAATCTAAAAACATAACAAAATTAAAAAATACAGTAAAACAAATTCTTAATACTAAACTTAGAACCTAGTGTTACCTCCCTTAGCCCTAATTACAGCCTCCATGCGATCCTTCATTGACCTCACCAACGTCACGATGCGTTCTTGAGGAATGTCACTCCACTCCTCGACGACGGTGTCCCGAAGCTGTTCAAGGGTGGCACGGGCAGTATCACGAGACCGCACCCGGCGTTTCAGATCATCCCAAAGGTGCTCTATGGGATTCAGGTCAGGACTTCTCGCTGGCCACTGCATCACGGGGATCCCAACCTGATTCAGGTAGTCCCGAACAATGATAGCCGTATGGGAGCGGGCGTTGTCGTGCATGAATGTGAATTCAGGCCCGACAAAACCAGCATACGGGACCACATGGTCCTCCAGTATCTCTGTGATGTACCGATGAGCAGTCAGGGACCCCTGGCCACGTGCACCTCCAGTGCAGGAGACGCATACAAGGTCGGTTTTTCCTTGGATTGAAATTCCGCCCCAGAACATGCAGGATCCTCCTCTGTAGCTGACGGTTTCTTCAAAGCAGGCCTGTGAGTACCGTTCCCCCTGCCTCCTGTACACTCTTCTACGCCTATCATTGCAGAAAAGGCATACCCTAGTCTCGTCGGAGAAGAGGACAGACTTCCATTGGTCGAACGTCCAATCCACGTGGTCTCGGGCAAACTGAAGTCTGACTCGCCGATGCTCTGCTGTCAATTTGGGGCCAGTAGCAGCCCTACGGGCCTGGATTTTCTTCTCTCGCAGCCTTCTTCTTATTGTGGAGACGCTCACCGACGTCCTCCGAGCTGTTCGGAGCTGCTGTTGCAGCTCAACAGCGTTGGAGAATCGGTTACGCAAAGACGTCGACACAATATAACGGTCGTCTCTGTCGGAAGTGCAACGTCGTCTTCCGGATCCATGCTTCCTGATGTAGCCTCCAGTCTCCTGGAACCACTGGGATACTCGTTTCACCCGGAAATGGCTTATGTTGAGTTGTCGAGCAATATCAACTTGGCGTAGTCCTGATTGCAGTAGTGCTACCACTTGAGCTGCTTCTTCTGCCGTGGTATCCATTTTTCAGGGTTTTTTCTTACTGGAGCTGTTCACGTGTGACTGCTGTGATGTCTGGATAGCTAATGACCCATAATTAATTTGTACCCCCCCTTTTATTCGTGTCCAAGGTGGCACAAGTAGTGAGTCCTCTAATGAGCTTTTCAGCACTTTTTTTTTAAAGACCCTAACGTTTCGTGATTATTGTTTTTACAGAAAAGAACGATACGCGTTTTTAAAGTGTATTAATTATGCTTTCAAATGATATTAATTTTGGTAGGGTACAATAAATAAGTTAAGAGTATTATTCGCTTGAAGTAAGGGAATAATAAGGGAATCCCAGTCTGAATAATCTATTCATATAATGGACGTTGATTTTCGTGCAATAAATCAAATCACACCATCTACATCTATCCAAAACTTGTCATAAAACAAGAAGAGGATTTTTAAAGTTTAATTCTTTTTGACGTTTTACGACAGTAAAGTTTTGATGTAGGTAGGTAGGTAGGTAGGTAGGTAGGTAGGTAGGTAGGTAGGTAGGTAGGTAGGTAGGTAGGTAGGTAGGTAGGTAGGTAGGTAGGTAGGTAGGTAGGTTAGGTTAGGTTAGGTTAGGTTAGGTTAGGTTAGGTTAGGTTAGGTTAGGTTAGGTTAGGTTAGGTTAGGTTAGGTTAGGTTAGGTTAGGTTAGGTTAGGTTAGGTTAGGTTTTTTTTTTTTTTTTTTTTTTTATGACCCCCTGCTTTTCGCCAGGGGTCTGCAGCAACTCCTCCGACATGATGGTCGGAGACCTTATTTATCAATTTTGACATTATTACTAGAGGAGGGTTTTTAATTTTTTCAGGCAGAAATTTTTTATTTACAAATCTTAACTACAGTATACCATCACTTATTTCTATAATAAACTAGTTTAATTATAATGAATATATATATTTTTTTTTTTTTTTTTTTTTTTTTTTTTTTTTTTTTTTACACTCTGTTTTTTGTGTATATTGCTTTTTGTGGCTATTTTTCTTTTAAGTATTTATTGCTCTTTCTGTGTATATCGTCATCTTTTTTTTTTTTTTTTTTTTTTTTTTTTTTTTTTTTTTTTTTTTTTTTTTTTTTTTTTTCTTATAATTATTACTATTACTAATGTTCTTTATTGTTTTCATATGTGTCAAGTATGTTCTTTCTAGTATTGAATTTTTCTTATGTTCTTCTTTTTTTTTTCTTATGTTCGTTTTCTCTAATATAATTTTCCTTGAATTTTCTATTTTACTTTTGTGAGCCAAATGAATTTTGAAAATCAGTATAATTTTATTTTCCGGTTTCTTTATTCTTTTTTTTTTTTTTTTTTTTTTCCAAATTTATTTATATGTATTTATTGTTGCCAGATACCCAGCAGCCCATGTAGATACATATATTCTATAATATATGTAGTACATTGGGCTGTCTAGGCATCTTTCTTGATTTCGATCGGCATGGTCCGATGTTCTCTTTCCGGGCTTTGTACTATGTTATCTGGGCTATAGATCGAACAGGATCTATGCCACAGATCCATATCCCTGTTGACCATCCGATCAGAAACTATTGTACTTTTAAATTTTAAAATTTCAAAATTTAGTGGTGGTACACTATAGTTTCCCTTCTGTATTGTGCCCTTAGCAGTAGGCGACCCGTGCGCGTGCCAGCCTGTCCCACTTTTTTCTAACTGGGCACGACTCATCAAAGCTATTGTGAGCCGTGTCCTCGTCTTTCTCATGCCGGCAATTCGCGCACTTTGGTACACTGCCCGCCTTCCACCAAGGGCACTCCCTTTTCAGATGCGGCCCGGTACAGTGGCTACAGATGTCCTGACTCTCCGTGCATGTCATCTTGCCATGCCCGAAGCCGAGACATTTCGAGCATTGCAGGACCGGCGATTGGTCTGCCACCACTATTCTCTGGAGATCCACATAGATCTTCCCTGCATCTATCAGTGTCCTCCAGAGAATAGGGGAGACCTGCATGATAACATGACTCTCACATGTGTTCCTCGCCTTCCTCTTGTATTTTATAGCCATCCTAAGATCTTCTGGGGGGATGTCCTTAATGATGTGTTTGTTTTGTCCTTTAACAGCTCTGACGATGTCATCGTCGCTGTTAAAGGACAGGACATTTTTTAGGATGACTAATGGATCTTTATTAGTCTTCTCTTCCACCTTAAGCCTAGTCTCCTTCAACTTTGTAGTGACCCTCTGTAGCTCACCCCTGTCGCTACAACCGAGGATCACTTTTTGATCCCTGGCTTTTCTCAGCCTATCCACCCTGATACCGGACGTTTTCGCATCTACTGCCGCCCGTATCTTGGTTATCACATCGTCAGAGGTGTCAATCACCTCCTCCGATGAGACAACCACCGAGTGGATAGACTGGCGCTGTGGTTCCAGCTTCGGATTCGTCGTTGTGGCCGGCTTAGGCTTAGGTGGTTGATCCAATTTCGTAGTTTTAGTCTTGAGGCATTCTTTTATTTCCCGCAATTGCTCTTTTATCTCCACAATCTCTTCGTTCGTACGTGTAGCCACCTCCGTTTGGCCTTGCATTCTTTCCAGGATACTCTCCTCATCTCGTATCTGAGGCACACCAAGCTCCGTAGCCTCCCTCACTTCGTTTAACTGCAGTACAATCTCATAAAGGGCTCCCAGATTGTAAATTACGAGCTCCTTTATGGATGTCTTTATGTTCCCCGACTGTTCAAGCTGTAACTTCGCCTCCTGAAAGAGCTCATTTGCCCTTTTAGGAAGCGAAGCTATATCTTTTCCTAATATATCTTCTTTGACGCTGTCGAGGGAGAAGCGACTGCGTCTCTGTGTCGGGGGTTGAGTTACATGTTTTTGTGTTGTCGATTGTACTGCTTTCTTGTCGTTGCTAGACGTGCCCGATGTGGCCTTATTTTTAATCCCCCCTGTAGTTGATGGTTTGACAATTCGAGACATGCTGCTAATCTCTTTAATCAATTTAATTAATTTAATTTAAAATCCTTTAGCGTGTTTGTCAGGTAGTGTAAAGCGCTACCTGACTTAGTCAATAAATAAGATGACTATATTTTTATATAAATTTATTTCTTGTGTAATTACAAATTAATATTGATTAAAAAGTCTCCAATATAATAATGTCAAAATCTTGTCATATAATTTACAAAGAATTTGGGTGTGTAAACCACCATCAATAATATATATATAAATATGATATGTTTGATTTTAAAATTTAAGTGTATAAAAAACACAGTCAGTAACCTATATTTACTACGGAGTATGTACAGGTACCCCTAGTCTCTAGTCTTTAGTTAAATAATTTAGTTAAGATTTTAAGCTGGGTGTGTAAAGCACCACAGTCAAAATTTTCTTTAATTCTAAATTAAAGAAAATCTTGTCAAAAAATAAAAAACTGGGTGTGTAAGGCACCACAGTCAAAAACCTATTTTCTATTCTAAAATTTGTCAATTAATTAAAAGTCCCCTTCCTTTAAGCTTCCAGTCTTAGTAAAATAATCTACTGGTAATATAAAATATCCTTGTCTCTATAATAAGATTAAGGTCACAAGTTTGAATTTAAAATTCAAATTTAAGAATTTAAAAACAATGAAAAATAAAAATAAAAGCTATTTCTAGTTGGGGTATGTATTGTACCCCAAGGTCACAATTTCAAATTTAATTTTTAAAATAAAAGTTCAAAAAATAAAAAAATTTTTTCAAAAAAAATTTCAGAAATTTTAAAAATTTCAGAAATTTCAGTATCCTTCTATATGTCTATGTGGCCTTTCCAATAAATAACGTAGTGGCGAAAACCGCACCGCTCTACGGTGCTCCGCTCCCGAGATATCGACGGTTTAAGTTTTCCAAGATGGCGGCCAATATGGCCGACCAATCTTACAACCGCGATATCTCAATCAATTTCAATCCCACAGGGGTGTGCGACGGGTCCAGGCTAATGCCTAGTACGGCTCTACCCTGCACTGCAAGAAAATAGAGTCGCAAATTACACCTCTCGCTCACCTCTCAGGGGGATAGGTATCGATCCCCCACCCTGTGGGTCCAAAGTCCCACGTCAGTCGGCCTATTAGTTATGGAGTTATAGCGGCTTGAATATTTCCAAGATGGCCGCCGCTATGTACCTAAATTTGTATTCCGTGTTTATTTCGGAACCGGGTGTCCTAGGCACACGGAGTTTGGTATCGTTGGATAGGGTTTTTCAAGCCCTATCCAGTTACTCTATCCAATGATTTTTAAATTAAACTAATAAAAATTTTTTTAAAAATTTTAACAAAATAACACTAAAATATTCGTAAAAAATCGAAAAATGTATATTTTTTAAAAATCTAAACTGAATTTACCTTAATTAATTAATAGCTATTTTTTAAAAATACTAAGATATTTACCAGGCCCCCAGAAGGGGGACCACGTGTAGCTCACTTTCACTTAAAAAATTTATAACTTTAAAACTACAGGTTGAAAAATTCTAAAACTTAGTATTTATTTAGATTACTATATTATCTACTGATTTTAATAAATTTTAGTGGGGGTCACCGATCGTCCCGATTTTTAAATCGAGTTTGAAGTTTTTGGCTTTAGCCCCTTTTCAGTTTTCAGGGGATAACTCCCCCGAAAATTATCCGATCCGGGAACTAAAACCACCAAAACCCTTGTCTCGTCGGGGCCGATCGATAGACCTATACCACTCCTATGTACCTATCCCGGTTCCGAAATTAGAGCCACGTGCTCGAAATGTTTTTTTGGCCCTATCTTCCAGAATTTTTGCGTTAAAAATCTGGAAGTGGGCTCAAAAGACGCGGGCTTACGAGACCTTTATTATGGTATAATAAAAGTGGTATGTCACCGATCTCGTTTAGGCGGCGTTCTCAAATAAGTGGAGCGAATTTACCTTAATTCCGGTTTTTCCTGTTTTTTCCCTCTTTTCAGAGGGAATCAGTGATCCTTAAGGCACTCACTTTATAGCACTCACTGAGACGCAACTTTTGGTACCACTTTCAGCGAAATCGGTGCACTTTTTTCCACTTTTATGAATTTACGTAAATATAACTTTGTTTAAAATGATGCGGAGCGACTCGGGAGCCGTGCGTTCACCACAAGAGACGGGAGGGGACTGGGGTTAGGTTAGGTTAGGTTAGGTTAGGTTAGGTTAGGTTAGGTTAGGTTAGGTTAGGTTAGGTTAGGTTAGGTTAGGTTAGGTTAGGTTAGGTTAGGTTAGGTTAGGTTAGGTTAGGTTAGGTTAGGTTAGGTTAGGTTAGGTTAGGTTAGGTTAGGTTAGGTTAGGTTAGGTTAGGTTAGGTTAGGTTAGGTTAGGTTAGGTTAGGTTAGGTTAGGTTAGGTTAGGTTAGGTTAGGTTAGGTTAGGTTAGGTTAGGTTAGGTTAGGTTAGGTTAGGTTAGGTTAGGTTAGGTTAGGTTAGGTTAGGTTAGGTTAGGTTAGGTTAGGTTAGGTTAGGTTAGGTTAGGTTAGGTTAGGTTAGGTTAGGTTAGGTTAGGTTAGGTTAGGTTAGGTTAGGTTAGGTTAGGTTAGGTTAGGTTAGGTTAGGTTAGGTTAGGTTAGGTTAGGTTAGGTTAGGTTAGGTTAGGTTAGGTTAGGTTAGGTTAGGTTAGGTTAGGTTAGGTTAGGTTAGGTTAGGTTAGGTTAGGTTAGGTTAGGTTAGGTTAGGTTAGGTTAGGTTAGGTTAGGTTAGGTTAGGTTAGGTTAGGTTAGGTTAGGTTAGGTTAGGTTAGGTTAGGTTAGGTTAGGTTAGGTTAGGTTAGGTTAGGTTAGGTTAGGTTAGGTTAGGTTAGGTTAGGTTAGGTTAGGTTAGGTTAGGTTAGGTTAGGTTAGGTTAGGTTAGGTTAGGTTAGGTTAGGTTAGGTTAGGTTAGGTTAGGTTAGGTTAGGTTAGGTTAGGTTAGGTTAGGTTAGGTTAGGTTAGGTTAGGTTAGGTTAGGTTAGGTTAGGTTAGGTTAGGTTAGGTTAGGTTAGGTTAGGTTAGGTTAGGTTAGGTTAGGTTAGGTTAGGTTAGGTTAGGTTAGGTTAGGTTAGGTTAGGTTAGGTTAGGTTAGGTTAGGTTAGGTTAGATTAGGTTAGGTTAGGTTAGGTTAGGTTAGGTTAGGTTAGGTTAGGTTAGGTTAGGTTAGGTTAGGTTAGGTTAGGTTAGGTTAGGTTAGGTTAGGTTAGGTTAGGTTAGGTTAGGTTAGGTTAGGTTAGGTTAGGTTAGGATAGGTTAGGTTAGGTTAGGTTAGGTTAGGTTAGGTTAGGTTAGGTTAGGTTAGGTTAGGTTAGGTTAGGTTAGGTTAGGTTAGGTTAGGTTAGGTTAGGTTAGGTTAGGTTAGGTTAGGTTAGGTTAGGTTAGGTTAGGTTAGGTTAGGTTAGGTTAGGTTAGGTTAGGTTAGGTTAGGTTAGGTTAGGTTAGGTTAGGTTAGGTTAGGTTAGGTTAGGTTAGGTTAGGTTAGGTTAGGTTAGGTTAGGTTAGGTTAGGTTAGGTTAGGTTAGGTTAGGTTAGGTTAGGTTAGGTTAGGTTAGGTTAGGTTAGGTTAGGTTAGGTTAGGTTAGGTTAGGTTAGGTTAGGTTAGGTTAGGTTAGGTTAGGTTAGGTTAGGTTAGGTTAGGTTAGGTTAGGTTAGGTTAGGTTAGGTTAGGTTAGGTTAGGTTAGGTTAGGTTAGGTTAGGTTAGGTTAGGTTAGGTTAGGTTAGGTTAGGTTAGGTTAGGTTAGGTTAGGTTAGGTTAGGTTAGGTTAGGTTAGGTTAGGTTAGGTTAGGTTAGGTTAGGTTAGGTTAGGTTAGGTTAGGTTAGGTTAGGTTAGGTTAGGTTAGGTTAGGTTAGGTTAGGTTAGGTTAGGTTAGGTTAGGTTAGGTTAGGTTAGGTTAGGTTAGGTTAGGTTAGGTTAGGTTAGGTTAGGTTAGGTTAGGTTAGGTTAGGTTAGGTTAGGTTAGGTTAGGTTAGGTTAGGTTAGGTTAGGTTAGGTTAGGTTAGGTTAGGTTAGGTTAGGTTAGGTTAGGTTAGGTTAGGTTAGGTTAGGTTAGGTTAGGTTAGGTTAGGTTAGGTTAGGTTAGGTTAGGTTAGGTTAGGTTAGGTTAGGTTAGGTTAGGTTAGGTTAGGTTAGGTTAGGTTAGGTTAGGTTAGGTTAGGTTAGGTTAGGTTAGGTTAGGTTAGGTTAGGTTAGGTTAGGTTAGGTTAGGTTAGGTTAGGTTAGGTTAGGTTAGGTTAGGTTAGGTTAGGTTAGGTTAGGTTAGGTTAGGTTAGGTTAGGTTAGGTTAGGTTAGGTTAGGTTAGGTTAGGTTAGGTTAGGTTAGGTTAGGTTAGGTTAGGTTAGGTTAGGTTAGGTTAGGTTAGGTTAGGTTAGGTTAGGTTAGGTTAGGTTAGGTTAGGTTAGGTTAGGTTAGGTTAGGTTAGGTTAGGTTAGGTTAGGTTAGGTTAGGTTAGGTTAGGTTAGGTTAGGTTAGGTTAGGTTAGGTTAGGTTAGGTTAGGTTAGGTTAGGTTAGGTTTGCGGTGGCCAGGCAGTCGCCGAAACCTACCTTGGTTCTCGGCGACTTAAACGCGAAGTCGCGTGGCTGGGGCAACCCCGCTACGGATCCGCGAGGGAGGGCCGTCCAAGTCTGGGCGCTACTCTCCAGCCTGTCCCTACTTAATAAGGGGCAGGTTCACACCTGCGTGCGCCACAACGGGGGGTCCGTGGTGGACGTTTCGTTCGCCACCCCGGTGGTAGCACGTAGAGTGTCGAACTGGAGAGTAGAGGAAGAGGTGGAGACTCTGTCGGATCACCGCTATATCCGATTCGAGATCTCCACCTCTCGCAGGCCGGCGGAACCCCAGAGGGTGCCGACCACGCTGCCGAGGTGGTCTCTTGGCCAGTTGGACCGCGAACTGGTCAAGGAGGCTGCCATCGTGCAGCGGTGGGGTTCCGCGGGACGGGAAGAGGAGGGCGCCAGCGTCGAGGAGCTGGCGGGCCGCATGCGCAGCGCCCTCAAAGAGGTCTGCGATGCGGCCATGCCGAGGACCCGGCGCAGAGTTCCGCGCCGACAAGTCTACTGGTGGTCGCCCGAAATAGCCGAACTTCGGGCGACGTGCAGTCGGGCGCGGAGGGCCTACGTCCGCTGTCGCAGGCGCAACGGCCTCGACGCGGACCTGGAGGGGCAGCTCTTGGCCGCTTACCGCCAGCTGAAAAAAGATCTGCAGCTGGCGATAAGTCGGGCCAAGGAGAAGGCGAGGGAGGAGTTGCTGGCGGGCCTCAACCGAGACCCATGGGGGCGGCCGTATCGAGGTGTGCGTGGAAAATTCCGCACCCAAGCCGCCCCCGTGACGGAAACGCTGCCGCCGGAGCTCCTCCTGCGCCTGGTGGGGGAACTGTTTCCCCACCCAGGCGAGTTTGCCCCTCCGCCTATGGCCCCCCGCTCCGTGATAGAGGACGCAGTGGCTCCACCACTGATCACGGAGCGGGAAATGGAGATGGCCCTCGGTCGCCTGAGGGCCAAAAAGACGGCGCCGGGTCCGGACGGTGTTCCAGGGCGTGTTCTGTGCGACGCCCTGGAATACCTAGGTGCAAGGCTTCGGGGGCTGTTCGACGAATGTCTGAACAGCGGGCAGTTTCCGAAGCCTTGGAAACAAGGGAAGTTGGTGCTGTTGCCGAAGGAGGGTCGACCACCCGGTTCCTCCTCGGCGTACAGGCCGATCGTGCTGCTGAACGAGACGGGCAAGTTGTTTGAGAAGATTCTCGCAGCCCGTCTCGTTCAGCACCTCGACGAGGTCGGTCCGGGTCTCTCAGAGGCTCAGTTCGGGTTCAGGGCGGGTCGTTCGACGGTCGACGCCCTGAGCGCCCTGAAGACTCGGACCACGGAAGCGGTGGCCCAGGGGCGAGTGGTCCTGGCGGTTTCGCTGGATGTGGCGAACGCCTTCAACAGTCTCCCATTCGAGACGATCAGGGAGGCACTCCGATATCATGGGGTGCCGACCTATCTGAGGAGACTGTTGGAGGCGTACCTCCAGGACCGAGAGGTCGTCTGGGCGGGGGGCGACGGCAGGCTGGTCCGGCGTCGGGTTGGCTGCGGCGTTCCACAGGGGTCGGTTCTCGGCCCAATTCTGTGGAACGTCGGCTTCGACTGGCTCCTGAGAGCCCCCGTCCTTCCCGGTATGGGGGTGTTGTGCTATGCGGACGACACCCTCATCACCGCGACGGGGCGGGACTTTCGGGAGGCGGCCCGCCTGGCCGAGGTCGGAACGACCCTGACCGTGGACCGGATGGAGATGCTGGGCCTGAGGGTCTCCATATCCAAAACGGAGGCCCTCCTCTTCCACGGTCCGCGGAGGGGCCCCCCACGAGGGGCGAGTATCACCGTCCACGGGACGGTGATCGAGGTGCGGGCCCAGATGAAGTATCTGGGCCTGATCCTGGACGGGCGTTGGAGCTTCGGGCAGCATTTCGTGCAGCTCGGCCCGAAGCTCGTCAATGCCGCCGCCGCCTTAGGCCGCCTCCTACCCAACGTGGGAGGACCGGGATCGCTATGCCGGCGCCTCTATGCCGGCGTAGTGAGGTCGATGGCACTGTACGGTGCCCCGATTTGGGTGGACGCACTCACCGCTTCCAACCGGGCCCTTCTGCGAAAACCGCAGAGGGTCATAGCGGTGAGGGCGATAAGGGGTTATCGTACGGTGTCGTGGACAGCGGCGACCCTCCTCGCGGGCGACCCGCCCTGGGAGCTCCAGGCGGAAGTGCTCGCGGAGGTGTACCGCTTCCGGGCCGAGGCGAGGGAACGCGGCGACCGTCCAGGGTCGGCGGAAGTCGGGCGGATCAGGGCTCTAGCCCAGCAGGCCCTGATCGCCCGATGGGAGGAGGACCTCGGGTCCCCCACGGCGGGCCTGGCGACAGTGGAGGCGGTACGTCCCCACTTGAGTCGCTGGGTCCGAAGGAAACGAGGCACGCTCTCGTTCAGGCTGACGCAGGTGCTTACCGGACACGGATGCTTCGGTAAGTACCTGCACGAGATAGCGCGGCGGGAGGTGTCACCCTCCTGCCACGAGTGTGGTGCGCCATTCGACACGGCGCATCACACCCTGACGGAGTGTGCCGCGTGGGGGCCCCAGAGGCATTCCCTGGCGGCGGTTGTTGGCGGAGACCTCTCCTTACCGAGCATCATCAACGCGATGCTCGGAAGCGAGAGGTGCTGGTCAGAGATGGTCTCCTTCTGCGAAAGTGTGATGTCGCAGAAGGAGGCCGCGGAGCGGGAGCGGGAGGAAGATGCCGCTGCGGACCCGCTCCGCCGCAGAAGACTGGGGAGAAGAAAGCGGCACTTTGCGCACCTTCTCCCCCCGCCACAATAGGCGCCGCCGGGACTAGGGGGGTTCCCAGTACCCTGGGATTCCTCCCTAGTGAATGGAGGCCCGCATAGGCGGGCCGGCCGTCGGAGCGTCACGGTAGCATGCGCAAGCGATCCCGTGGCGCTCCCGTTAAGACGGGAAGGGTACCGCTGGGTTTTTAGTGGGTATTCCGATGACCGGGGCACACTCGGTGCCTTGGACATACGGCGAGTCCCACATACCCCCCCCACTGTTCCCGTGGGGGGAAACGCGTCATGCGTTTTCCCAGCGTCAAAAAAAAAAAAAAAAAAAAAAAAAAAAAAAAAAGGTTAGGTTAGGTTAGGTTAGGTTAGGTTGGAGCGCCGTCGTTAGGAAAACAACGACCAAGAAGGCGACCACCGAATCGGCGGCATCGGCAGCGAAGTCGAACTCGGCCAGTGCCAAGAAGACGGCCCCTCCAAAGAGGAAACTCCGTCCACCTCGCTCCGCCGTGATTACGATCACGCTAAAGCCCGGTGCCTCCGAGAAGGGCCTCAAGTATGAGACTGTCCTGGCCCAAGCGAAGAGCCGCATCAAGTTGAGCGAGGTCGGCTTGACTGCGGTGCGCTTCCGGGCATCAGCCACGGGAGGACGCATACTGGAGGTCCCGCCGGGCACCAGCGATGCGGAAAAAGCGGCGGACGCCCTTGCATCCAAGCTTCGTGAGGTGCTAAACCCGGACGACGTCCAGGTCCATAGGCCGACCAAGTGTGTCGAGCTAAGGGTCATGGACCTGGACGATTCCGTCACGGCGGAGGAGGTGGTGGCTGCGGTGGCCGAAGCTGGGGGCTGCTCCGCGGGAGCTATAAGGCCGGGGGCTATTGCCCGGGGCTCCAGTGGCTGTGGCTCCCTCTGGATTAGCTGTCCGGTGGCGGCCGCAAAAAAGGTGGTGGAGGCTGGCCGTATAAAGGTGGGGTGGGTCTCGGCACGGGTAACGCTGCTTGAGCCGAGACCTCAGCGCTGCTACAGGTGCCTGGAGGGGGGCCACGTAGGGGCAAAATGTGACAGGGGTGTTGACCGCAGCCGTTTGTGCTTCCGCTGCGGTCAACCCGACCATAAGGCCCGAGAATGCACCGCTGCAGACCCGAAATGTGTGGTCTGCTCAACGGCCGGTCGGCCAGCTGCACATGCCGTCGGGAGCAGGGGCTGCCAAGGTGGCAGAGGTCGTGCGGCGCCGCAGCAGGGTAGCGCTGCAGGCCCTAGGGTGGAGCCAATGGAGACAGCGCACTGATGGCTCTGCGTTGTCTCCAGGCCAACATAAACCACTCTGCCAGGGCTCAGGACCTCCTAGTCCAAAGCATGGCAGAGTGGCAAGTCGGCGTTGCGGTGGTATCGGAGCCCTACCTCGTTCCCTCCCGGGACGACTGGGTCTCCGACCACGATGGAGTGGTGGCCATCGTCGCCCCTGCTGTCGCTGGCTCCCCGTCCATCGAGGGTGTAGCCAGGGGCAGAGGGTGCGTCCTCGCCGTCGTGGGCGATCTTGCGGTTGTGGGAGTCTACGCCTCACCCAATCGGAGTCTCGCCGACTTTGAACAACAGCTAGTCGAGGTCGGGGCTCTGGTTGGGCAGGTATCACCCAGCACGGTGATAGTTGCGGGGGACTTCAATGCCAAATCCACGGCTTGGGGTTCCCCTGCGACGGATGCCAGGGGCGAGGCTCTCGAGGAGTGGGCAGTTGCTACTGGTCTCGCGGTGATCAACAGTGGGTCGGAGAACACGTGTGTGCGGCTACAGGGCGAATCGATCGTCGACATTACGTTCGCGTCCAACGCCCTGGCCCGCCGTGTTCGAGACTGGAGGGTGGAGACGGGTGTGGAGACACTTTCCGATCATCGGTACATCCGATTTGATGTCTCCGCGGTTCCCGTCGTCCAGCCCGCTGTTGAGCGGTCAGAAGGTCCGCGGTGGAGTCTGGGCCGTCTCGATAGCCAGTTGGCAAAAGAGGCGGCCATCGTGGAGGCCTGGGGCGCCGGTTCCGATCCGGTTGCCCAGGTCGACCGAGAGGCTGACCAACTCGGCGCCGCCCTGTTCCGCATTTGCGATGTGGCGATGCCGAGAGTCAAGCCTCAGACCCCACGTCGCCGCGTCTACTGGTGGCGACCCGAACTCCGGCAGCTGCGGAGAGCTTGCGTCGCCGCCCGTCGTCGGTACACTCGGTGCAGGAGGAGGCGGGTCCGCGACCACGCATCGGAGGAAGTCCTCTACGCCGCCTACAGGTCCGCCTGTATCATATTGAAGAAGGCCATAGCTCAGGCCAAAGAGGCGGCGTGGGAGGAGTGGCTGGCCACTCTCGAGGGGGATCCGTGGGGGAGACCGTACCGGGTCGTGAGGCAGAAGCTCCGACCCTGGACTCCCCCGCTCACCAGCAGTCTCCAGCCGCAGCTCGTGGAGCGAATCACCCACGAGCTCTTTCCCGAGCGTGGAGCGTTCGTACCACCGATGGTACCGACGAGGGATCGCGAGGATGGACAGATGGCGGATCAGGCGTACCCGGTTACCGAGGCGGAGTTGTGTGCGGCTGTCCTGAAGTTACGTTCGAAAAGGACAGCCCCAGGGCCTGACGGTATTCCGGGACGCGCCCTGGCGATTGCGCTGGAGGAGATCGGCGGGGGCGTCCAGCGTCTATTTTCTGCGTGCCTGGCTCAAGGCAGATTCCCCGATCGGTGGAAAACGGGAAGGCTCGTTCTCATCCGCAAGGAGGGACGAGCGCCCGATCAGCCGTCGGCCTACCGCCCAATCGTGCTGCTCGACGAGACGAGCAAGCTCTTTGAGCGCGTGCTTGCAGCCCGTCTCGTCGGCAGCATGGAGCCGGGCCTTAGCGAATGGCAGTTCGGATTTCGCCCCGGCCGCTCGACGCTGGACGCAGTCGCCAGGGTGAGGCAGCTCGCGGAGGAGGAGGTTTCTCGGGGTGGGGTGTTGATGGCAGTGTCGCTGGATATCTCCAACGCCTTCAATACCCTACCCTGGGAGGTAATACTCGAGGGCCTAAAATACCACGGTGTCCCGGCCTACCTGCGTCGAACCATCGCCGACTACTTTGTGGGTCGAGCGATCATCTACCCGACGAGGGATGGTTCGAGCAGGAGGATCGTGACGTGCGGTGTTCCACAGGGCTCGGTCTTAGGGCCACTCCTATGGAACATCGGTTACGATTGGGTGCTGCGCGGGGCCACGTTGCGGGGGGTCAGCGTCACCTGCTACGCTGACGACACCCTCGTGTCGGCCCGCGGCAGCAACCACCGGGAGGCGGCCTATCTGACCACGGCGGGTGTGGCTCACGCGGTCCACCGCATCCGCGCGCTGGGCCTCGAGGTGGCCTTGCACAAATCCGAGGCCCTAGTCTTTCATGGGCCTCGGAATGCCCCACCTCGGGGGTTAGCAATCGTCGTCGGCGGAACTTCCATCACCATCGGGTCGACGATGAAGTACCTAGGACTCGTCCTCGATGGCAGGTGGAAGTTCGAGGAGCACTTCCGGCGCTTGGCCCCAAGACTGGTGGCTGCAGCCGGAGCGCTCGGACGATTGCTGCCCAACGTCGGGGGGCCGGGTTCCCTCTGCAGGCGCCTGTACACCGGCGTGGTGCGTTCGATGGCGCTCTATGGAGCGCCGATATGGGCGGACGCTCTGAGTGCCCGAAACGTGGCCTCGCTGCGACGTCCGCAGCGGGCCATGGCGCTCAGAGCGGCTCGGGCGTACCGCACGGTGTCTTACACGGCGGCCACCTTGCTTTCCGGAAGCCCGCCATGGGACCTCGAGGCCGAGATCTACTCGAGTGTCTACTGGCGGGTCAAGGAAGCAGGAGCGGAGGGAAACCGGCCCCACCCGCGTGAGGTCCGGCAGTGGCGGGAGGAGGTCCGCGAGAACCTCCTCTTAAAATGGACGGAGAGGCTACGAGTTCCGGGAGCGAGTGCGGAACTCGTAGCGGCCATTCGGCCAATACTGAAGGAGTGGGTCGAGCGTAAGCACGGCCCACTCACGTACCACCTGACGCAGCTCATGACCGGGCACGGCTGCTTCGCCAAATACTTGTGCGAAGTGGTCGGGAGAGAGGCGTCGGTGGTATGTCACCATTGTGGCGATGGAGCCGTGGATACGGCCGAGCACACACGCGCAGAGTGCCCAGCTTGGGCGGAGCCTCGCGCAGCCCTGTCCACGGTCATAGGCGGAGACCTATCGCTTTCGGCCCTCATCTCCAAGATGGCCGGAAGCGAAGAGGCCTGGGAGGCATTTTCCTCTTTCTGCGACACTGTGATGTCGCAGAAAGAGGCAGCAGAACGGCAGCGGGAGGACGACATCAACTCCCTCCCGCTGCGCCGAAGGCGGCCTGGTCGGCGGCGACGTGCGTATGCAGGTCGCACGTTGCCGCATTGACCTGGCCTAGAGCGTGGTTGGCGGCGGAGCCAGTTATCTGATCCGCCGCGGGGCGTCAAGCCCTGACGCCCGGCCTCCAGTGGCGGACTCGGGGGAGTCCGTCACGGCACAGACGGAGGCGGAGATGGAAGGCGCGCCCTAACATCCTGGCGCGCCTTTGAGGCGGGTCGCCTGTTAGCGACTGCCGCTGGCAGGGTCGCGGTGGCAAGCTAACGCGTTCCCGTGGCCCTGCCGCCTTGCGGAAAGGCGGAATTTCGAGGAGGTTTTAGTGGGTAGTGACGGGGCCTTCTGCCCCGTGAGTCCCACATACCCGTCCCGGTCCCCCGAACGGGCGGCAGGCGTAAATGCCTTTCCTCCTCGTTAAACAAAAAAAAAAAAAAAAAAAAAAAAGGTTAGGTTAGGTTAGGTTAGGTTAGGTTAGGTTAGGTTAGGTTAGGTTAGGTTAGGTTAGGTTAGGTTAGGTTAGGTTAGGTGGGGTGCAAGTCAGTCACCTCCACGTGGTGCACCCTGGGCAACGGGGTCGACAAGCATTCCGATGTTTTCTCGGAGTGCCTGTCGACCACGGCTAAGACTGACACGACGGTTATGCCACGGGTCGCTCCTGGTACTTCTCTGTTTGGCAGAGTGGACTGTGTGAGCGGCTTTGTGGCGTGAGGAGAGTTTTTGTTTTCGTTTTGTTTTGTTGTCGTTATTATTCATTGTATTTGTTTGTTTTTCATTTAAATGTATTTGTTTTATGTTGTAAATAGCCTCAGTTGCTGGGTCTTCGGAGTCTTTTTGGGCTTCAGGAGGCCAGTGGTGGGAGAGGCGGGTTTGCTCAGTTTCGGTATTGACTCTGAGTAAACAAGACTTTTGTCACCGCCTCTCAAACTCGTTTCCCCACCCAGGTGTTGTGGATCACGTCTCGCAGCCTGTGGTGGGACCGAGGGCCTTGCCTTAACCGGCCGGGCCAAGAGGAGCCAACCTCACTAAAAAACATTAGTTTAGAGATCCCGTGATACCGCCCGACCTCACGGTGTAATAGGGTTACCAGGGTACAGGGGGCACTGCCCTGGTGGACTTTTTATTTCCCCCACACTCGTGGGACTAACTATGGAAACATTTAAAAATAAAAATAAAAGTGGAAAAGAACTGATGGCGGCGGAGGTGCACGCCCCGATGGCGCGCGCCGAAACCGATGACCCAGGCGTACTAAAAGGATTAACGATTCGGCTCGAACGACTCTCTGAGTCGGACTCCTCCGTCTGCAGCATGCAGTCGGTGGAATCGGTGGAACAACAGCGGAGTAGGGGTGAAAAGCGGATCCACGCTGAGGATAGCTGCTCGGGCTCGGAGAGCGACGCGAGCGTGCTGAGCGACAAAACTGCCTCCTCAGCCAGCAGGTGGCTCAAACCCACTAATAAAAGGGGGCGTGGCAGACCACCTACCCATGGTAGGTATGTCGGACTTGGGAAGTCACAGGCGGAGATTAGTGAATCCAAGAAAGACAATTTCCAGGCGGAAGACGCGTTGGCCGCCTACAACGAAGCGGCGAAGGTGGCGATGGAAGAAAGGGCGGCCCGTGCCAGAAACCGTCAACCAACGGCAGCTGAGGACGTGCCGAAGACGTCCGCCGCTCTGGACGCGGCGGTCCAACAGGCACTTGACGTGGTATTACAGGTCGCTAACAAGTCGGGCAACATGAAGGGTACATTCGTCCGAGCCCTGAAGACTGCCGCGGACACCATCAAAGGTGCTGTGGCAGATCTCAGGGCGCTGACCATGTCGGAAGAGGTAGCCCGACTTGAAGCAGCCAACGCTCAGCTTTCGGGCCAGCTGGCCGAGCTGCGCCGCGAGGTGGCCCAGATGCGCAAGCAGCCGGCTACGTTGGACGACTCGAACGTCCAGCGGATCATGGAGGAGGCGCTGCGCTCCAACCGCGAGCAGTTCGCGAAAATGCTGAACGCGCGGATGGAGGGCATCGAACGCCGCCTCCTTCCGGAGCCTAGGCTGCGACCTCCGCTGGCCGCCGATCGCAGGGCGGCGCAGGTTCCGACCGCAACCGTGGGCGTTACAGCCGAACCACTCTCCGCTGAGGTTGCGAACGACGAGGCAGCCCAACGAACCAAGCCTAAGCGGGGAAAACGCCCTAATATGGCGGCGCAAGAAGCGGCTGCGGCAGCGGCAACAAAGAGTGCCCCTCCGTCATCCTCGGGGCCGGGCAGTTCCTCGACAAGCTGGAGTGCCGTCGTTCGGAAAACGGCGACCAAGAAGGCCTCGACCAAGACCACCGAACCGGCTGCACCGGCAGCGAAGTCGAACTCGGCCAGCTCCAAAAAGAAGGCCCCTCCAAAGAGGAAACTCCGCCCTCCTCGCTCCGCCGTGATAACGATCACGCTGAGGCCCGGTGCTGTGGAGAAGGGCCTCAGATACGAAGACGTCCTGGCCCAAGCGAAGAGCCGCGTCAAGCTGAGCGAGGTCGGCTTGACTGCGGTGCGCTTTAGGGCCGCAGCGACGGGAGGGCGCATCCTGGAGATTCCGCCGGGTACCAGCGATGCAGAAAAAGCGGCGGACGCCCTCGCGTCCAAGCTCCGCGAGGCGCTTAACCCGGACGACGTCCAGGTCCATAGACCGACCAAGTGCGTCGAGTTAAGGGTCATGGACCTGGACGATTCCGTCACGGCGGAGGAGGTGGTGGCTGCGGTGGCCGAAGCTGGGGGCTGCTCTGCGGGAGCTATAAGGCCGGGGGCTATCGCTCGGGGCTCGAGTGGCTGTGGCTCCCTCTGGCTGAGCTGCCCGGTGGCTGCCGCAAAAAAGGTGGTGGAGGATGGCCGCGTAAAGGTCGGTTGGGTCTCGGCGCGGGTAACGCTGCTCGAGCCGAGGCCACTACGTTGTTACCGGTGCCTGGAGGGGGGCCATGTGGGGGCCAAATGCGACAGGGGTGTCGACCGCAGCCGTTTGTGCTTCCGGTGCGGTCAGCCCGACCACAAGGCCCGGGACTGTGCTGCCGCTGAAGCAAAGTGCGTAGTGTGCTCAGCGGCCGGTAAGCCGGCAGCCCATGCGGTCGGGTGCAAGGGCTGCCAGGGCGGCAGCAAACGGGCAGCGCCGCAGAAGGAGAGAGCGCCGCAGAAGAGAAGCGCTGCAAGCGCAGGAGTGGAGCCTATGGAGACCGCGAACTGATGGCCCTTCGTTGTCTCCAGGCCAATGTCAACCACTCTGCCAGGGCCCAGGACCTGCTAGTCCAAAGCATGGCAGAGTGGCAAGTCGGCGTTGCGGTGGTATCGGAGCCCTACCTCGTTCCCTCCCGGGACGACTGGGTCTCCGACCACGATGGAGTGGTGGCCATCGTCGCCCCTGCTGTCGCTGGCTCCCCGTCCATCGAGGGTGTAGCCAGGGGCAGAGGGTGCGTGCTCGCCGTCGTGGGCGATCTTGCAGTTGTGGGAGTCTACGCCTCTCCCAATCGGAGCCTCGCCGACTTTGAACAACAGCTGGTCGAGGTCGGGGCTCTGGTTGGGCAGGTATCACCCTGCCCGGTGATAGTTGCGGGGGACTTCAATGCCAAATCCACGGCCTGGGGTTCCCCTGCGACGGATGCCAGAGGCGAGGCTCTCGAGGAGTGGGCAGCTGCTACTGGTCTCGCGGTGATCAACAGTGGGTCGGAGAGCACGTGCGTGCGGCTACAGGGCGAATCGATTGTCGACATCACGTTCGCGTCCAACGCCCTGGCCCGCCGTGTTCGGGACTGGAGGGTGGAGACGGGTGCGGAGACACTTTCCGATCATCGGTACATCCGATTTGATGTCTCCGCGGTTCCCGTCGTCCAGCCCGCTGTTGAGCGGTCAGAAGGTCCGCGGTGGAGTCTTGGCCGTCTCGATAGCCAGTTGGCAAAAGAGGCGGCCATCGTGGAGGCCTGGGGCGCCGGTTCCGACCCGGTTGTCCAGGTCGACCGAGAGGCTGACCAACTCGGCGCCGCCCTATTCCGCATTTGCGATGTGGCGATGCCGAGAGTCAAGCCTCAGACCCCACGTCGCCGCGTCTACTGGTGGCTGCCCGAACTCCGCCAGCTGAGGAGAGCTTGCGTCGCCGCCCGTCGTCGGTACACTCGGTGCAGGAGGAGGCGAGTCCGCGACCACGCATCGGAGGAAGTCCTCTACGCCGCCTACAGGTCTGCCTGTATAACACTGCAGAAGGCCATAGCCCAGGCAAAAGAGGCGGCGTGGGAGGAGTGGCTGGCGACCCTCGAGGAGGATCCGTGGGGGAGACCGTACCGGGTCGTGAGGCAGAAGCTCCGACCCTGGACTCCCCCGGTCACCAGCAGTCTCCAGCCGCAGCTCGTGGAGCGAATCACCCACGAGCTCTTTCCCGAGCGTGGAGCGTTCGTACCACCGATGGTACCGACGAGGGATCGCGAGGATGGACAGATGGCGGACCAGGCGTACCCGGTTACCGAGGCGGAGTTGTGTGCGGCTGTCCTGAAGTTACGTTCGAAAAGGACAGCCCCTGGGCCTGACGGTATACCGGGACGCGCCCTGGCGATTGCCCTGGGCGAAATCGGCGAGAGCGTCCGGCGCCTATTTTCTGCGTGCCTGGCTCAAGGCAGGTTCCCCGATCGGTGGAAAACGGGAAAGCTCGTTCTCATCCGCAAGGAGGGACGAGCGCCCGATCAGCCGTCGGCCTACCGCCCAATCGTGCTGCTCGACGAGACGAGCAAGCTCTTTGAGCGCGTGCTTGCAGCCCGTCTTGTCAGCAGCATGGAGCCGGGCCTTAGCGAATGGCAATTTGGTTTTCGCCCCGGTCGCTCGACGCTGGACGCAGTCGCCAGGGTGAGGCAGCTCGCAGAGGAGGAAGTTTCTCGGGGTGGGGTGTTGATGGCAGTGTCGCTCGATATCTCCAACGCCTTTAACACCCTGCCCTGGGAGGTCATATTGGAGGGCCTCAAGTATCATGATGTCCCGGCCTACCTGCGTCGAACCATCGCCGACTACTTTGTGGGCCGAGCAGTCGTCTACCCGACAAGGGATGGTTCGAGCAGGAGGATGATGACGTGCGGTGTTCCACAGGGCTCGGTCTTAGGGCCACTCCTGTGGAACATCGGATACGACTGGGTGCTGCGCGGGGCCACTCTGCGGGGGGTCAGCGTCACCTGTTACGCTGACGACACCCTCGTGTCGGCCCGCGGCAGCTCCCACCGGGAGGCGGCGTATCTGGCCACGGCGGGTGTGGCACATGCGGTCCACCGCATCCGCGCCCTGGGCCTCGAGGTGGCATTACACAAATCCGAGGCCCTAGTGTTTCATGGGCCTCGGAACGCCCCACCTCGGGGGATGGCCATCACTGTCGGCGGAACTTCCATCACCGTCGGGTCGACGATGAAGTACCTGGGACTCGTCCTCGACGGCAGGTGGAAGTTCGACGAGCACTTCCGGCGCTTGGCCCCAAGACTGGTGGCTGCAGCCGGAGCGCTGGGGCGGCTACTGCCAAACATCGGAGGGCCGGGTGCCCCCTGCAGGCGCCTGTACACCGGCGTGATACGCTCGATGGCGCTCTACGGAGCGCCGATATGGGCGGACGTCCTGAGTGCTCGCAACGTGGCCTCGCTGCGACGTCCGCAGCGGGCCATGGCGCTCAGGGCGGCTCGGGCGTACCGCACGGTGTCCTACACGGCAGCCACCTTGCTCTCCGGAAGCCCGCCATGGGACCTCGAGGCCGAAGTCAGCTCGAGTGTCTTCTGGCGGGTCAAGGGAGCGAGAGCGGCGGGTAACCGGCCCCACCCTTGTGAGGTCCGACAGTGGCGGGAAGAGGCCCGCGAAAACCTCCTCCTCAAATGGGCGGAAAGGCTACGAGTTCCGGGTGCCAGTGGGGAACTCGTAGCGGCCATTCGGCCTGTTTTGAAAGAGTGGGTCGAACGCAAACACGGCCCACTCACGTACCACCTGACGCAGCTCATGACCGGTCACGGCTGCTTCGCCAAGTACTTGTGCGAAGTGGTCGGGAGAGAGCCGTCGGTGGTATGTCACCATTGTGGCGATGGAGCCGTGGACACGGCCGAGCACACGCGCGCAGAGTGCCCAGCTTGGGCGGAGCCTCGCGCAGCCCTGTCCACGGCATTCGGTGGAGACGTGACGCTTCCGGCGATTGTAAAAAGGATGGCCGCCAGTGAAGAAGCGTGGGCGGCAATGCGTGACTTCAGCGAACACGTTATGTCCGCGAAGGAACACGCAGAACGGCAGCGGGAGGACGACACCGGCTCCCTCCCTCTGCGCCGAAGGCGGTCTGGTCGGCGGCGACGTGCGTTCGCAGGTCGCACGTTGCCGCAATGACCTGGCCTGAGTGTGGTTGGCGGCGGAGCCAGCCACCTGATCCGCTGCGGGGCGTCGGCCCCTGACGCCTGGCCTCCAGTGGCGGACTCGGGGGAGTCCGTCACAGCACAGACGGAGGCGGAGTTGGAAGGCGCGCCTTAACATCCTGGCGCGCCTTTGAGGCGGGTCGCCGTTTAGCGACTGCCGCTGGCAGGGTCGCGGTTGCAAGCCAACGCGTTCCCGTGGCCCTGCCGCCTTGCGGAGAGGCGGAATTTCGAGGAGGTTTTAGTGGGTAGGACGGGGCCTTCTGCCCCGTGAGTCCCACATACCCGTCCCGGTCCCCCGACCGGGCGGCAGGCGTAAATGCCTTTCCTCCTCGTTAAACAAAAAAAAAAAAACAAAAAAAAAAAAAAAAAAAAAAAAAAAGGTTAGGTTAGGTTAGGTTAGGTTAGGTTAGGGGGCAGGTCAGTCACCTCCACGTGGTGCACCCTGGGCAACGGGGTCGATAAGCATTACAGCTTCGATGTTTTTCCGGAGTGCTGTCGACAACGGCTAACGACTGACGCGGCGGTGATCTCGTTTCCCGGTTTTGGGAACGAGATTCTGCGCCCACTTCTTTACAAGTGGGCGCCGCGAGGGGGGAGAATAGATATATATTTATTTATTTATATTTATACATTTCGGAGGGACCCGCGTTTTGGGTCACGTGACGCACACGGCAACTTTATTGGTTGCTGGGTCTTCGGGGTCCTTTTGGGCTGCCGTAGACAATAGGTAGGGAGAGGCGGGTTTGCTCAGTTTCGGCGTCGACTCTGAGTAAACAAGACTATTGTCACCGCCTCTCAAACTCGTTTCCCCATCTGGGTGTTGTGGATCATGTCTCGCAGCCTGTGGTGGGACCGAGGGCCTTGCCTTAACCGGCCGGGCCGAGAGGAGCCAACCTCATTAAAAAACATTAGGTTAGAGATCCCGTGATACCGCCCGACCTCACGGTGTAATAGGGTTACCAGGGTACAGGGGGCACTGCCTTGGTGGACTTTTTATTTCCCCCATACTCGTGGGATCAATTATGGCTTTGAACTCAAAAAATAACGAAAACGGACCTGATGCCTTACGATCGGATAACGACGAAATGGCGGTTGATGCGGGCGCCCCGATGGCGCGCGCAGAAACCCACGACCTTGGCGCTAAAAAGGAGCTGGTTGTCCGACTGGAACGACTCTCTGAGTCCGACTCGTCGGTCGCCAGCGTCGCTTGCTCGACGGATAGGCAAAGACGGAAAGGGGAGAAGCGATCTCTTCCTAGAGAGAGCTTCTCGGGCTCCGACAGCGATGCGAGCGCGCAGTCTAGAGACTGCGGCTCGGAGGCATCGGTCGGTAGATGGCTAAAGCCATCATCCAAAAGGGGGCGTGGTCGACCGACCACTACTGGGCACTACGTTGGCGTCAACGTAGAGATGGCAAAGGAGCAGCGCTTCCAGGCGGAGGATGCGCTCGCTGCCTACAGTGCCAAGGCCAAGGTGGCCATCGAAGAGAGGGCGGCACGTCTTAGAAACCGTTGTGGGATCGAAGACGTGCCGCAGACGTCTGCTGGACTGGATGCAACAGTCCAGGAGGCGATCAACGTAGTGGTGCAGGTTGCCGACAAGTCGAGCAACCTAAAAGGCACCTTCGTTCGGGCCCTTAAGACGGCCGCTGACACCATTAAAGGTGCGGTGGCCGATCTGAGGGCCCTTACCGTCACGGAGGAGGTCGCCCGCCTGGAAGTAGCCAATGCGCAACTTTCGGGCCAATTGGCCGAACTCCGCCGAGAGGTCGCCCAGATGCGGCAACAGCCTGCTGCGAGCAGCGTGGCCGCATCTGACCTCCAAAAGGTCATGGAGGAGGCGCTGCGCGCTAACCGCGAGCAGTTCAGCGTAATGCTGAACGCTCGCTTCGAGGGTATAGAAGGCCGCCTCCTTCCAGAACCTCGTCTGCGACCTTCGCTGGCCGCCGACAAGAGAGCGGAGCAGGCTTCGAAAGCCAAAGACGCTCCAGCCGTCGTAGAGGTGGCCAAGCCGAAGCGGGCGAGACGCCCGAACTTGGCTGCCCAAGAAGCGGCGACGAGTCGAGGGAACGCTCCTTCGTCATCAGCGGAGACAGAAGCCGCGCCGATTCCGTGGAGCGCTGTCGTTGGGAGAAAATCCCAAAAGACAGCCAGAAAATCGGTGGCGGCGGCGAAGCGGACTCCTACAAAGGAGTCCAAAAAGGCGGCCGGCAAATCGGCCGCTGCGGCGAAAAAGCAGATTCCTAAGGAATCTCAAAAGTACAAGAGCGGGAAAAAGCTCCGCCCTCCTCGCACTGAGGTGATTACTTTAAAGTTAAAGCCCGATGCTGAGGAGAGGGGCGTTAAGTACGAGCAGGTTTTGGCTCAAGCTAAGAGCCAAATAAACCTGCGAGAGGTCGGCCTGACTACGGTGCGATTCCGTATGGCAGCCACGGGGGCACGGATCCTCGAGATACCGCCGGGCACTAAGGAGGCAGATAAGGCGGCAGATGCCCTAGCGGGCAGGCTCCGCGAGGTCCTCAGCCCGGATGTCGTCCAGGTCAATCGACCGACTAAGTGTGCGGAACTTAGGGTGATGGACTTGGACGACTCGGTCACGGCGGAGGAAGTCGTCGCAGCGGTCGCCGCAGACGGAGGCTGCTCTGTCGGAGCGATCAGACCGGGAGCTATTGCTCGGGGCCCGAGCGGCTCTGGCTCGCTCTGGTTGAGCTGCCCAGTAGCGGCAGCCAAAAAGGTAGTGGAGGCTGGTCGGATTAGGGTCGGGTGGGTCTCGGCACGAGTGTTACTGCTCGAGCCCAGACCGCTCCGCTGCTTCCGGTGTCTCGAGGGGGGTCACATGGGGGTCAAGTGTGACAGGGGCGTGGATCGCAGCCGGCTGTGCTTCCGTTGCGGTCAGCCCGATCACAAGGCACGCGAGTGCTCAGCCGCCGACGCAAATTGCGTCGCCTGCGCAGCGGCTGGTAAGCCAGCGGCTCATGCCGTTGGCAGCAAAAGGTGCCAGAGCGGGAAAGCTCGCGTGGCACCGAAACAAGGCAAAGTGAGGACGAACGGCCCCGCAGCCGCGTCCTCACGGGCACAGGTGGAGACAATGGAGACCGCATAGTGATGGCCTTACATTGTCTCCAAGCCAACGTTAACCACTCTGCGAGGGCTCAGGACCTTCTAGTCCAAAGCATGGCAGAGTGGCAAATTAACGTGGCGGTGGTGTCGGAGCCCTACTTCGTTCCCTCGCGGGACGATTGGGTATCCGATCATGACCGAGTGGTGGCCATCGTCGCCCCCGCTGTGGCCGGCTCCCCGGCCATCGAGGGCGTCGCGAAGGGTAGGGGGTACGTTCTGGCCGTCGTCGGCGGTGTGGCGGTCGTCGGCGTCTACGCCTCACCCAATCGGAGTCTCGCCGAGTTCGAGCGAATGCTGGTCGAGGTCGGGGCTCTGGTTGGGCAAATATCGCCCACCTCTGTGTTGGTCGCGGGGGATTTCAACGCCAAATCAACGGCTTGGGGTTCCCCAGCGACTGATGCACGAGGTGAGGTTTTGGTGGAGTGGGCCACATCACTGGGACTCGTAGTCCTCAACAGTGGGTCGGAGAGCACGTGCGTGCGGTGGCAGGGCGAATCGATCGTGGACATCACGTTCGCGTCCAACGCCCTGGCCCGCCGTGTTCGCGATTGGAGAGTGGAGACGCGCGTGGAGACCCTGTCCGACCACCGGTACATCCGGTTCGGTGTCTCTGCGTTTCCCGTCTCTCCTACTGGGGACGCTCCGCCCGCTGCTGGACGGCTGGACGGACCGCGTTGGTGCCTGGGCCGTCTCGACAGCCAGCTGGCGAAAGAGGCGGCCATCGTAGAAGCCTGGGGGGCCGGTTCCGACCCGGTAGTCCGAGTCGACACAGAGGCCGACGAAATCGGCGCCGCCCTATCTCGCATTTGCGATGCGGCGATGCCGCGGGCAAAACCGTTCACGCCGCGCCGACGGTTGTACTGGTGGCGCCCAGAACTCCGCCAGCTGCGCAAAGCTTGCGTGGCAGCGCGCCGACGGTACAGTCGGTGCAGGAGGAGAAGGGTCCGCGACCATGACGCGGAAGGCGTCTTTTACGCCGCCTACAGGGCCGCCTGCCAAACGCTGCAGAAGGCCATAGCCCAGGCCAAAGAGGTGGCGTGGGGGGAATGGCTAGCGACGCTCGAAAGAGACCCGTGGGGGAGACCGTACCGTGTCGTACGGCAAAAGCTCCGACCCTGGGCTCCGCCGCTAACCAGCAGTCTCCAGCCGTTACTCCTGGAGACTGTAGTGGACACACTCTTTCCAGAAAGGGGAGAATTCACGCCGCCGGCCATGGCGCCCATCACCGGACCTCGCGAGTTCGAGGATCAGGTGACTCCGGTCACTGAGACGGAGTTACAGGCGGCCGCCCTGAAACTCCGGTCGAAGAGGACAGCCCCGGGGCCCGATGGCATCCCGGGGCGCGCCTTGGCGATCGCGTTGGACGAGATGAGCGACAGCATTCGGCACCTCTTCACCGCGTGCTTCGCTCAGGGTAGGTTTCCGCAACGGTGGAAAACGGGCAGACTCGTTCTGATCCGTAAAGAAGGGCGCCCGCCCGATCAGCCTTCGGCCTACCGCCCGATAGTGTTGCTCGACGAGACGAGCAAGCTATTCGAGCGTGTGCTCGCTACCCGTCTCGTGGGTAGCATGGAGCCGGGCCTTAACGAGCGGCAGTATGGTTTTCGACCTGGCCGTTCTACACTAGACGCGATCGCCAGGGTACGGGACCTGGCAGAGGAGGAGGTCTCTCGGGGTGGGGTCGTGATTGCAGTGTCATTGGATATATCCAATGCCTTCAACACCCTACCCTGGGAAGTAGTTTTGGAGGCATTGCGCTTTCACAATGTCCCGAGCTACTTGAGGCGTACCGTGGCCGACTATTTTTCGGGCAGAGCGGTGGCCTACCCGACGAGGGAGGGCTGGGGTAGGAAGACGTTGTCGTGCGGTGTTCCGCAGGGGTCGGTCCTAGGGCCGCTCTTGTGGAACATAGGGTACGACTGGGTGCTGCGCGGGGCCACCTTGCGGGGGGTCAGCGTAACGTGCTACGCTGACGACACCCTCGTGTCGGCCCGTGGCCGCTCCTATCGAGAGGCGGCCTATCTCGCTACGGCGGGTGTGGCACATGTCGTGCACCGCATCCGCGCTTTGGGTCTAGAGGTTGCCCTGCACAAGTCCGAGGCACTCGTATTCCACGGGCCACGGAACGGGCCACCACGGGGGGCAACCATCACAGTGGGCGGAATTTCCATCACCGTCGGGTCGACGATGAGATATCTCGGACTCGTTCTCGACGGTAGGTGGAATTTCGAAGAGCACTTCAGGTGCTTGGCCCCGAGGTTGGTGGCCGCAGCCGGAGCGCTGGGGTCGATCCTTCCGAACGTCGGGGGCCCAGGAGGCGCCTGCAGGCGCTTGTACGCCGGTGTCGTTCGCTCGATGGCGCTCTACGGGGCGCCGATATGGGCGGACGCACTGAGCGCCCGAAACGTCGCCTCGCTGCGACGTCCGCAGCGGATCATAGCGCTCAGAGCGGCTCGTGCGTACCGCACGGTGTCGTACACCGCAGCGTGTCTGCTCGCCGGAAGCCCGCCATGGGACCTCGAGGCCGAGGCCAATTCGAGCGTCTACTGGAGGGTCAAGGCGGCGACAGCAGAGGAGAACCGGCCACACCCTCGTGAGGTTCGCCAATGGCGCGAAGAGGCCCGCCAAAGTCTCTTCGCCAAATGGTCGGAGAGACTGGGTGTCCCGGGTACTAGTCGCGAACTCGTGGAGGCCATTCGGCCTGTTCTACAGGAGTGGGTCGAGCGCAAGCACGGCCCATCCACCTATCACCTCGCGCAGCTCTTGACCGGGCACGGGTGCTTTGCCAAGTACCTGTGCGAGGTGGTGGGCAGGGAACCATCGACGTTGTGCCACCACTGTGGCAACGGAGCCGTGGATACGGCCGAACACACGCGCGCAGAGTGCCCAGCCTGGGCGGAGCCTCGCGCGGTCCTATCCACGGCTATAGGAGGGGACGTGTCGCTTCCGGCCATCATCGAGAGAATGGCCGGAAACAAAGAGGCCTGGTCGGCTGTTTGTACGTTTAGCGACGCCGTAATGTCGCAAAAGGAGACGGCGGAGCGAGAGCGGGAGGACGATCCCGACTCGCTCCCGCAGCGTCGTAGGAGACCAGGTCGCCGGCGGCGAGCCTTCGCAAGGCGAACGCTGCCGCCGCCGTGATGTGGTGTGGTCGGTTCTGACCAATCGTGGGGCGTCGTCGAAAGACGCCCGGCCTCCAGTAATGGACTCGAGGGAGTCTGCTGAGGCAGAGTAGGAAAGTGCGCCTTAGCGTACTTTAGAGTCGGGTCGCCTAGCAGCGACGACCGCTGGCGGGGTCGCGGTTGCAAGCCAACAGCGTTCCCGTAGCCCCGCCGTCTTGCGCGAGACGAATTTACGAGGTGGTTTTAGTGGGTAGGACGGAGCCTTCAGCTCCGGGCAGGGAATTTTTCTTTCCCCGTGAGTCCCACATTTTCCGTTCCGGTCCCGGGACCGGGCGACCAATGCGTAAATGCATTTCCCCTCGTTAAAAAAAAAAAAAAAAAAAAAAAAAAAAAAAAAAAAAAAAAAAAAGGTTAGGTTAGGTTAGGTTAGGTTAGGTTAGGTTAGGTTAGGTTAGGTTAGGTTAGGTTAGGTTAGGTTAGGTTAGGTTAGGTTAGGTTAGGTTAGGTTGGGGGGCAGGTCAGTCACCTCCACGTGGTGCACCCTGGGCAACGGGGTCGATAAGCATTACAGCTTCGATGTTTTTCCGGAGTGCTGTCGACAACGGCTAACGACTGACGCGGCGGTGATCTCGTTTCCCGGTTTTGGGAACGAGATTCTGCGCCCACTTCTTTACAAGTGGGCGCCGCGAGGGGGGAGGATAGATAGATATATATTTATTTATTTATATTTTACATTTCGGAGGGACCCGCGTTTTGGGTCACGCGACGCACACGGCGACTTTATTGGTTGCTGGGTCTTCGGGGTCCTTTTGGGCTGCCGTAGACAATAGGTAGGGAGAGGCGGGTTTGCTCAGTTTCGGCGTCGACTCTGAGTAAACAAGACTATTGTCACCGCCTCTCAAACTCGTTTCCCCATCCGGGTGTTGTGGATCATGTCTCGCAGCCTGTGGTGGGACCGAGGGCCTTGCCTTAACCGGCCGGGCCGAGAGGAGCCAACCTCATTAAAAAACATTAGGTTAGAGATCCCGTGATACCGCCCGACCTCACGGTGTAATAGGGTTACCAGGGTACAGGGGGCACTGCCTTGGTGGACTTTTTATTTCCCCCATACTCGTGGGATCAATTATGGCCTTAAACTCTAAAAATAACGATTTAGCCTTACGTTTGGATACCGACGAAATGGCGGTTGATGCGGGCGCCCCGATGGCGCGCGCAGAAACCCACGACATTGGCGCTAAAAAGGAGCTGGTTGTCCGACTGGAACGACTCTCTGAGTCCGACTCGTCGGTCGCCAGCGTCGCTTGCTTGACGGATAGGCAAAGACGAAAAGGGGAGAAGCGATCTCTTCCTAGAGAGAGCTTCTCGGGCTCCGACAGCGATGCGAGCGCGCAGTCTAGAGACTGCGGCTCGGAGGCATCGGTCGGTAGATGGCTGAAGCCATCGTCCAAAAGGGGGCGTGGTCGACCGACCACTACTGGGCACTACGTTGGCTTCAACATAGAGATGGCAAAGGAGCAGCGCTTCCAGGCGGAGGATGCGCTCGCTGCCTACAGTGCCAAGGCCAAGGTGGCCATCGAAGAGAGGGCGGCACGTCTTAGAAACCGTTGTGGGATCGAAGACGTGCCGCAGACGTCTGCTGGACTGGATGCAACAGTCCAGGAGGCGATCAACGTAGTGGTGCAGGTTGCCGACAAGT
This sequence comes from Nymphalis polychloros, assembly GCA_905220585.2. Lineage (NCBI taxonomy): Eukaryota > Metazoa > Arthropoda > Insecta > Lepidoptera > Nymphalidae > Nymphalis > Nymphalis polychloros. The sequence continues at coordinate 12,260,756 of HG992259.1, forward strand.
CGAGCAACCTAAAAGGCACCTTCGTTCGGGCCCTTAAGACGGCCGCTGACACTATTAAAGGTGCGGTGGCCGATCTGAGGGCCCTTACCGTCACGGAGGAGGTCGCCCGCCTGGAAGTAGCCAATGCGCAACTTTCGGGCCAATTGGCCGAACTCCGCCGAGAGGTCGCCCAGATGCGGCAACAGCCTGTTGCGAGCAGCGTGGCCGCATCTGACCTCCAAAAGGTCATGGAGGAGGCGCTGCGCGCTAACCGCGAGCAGTTCAGCGTAATGCTGAACGCTCGCTTCGAGGGTATAGAAGGCCGCCTCCTTCCAGAACCTCGTCTGCGACCTCCGCTGGCCGCCGACAAGAGAGCGGAGCAGGCTTCGAAAGCCAAAGACGCTCCAGCCGTCGTAGAGGTGGCCAAGCCGAAGCGGGCGAGACGCCCGAACTTGGCTGCCCAAGAAGCGGCGACGAGTCGAGGGAACGCTCCTTCGTCATCAGCGGAGACAGAAGCCGCGCCGATTCCGTGGAGCGCTGTCGTTGGGAGAAAATCCCAAAAGACAGCCAGCAAATCGGTGGCGGCGGCGAAGCGGACTCCTACAAAGGAGTCCAAAAAGGCGGCCGGCAAATCGGCCGCTGCGGCGAAAAAGCAGATTCCTAAGGAATCTCAAAAGTACAAGAGCGGGAAAAAGCTCCGCCCTCCTCGCACTGAGGTGATTACTTTAAAGTTAAAGCCCGATGCTGAGGAGAGAGGCGTTAAGTACGAGCAGGTTTTGGCTCAAGCTAAGAGCCAAATAAACCTGCGAGAGGTCGGCCTGACTACGGTGCGATTCCGTATGGCAGCCACGGGGGCACGGATCCTCGAGATACCGCCGGGCACTAAGGAGGCAGATAAGGCGGCAGATGCCCTTGCGGGCAGGCTCCGCGAGGTCCTCAGCCCGGACGTCGTCCAGGTCAATCGACCGACTAAGTGCGCGGAACTTAGGGTGATGGACTTGGACGACTCGGTCACGGCGGAGGAAGTCGTCGCAGCGGTCGCCGCAGACGGAGGCTGCTCTGTCGGAGCGATCAGACCGGGAGCTATTGCTCGGGGCCCGAGCGGCTCTGGCTCGCTCTGGCTGAGCTGCCCAGTAGCGGCAGCCAAAAAGGTAGTGGAGGCTGGTCGGATTAGGGTCGGGTGGGTCTCGGCACGAGTGTTACTGCTCGAGCCCAGACCGCTCCGCTGCTTCCGGTGTCTCGAGGGGGGTCACATGGGGGTCAAGTGTGACAGGGGCGTGGATCGCAGCCGGCTGTGCTTCCGTTGCGGTCAGCCCGATCACAAGGCACGCGAGTGCTCAGCCGCCGACGCAAATTGCGTCGCCTGCGCAGCGGCTGGTAAGCCAGCGGCTCATGCCGTTGGCAGCAAAAGGTGCCAGAGCGGGAAAGCTCGCGTGGCACCGAAACAAGGCAAAGTGAGGACGAACGGCCCCGCAGCCGCGTCCTCACGGGCACAGGTGGAGACAATGGAGACCGCATAGTGATGGCCTTACATTGTCTCCAAGCCAACGTTAACCACTCTGCGAGGGCTCAGGACCTTCTAGTCCAAAGCATGGCAGAGTGGCAAATTAACGTGGCGGTGGTGTCGGAGCCCTACTTCGTTCCCTCGCGGGACGATTGGGTATCCGATCACGACCGAGTGGTGGCCATCGTCGCCCCCGCTGTGGCCGGCTCCCCGGCCATAGAGGGCGTTGCGAAGGGTAGGGGGTACGTTCTGGCCGTCGTCGGCGGTGTGGCGGTCGTCGGCGTCTACGCCTCACCCAATCGGAGTCTCGCCGAGTTCGAGCGAATGCTGGTCGAGGTCGGGGCTCTGGTTGGGCAAATATCGCCCACCTCTGTGTTGGTCGCGGGGGATTTCAACGCCAAATCAACGGCTTGGGGTTCCCCAGCGACTGATGCACGAGGTGAGGTTTTGGTGGAGTGGGCCACATCACTGGGACTCGTAGTCCTCAACAGTGGGTCGGAGAGCACGTGCGTGCGGTGGCAGGGCGAATCGATCGTGGACATCACGTTCGCGTCCAACGCCCTGGCCCGCCGTGTTCACGATTGGAGAGTGGAGACGCGCGTGGAGACCCTGTCCGACCACCGGTACATCCGGTTCGGTGTCTCTGCGTTTCCCGTCTCTCCTACTGGGGACGCTCCGCCCGCTGCTGGACGGCTGGACGGACCGCGTTGGTGCCTGGGCCGTCTCGACAGCCAGCTGGCGAAAGAGGCGGCCATCGTAGAAGCCTGGGGGGCCGGTTCCGACCCGGTAGTCCGAGTCGACACAGAGGCCGACGAAATCGGTGCCGCCCTGTCTCGCATTTGCGATGCGGCGATGCCGCGGGCAAAACCGCACACGCCGCGCCGACGGTTGTACTGGTGGCGCCCAGAACTCCGCCAGCTGCGCAAAGCTTGCGTGGCAGCGCGCCGACGGTACAGTCGGTGCAGGAGGAGAAGGGTCCGCGACCATGACGCGGAAGGCGTCTTTTACGCCGCCTACAGGGCCGCCTGCCAAACGCTGCAGAAGGCCATAGCCCAGGCCAAAGAGGTGGCGTGGGGGGAATGGCTGGCGACGCTCGAAAGAGACCCGTGGGGGAGACCGTACCGTGTCGTACGGCAAAAGCTCCGACCCTGGGCTCCGCCGCTAACCAGCAGTCTCCAGCCGTTACTCCTGGAGACTGTAGTGGACACACTCTTTCCAGAAAGGGGAGAATTCACGCCGCCGGCCATGGCGCCCATCACCGGACCTCGCGAGTTCGAGGATCAGGTGATTCCGGTCACTGAGACGGAGTTACAGGCGGCCGCCCTGAAACTCCGGTCGAAGAGGACAGCCCCGGGGCCCGATGGCATCCCGGGGCGCGCCTTGGCGATCGCGTTGGACGAGATGAGCGACAGCATTCGGCACCTCTTCACCGCGTGCTTCGCTCAGGGTAGGTTTCCGCAACGGTGGAAAACGGGCAGACTCGTTCTGATCCGTAAAGAAGGGCGCCCGCCCGATCAGCCTTCGGCTTACCGCCCGATAGTGTTGCTCGACGAGACGAGCAAGCTATTCGAGCGTGTGCTCGCTACCCGTCTCGTGGGTAGCATGGAGCCGGGCCTTAACGAGCGGCAGCATGGTTTTCGACCTGGCCGTTCTACACTAGACGCGATCGCCAGGGTACGGGACCTGGCAGAGGAGGAGGTCTCTCGGGGTGGGGTCGTGATTGCAGTGTCATTGGATATATCCAATGCCTTCAACACCCTACCCTGGGAAGTAGTTTTGGAGGCATTGCGCTTTCACAATGTCCCGAGCTACTTGAGGCGTACCGTGGCCGATTATTTTTCGGGCAGAGCGGTGGCCTACCCGACGAGGGAGGGCTGGGGTAGGAAGACGTTGTCGTGCGGTGTTCCGCAGGGGTCGGTCCTAGGGCCGCTCTTGTGGAACATAGGGTACGACTGGGTGCTGCGCGGGGCCACTTTGCGGGGGGTCAGCGTAACGTGCTACGCTGACGACACCCTCGTGTCGGCCCGGGGCCGCTCCTATCGAGAGGCGGCCTATCTCGCTACGGCGGGTGTGGCACACGTTGTGCACCGCATCCGCACTTTGGGTCTAGAGGTCGCCCTGCACAAGTCCGAGGCACTCGTATTTCACGGGCCACGGAACGGGCCACCACCGGGGGCAACCATCACAGTGGGCGGAATTTCCATCGCCGTCGGGTCGACGATGAGATATCTCGGACTCGTTCTCGACGGTAGGTGGAATTTCGAAGAGCACTTCAGGTGCTTGGCCCCGAGGTTGGTGGCCGCAGCCGGAGCGCTGGGGTCGATCCTTCCGAACGTCGGGGGGCCAGGAGGCGCCTGCAGGCGCTTGTACGCCGGTGTCGTTCGCTCGATGGCGCTCTACGGGGCGCCGATATGGGCGGACGCACTGAGCGCCCGAAACGTCGCCTCGCTGCGACGTCCGCAGCGGATTATAGCGCTCAGAGCGGCTCGTGCGTACCGCACGGTGTCGTACACCGCAGCGTGTCTGCTCGCCGGAAGCCCGCCATGGGACCTCGAGGCCGAGGCCAATTCGAGCGTCTACTGGAGGGTCAAGGCAGCGACAGCAGAGGAGAACCGGCCACACCCTCGTGAGGTTCGCCAATGGCGCGAAGAGGCCCGCCAAAGTCTCTTCGCCAAATGGTCAGAGAGACTGGGTGTCCCGGGTACTAGCCGGGAACTCGTGGAGGCCATTCGGCCTGTTCTACAGGAGTGGGTCGAGCGCAAGCACGGCCCATCCACCTATCACCTCGCGCAGCTCTTGACCGGGCACGGGTGCTTTGCCAAGTACCTGTGCGAGGTGGTGGGCAGGGAACCATCGACGTTGTGCCACCACTGTGGCAACGGAGCCGTGGATACGGCCGAACACACGCGCGCAGAGTGCCCAGCTTGGGCGGAGCCTCGCGCGGTCCTATCCACGGCTATAGGAGGGGACGTGTCGCTTCCGGCCATCATCGAGAGAATGGCCGGAAGCAAAGAGGCCTGGTCGGCTGTTTGTACGTTTAGCGACGCCGTAATGTCGCAAAAGGAGACGGCGGAGCGAGAGCGGGAGGACGATCCCGACTCGCTCCCGCAGCGTCGGAGGAGACCAGGTCGCCGGCGGCGAGCCTTCGCAGGGCGAACGCTGCCGCCGCCGTGATGTGGTGTGGTCGGTTCTGACCAATCGTGGGGCGTCGTCGAAAGACGCCCGGCCTCCAGTAATGGACTCGAGGGAGTCTGCTGAGGCAGAGTAGGAAAGTGCGCCTTAGCGTACTTTAGAGTCGGGTCGCCTAGCAGCGACGACCGCTGGCGTGGTCGCGGTTGCAAGCCAACAGCGTTCCCGTAGCCCCGCCGTCTTGCGCGAGACGAATTTACGAGGTGGTTTTAGTGGGTAGGACGGAGCCTTCAGCTCCGGGCAGGGAATTTTTCTTTCCCCGTGAGTCCCACATTTTCCGTTCCGGTCCCGGGACCGGGCGACCAATGCGTAAAGGCATTTCCCCTCGTTAAAAAAAAAAAAAAAAAAAAAAAAAAAAAAAAAAAAAAAAAAAAAAAAAAGGTTAGGTTAGGTTGGGGTGCAAGTCAGTCACCTCCACGTGGTGCACCCTGGGCAACGGGGTCGACAAGCATACCGATGTTTTCTCGGAGTGCCTGTCGACCACGGCTAAGACTGACACGACGGTTGTGTCACGGGTCGCTCCTGGTACTTCTCTGTTTAGCAGAGTGGACTGTGTGAGCGGCTTCGTGGCAAATGGAGTGGGAGTTTTCGTTTTTTACGTCTTTGTGATGTTATTTTATGTACAATTGTTGTTGTTTGTTTTACAAGTTGTTTTTATATAAAATTTTTATTTGTTGTAAATAGCCTATTATTTGTTGCTGGGTCTCCAGAGACCAGTGGTGGGAGAGGCGGGTTTGCTCAGTTTCGGTATCGACTCTGAGTAAACAAGACTTTTGTCACCGCCTCTCAAACTCGTTTCCCCACCCGGGTGTTGTGGATCATGTCTCGCAGCCTGTGGTGGGACCGAGGGCCTTGCCTTAACCGGCCGGGCCAAGAGGAGCCAACCTCACTAAAAAACATTAGTTTAGAGATCCCGTGATACCGCCCGACCTCACGGTGTAATAGGGTTACCAGGGTACAGGGGGCACTGCCCTGGTGGACTTTTATTTCCCCCACACTCGTGGGACTAATTATGCCATTTTCTAAACCTAAAAACGATAAAAGACAAGAGACTGGAATACGATCGGAAATCGATGACATAGCGGTGGAGGCGGGCGCCCCGATGGCGCGCGCTGAAACCAACGACACTGGCGTTCTAAAAGGACTAACGATTCGGCTGGAACGACTCTCTGAGTCGGACTCCTCGGTCTGCAGCATGCAGTCCGTGGAATCGGCGGAAAATCAAAAGCGGAGTAGAGGAGAAAAGCGGAGCCACGCTGGGGATAGCTGCTCGGGCTCGGAGAGCGACGCGAGCGTCCAGCTGAGCGACAAATCCGAATCCTCAGCCAGCAGGTGGCTCAAACCCGCTAACAAGAGGGGGCGTGGCCGTCCGCCTACTCATGGTAGGTTTGTTGGACTGGGGAAGACACAGACGGAGCTCAGTCTAACTAAGAAAGATAACCTCCAGGCGGAAGATTCGTTGGCCGCCTATAACGAAGCGGCCAAGGTGGCGATTGAAGAAAGGGCGGCCCGTATGAGAAACCGCCAACCATCTGCAGCTGAGGACGTGCCGAAGACGTCCGCCGCTCTGGACGCAGCGGTCCAACAGGCACTTGACGTGGTGTTACAGGTTGCTAATAAGTCGGGCAACATGAAGGGAACATTCGTCCGAGCCCTGAAGACTGCCGCGGACACCATCAAAGGTGCTGTGGCAGATCTCAGGGCGCTGACCATGTCGGAAGAGGTTGCCCGACTTGAAGCAGCCAACGCTCAGCTTTCGGGCCAGCTGGCCGAGCTGCGCCGCGAGGTGGCCCAAATGCGAAAACAGCCGGCTACGTTGGACGACTCGAACGTCCAGCGGATCATGGAGGAGGCGCTGCGCTCCAACCGCGAGCAGTTCGCGAAAATGTTGAACGCGCGGATGGAAGGTATAGAACGCCGCCTCCTTCCGGAGCCTCGGCTGCGACCTCCGCTGGCCGCCGATCGCAGGGCGGCGCAGGTCCCAGCCGCAACTGTGAGTGCCACAGCAGAACCGCCCTCCACTGAGGCTGCGAACGTCGAGGCAGCCCAACGAAGGACCAAGCATAAACGGGCAAAACGCCCGAATATGGCCGCCCAAGAAGCGGCAGCGGCGGCGGCCACAAAGAATGCCCCTCCATCGTCTTCGCAGCCAGGAAGTGCTCCGACAACCTGGAGCGCCGTCGTTCGACGAACGTCTAAAAAGACGACCACCGAACCGGCGGCATCGACGAAGTCCACCGGTGCAGCTAAACAGGCCCCCAAGAATCCCAAGAGGAAACTCCGCCCACCTCGCTCCGCCGTGATTACGATCACGCTAAAGCCCGGTGCCTCCGAGAAGGGCCTCAAGTACGAGACTGTCCTGGCCCAAGCGAAGAGCCGCATCAAGTTGAGCGAGGTCGGCTTGACTGCGGTGCGCTTCAGGGCAGCAGCCACAGGAGGACGCATACTGGAGGTCCCGCCGGGCACCAGCGATGCGGAAAAAGCGGCGGACGCCCTCGCATCCAAGCTTCGCGAGGTGCTAAACCCGGACGACGTCCAGGTTCATAGGCCGACCAAGTGCGTCGAGCTAAGGGTCATGGACCTGGACGATTCCGTCACGGCGGAGGAGGTGGTGGCTGCGGTGGCCGAAGCTGGGGGCTGCTCCGCGGGAGCTATAAGGCCCGGGGCTATTGCTCGGGGCTCGAGTGGCTCTGGCTCCCTCTGGCTGAGCTGCCCGGTGGCCGCCGCAAAAAAGGTGGTGGAGAATGGCCGCGTAAAGGTCGGTTGGGTCTCGGCGCGAGTAACGCTGCTCGAGCCGAGGCCACTGCGTTGTTACCGGTGCCTGGAGGGGGGCCACGTGGGGGCCAAATGTGACAGGGGTGTGGACCGCAGCCGTTTGTGCTTCCGCTGCGGTCAACCGGACCACAAGGCCCGGGAATGTGCTGCCCCGGTGGCAAAATGTGTGGTCTGTTCAGCGGCCGGTAAGCCAGCAGCCCATGCGGTCGGATGCAAGGGCTGCCAGGGCGGCAGAAAACGAGCAGCGCCGCAGAAGGGCAGAGTGGCTACGACAGGCTCCGTAGCCACTCCTGCAAGTATCGAGGCGGAGCCAATGGAGACAGCGCACTGATGGACCTGCGCTGTCTCCAGGCTAACATAAACCACTCTGCCAGGGCTCAGGACCTCCTAGTCCAAAGCATGGCAGAGTGGCAAATCGGCGTTGCGGTGGTATCGGAGCCCTATTTTGTTCCCTCCCGGGACGATTGGGTCTCCGACCACGAAGAAGTGGTGGCCATCGTTGCCCCTGCCGTGGCTGGCTCCCCGTCCATCGAGGGTGTAGCCAGGGGCAGAGGGTGCGTGCTCGCGGTTGTAGGCGATGTGGCGGTTGTGGGAGTCTACGCCTCTCCCAATCGGAGTCTCGCCGACTTTGAACAACAACTGGTCGAGGTCGGGGCTCTGGTTGGGCAAGTATCACCCAGCCCGGTGATAGTTGCGGGGGACTTCAATGCCAAATCCACGGCTTGGGGTTCCCCTGCGACGGATGCCAGAGGCGAGGCTCTCGAGGAGTGGGCAGCTGCTACTGGTCTCGCGGTGATCAACAGTGGGTCGGAGAACACGTGCGTGCGGCTACAGGGCGAATCGATCGTCGACATTACGTTCGCGTCCAACGCCCTGGCCCGCCGTGTTCGGGACTGGAGGGTGGAGACGGGTGCGGAGACACTATCGGACCACAGATATATCCGATTTGATGTCTCCGCGGTTCCCGTCGTCCAGCCCGCTGTTGAGCGGTCAGAAGGTCCGCGGTGGAGTCTTGGCCGTCTCGATAGCCAGTTGGCAAAAGAGGCGGCCATCGTGGAGGCCTGGGGCGCCGGTTCCGACCCGGTTGTCCAGGTCGACCGAGAGGCTGACCAACTCGGCGCCGCCCTGTTCCGCATTTGCGATGTGGCGATGCCGAGAGTCAAGCCTCAGACCCCACGTCGCCGCGTCTACTGGTGGCGACCCGAACTCCGGCAGCTGAGGAGAGCTTGCGTCGCCGCCCGTCGCCAATACACTCGGCTCAGGAGGAGGCGAGTCCGCGACCACGCACTGGAAGACGTCTTCTACGCCGCCTATAGGACTGCCTGCGAAACGCTGAAAAAGGCCATAGCCCAGGCCAAAGAGGCGGCGTGGGAGGAGTGGTTGTCCACTCTCGAAGGAGATCCGTGGGGGAGACCGTACCGGGTTGTGAGGCAGAAGCTCCGACCCTGGACTCCCCCACTAACCAGCAGTATGCAGCCGCTGCTCCTGAAGAGTGTCGTGGACACGCTCTTTCCTGAGCGAGTGGAATCTTTGCCACCGGCTATGATGGCCACCACTGAACCCCGCGCTAACGTGGGCATATTTTATCCGGTCACAGAGGGTGAACTGCAGGCGGCCGCTCTAAAACTCCGGTCTAAGAAGACAGCCCCGGGGCCTGACGGTATCCCGGGGCGCGCCTTGGCGATCGCATTGGAGGAGATGGGGGAAAGCATTCGACAGCTTTTTACCGCGTGCTTGGCTCAGGGTCGGTTTCCGCAACGGTGGAAAACGGGCAGGCTCGTACTGATCCGAAAGGACGGTCGGTCGCCCGATCAGCCGTCTGCTTACCGCCCAATTGTGCTGCTCAGCGAGACGAGCAAGCTCTTTGAGCGAGTGCTCGCTGCCCGTCTCGTTGGTAGTATGGAGCCGGGTCTTGACGAGCGACAATACGGCTTTCGCCCCGGCCGCTCAACACTGGATGCGATCGCCAGAGTGCGGAACCTTGCCGAGGAGGAGGTGTCTCGGGGTGGGGTTGTTATGGCAGTATCGTTGGACATCTCCAACGCCTTCAACACCCTGCCCTGGGAAGTGGTAATGGAGGGCCTAAATTACCACAATGTGCCGGGCTACCTGCGGCGAATCGTGGCTGCTTATTTCTCGGGCAGAGCGGTGGAATACCCGTCGAGGGAAGGTTGGGAAAGGAAGTCGTTGTCGTGCGGTGTTCCACAGGGCTCGGTCTTAGGGCCACTCCTGTGGAACATCGGCTACGACTGGGTGCTGCGCGGGGCCACTCTGCGGGGGGTCAGCGTCACCTGCTACGCTGACGACACCCTCGTGTCGGCCCGCGGCAGCTCCCATCGGGAGGCGGCGTATCTGGCAACGGCGGGTGTGGCACATGCGGTTCACCGCATCCGCGCCCTCGGCCTCGAGGTGGCATTACACAAATCCGAGGCCCTAGTGTTTCATGGGCCTCGGAACGCCCCACCTCGGGGGATGGCCATCACTGTCGGCGGAACTTCCATCACCGTCGGGTCGACGATGAAGTACCTGGGACTCGTCCTCGACGGCAGGTGGAAGTTCGACGAGCACTTCCGGCGCTTGGCCCCAAGACTGGTGGCTGCAGCCGGAGCGCTGGGGCGGCTACTGCCAAACATCGGAGGGCCGGGTGCCCCCTGCAGGCGCCTGTACACCGGCGTGATACGTTCGATGGCGCTCTACGGAGCGCCGATATGGGCGGACGCTCTGAGCGCTCGTAACGTGGCCTTGCTGCGACGTCCGCAACGGGCCATGGCGCTCAGGGCGGCTCGGGCGTACCGCACGGTGTCTTACACGGCAGCCACCTTGCTGTCCGGAAGCCCGCCATGGGACCTCGAGGCCGAAATCAGCTCGAGTGTATTCTGGCGGGTGAAAGGAGCAAGAGCGGAGGGTAACCGGCCCCACCCTCGTGAGGTCCGACAGTGGCGGGAAGAGGCCCGAGAAAACCACCTCCTCTGCAAATGGGCGGAAAGGCTACGAGTTCCGGGAGCCAGTGGGGAACTCGTAGCGGCCATTCGGCCTGTTTTGAAAGAGTGGGTCGAACGCAAACACGGCCCACTCACGTACCACCTGACGCAGCTCATGACCGGTCACGGCTGCTTCGCCAAATACTTGTGCGAAGTGGTCGGGAGAGAGCCGTCGGTGGTATGTCACCACTGTGGCGACGGAGCCGTGGACACGGCCGAGCACACGCGCGTAGAGTGCCCAGCCTGGGCGGAGCCTCGCGCAGCCCTGTCCACGGCCTTCGGTGGTGATCTGTCACTTCTTGCCATTGTGAGGAGAATGGCCATAAGTCGTGAGGCCTGGGCGGCATTTACTGTTTTCAGCGAAACAATAATGTCGCAGAAAGAGGCGGCAGAACGACAGCGGGAGGACGACTCCAACTCCCTCCCGCTGCGCCGAAGGCGGCCTGGTCAGCGGCGACGTGCGTTCGCAGGTCGCACGTTGCCGCAATGACCTGGCCTGAGTGTGGTTGGCGGCGGAGCCAGTCACCTGATCCGCCGCGGGGCGTCGGCCCCTGACGCCCGGCCTCCAGTGGCGGACTCGGGGGAGTCCGTCACGGCACAGACGGAGGCGGAGATGGAAGGCGCGCCCTAACATCCTGGCGCGCCTTTGAGGCGGGTCGCCTATTAGCGACTGCCGCTGGCAGGGTCGCGGTTGCAAGCCAACGCGTTCCCGTGGCCCTGCCGCCTTGCGGAGAGGCGGAATTTCGAGGAGGTTTTAGTGGGTAGGACGGGGCCTTCTGCCCCGTGAGTCCCACATACCCGTCCCGGTCCCCCGACCGGGCGGCAGGCGTAAATGCCTTTCCTCCTCGTTAAAAAAAAAAAAAAAAAAAAAAAAAAAAAAGGTTAGGTTAGGTTAGGTTAGGTTAGGTTAGGTTAGGTTAGGTTAGGTTGGGGTGCAAGTCAGTCACCTCCACGTGGTGCACCCTGGGCAACGGGGTCGACAGGCATTCCGATGGAAAAAGGTTAGGTTAGGTTAGGTTAGGTTAGGTTAGTTAGGTTTTTTCTCGGAGTGCCTGTCGACCACGGCTAAGACTGACACGACGGTTATGCCACGGGTCGCTCCTGGTACTTCTCTGTTTAGCAGAGTGGACTGTGTGAGCGGCTTCGTGGCAATTTGAGGAGAGTTCTTTGTTTTATGTTATGGTGTTATTGTTCGTTTTATGTATATGTATTTGTATTTGTTGTAAATAGCTTAGTTGCTGGGTCTTCGGGGTCTTTTTGGGCTTCCGGAGGCTAGCGGCGGGAGAGGCGGGTTTGCTCAGTTTCGGTGTCGACTCTGAGTAAACAAGACTTTTGTCACCGCCTCTCAAACTCGTTTCCCCATCCGGGTGTTGTGGATCATGTCTCGCAGCCCGTGGTGGGACCGAGGGCCTTGCCTTAACCGGCCGGGTCAAGAGGAGCCAACCTCAATAAAAAACATTAGCTTAGAGATCCCGTGATACCGCCCGACCTCACGGTGTAATAGGGTTACCAAGGTACAGGGGGCACTGCCTTGGTGGACTGTTTATTTCCCCCATACTCGTGGGATTAATAATGGAAAACTTTCTTAACAAAAAAAATGATAGAGGAATTGAGGCGGTGGCCAAAACCAACGACCCAGGCGTACTGAAAGGACGTGCTGGCCGGCTGGAACGACTCTCCGAGTCGGACTCGTCGGCCTGCACGATGCAGACCGTGGATTCGGCGTCTGATGATGTAGCGGTGGAGGTGGGCGCCCCGTTGGCGCGCGCTGATACCAATGACCCTGGCGAACTTAAAGGACTAGCTGCCCGACCTGAACGACTCTCCGAGTCGGACACGTCGGGCTGCAGCATGCGGACAGTATCGGGCGAAATGCAAAAGCGGCGGAGGGGCGAGAAGCGGACCCGCGCTGAAGATGTATGCTCGGGCTCGGGCGAGAGTGACGCGAGCGGTCAGCAAAGCGACCACTCAGAGTCCTCATCCATTAGGCGACTGAAACCTGCAAGCAAGAGGGGGCGTGGCCGACCGCCCACTCATGGGAAGTATGTCGGGCTGGGAAAATCCCAGGCGGAGCTCGTTAAAGCCAAAGAAGGCAGCCTCCAAGCAGAAGAAGCGCTGGCTGCCTTCAACGAAGCGGCCCAGGTGGCGATCGAGGAGAGGACGGCCCGCTCCAGGAGCCGCCACCCGACAACAGTCGAGGAAGTGCCGAGGACGTCCGCCGCTCTGGACGCGGCGGTTCAAGAGGCGCTGGACGTGGTGATACAGGTGGCCAACAAGTCGGGCAACCTGAAAGGCACCTTCGTCAGGGCCCTTAAAACCGCCGCAGACACCATCAAAGGTGCGGTGGCTGACCTGAGGGCCCTAACGATGACGGAGGAGGTAGCCCGCTTGGAAGCGGCCAACGCGCAGCTTTCGGGCCAGTTGGCCGAGCTGCGCCGGGAAGTGGCCCAGTTGCGCGCACAGCCAACTACGAGGGAAGACACGCACTTTCAGCGAATCTTGGAGGAGGCGCTGCGCTCCAGCCGCGAGCAGTTCGCTAATATGCTGAACGCGCGGATGGAGGGCATCGAACGACGCCTTCTTCCGGAGCCTCGGCTGCGACCTCCGCTGGCCGCCGATCGCAGGGCGGCGCAGGCTCCGGCCGCATCTGTGAGCGCCACAGCAGAGCCGCCCTCCACTGAGGCTGCGAACGCTGAGGCAGCCCAACGAAGGAGGAAGAATAAGCGGGCAAAACGCCCGAATATGGCCGCCCAAGAAGCGGCAGCGGCGGCGGCCACAAAGAATGCCCCACCGTCGTCCTCGCAGCCAGGAAGTGCTCCGACAACCTGGAGCGCCGTCGTTCGGCGAACGTCTAAAAAGACGACCACCGAACCGGCGGCATCGGCATCTAAACCCACCGGTGCAGCGAAGAAGACGCATCCCAAGAGGAAACTCCGCCCTCCTCGCTCCGAGGTGATCACCATCACCCTGAAGCCCGGTGCCATGGAGAAGGGCCTCAAATATGAAAATGTCCTGGCGGAGGCGAAGAGCCGCATCAAGTTGAGCGAGGTCGGCTTGACTGCGGTGCGCTTCCGGGCATCAGCCACGGGAGGACGTATCCTGGAGGTTCCACCGGGCACAAATGACGCGGAGAAGGCGGCGGACGCCCTTGCCTGCAAACTCCGGGAGGTCCTCAACCCGGACGACGTCCAGGTCCATAGGCCGACCAAATGCGTAGAGCTAAGGGTCATGGATCTGGACGATTCCGTCACGGCGGACGAGGTGGTGGCTGCGGTGGCCGAAGCTGGGGGCTGCTCCGCGGGAGCCATAAGGCCGGGGGCTATTGCCCGGGGCTCGAAAGGCTCCGGCTCCCTTTGGCTGAACTGCCCGGTGGCTCCCGCTAAAAAGGTGCTGGAGGCTGGCCGCCTAAAGGTGGGGTGGGTCTCGGCGCGGGTGGTGCTGCTCGAGCCGAGGCCCCTGCGGTGTTACAGGTGCTTTGAGGGGGGCCACGTGGGGGCAAAATGCGTCAGGGGTATCGACCGCAGCCGTCTGTGCTTCCGTTGCGGTCAACCTGACCATAAGGCCCGAGAGTGTACCGCTGCTGACCCGAAGTGTGTGGTCTGCTCAGCGGCCGGTCGGCCAGCAGCACATGCCGTCGGGAGTAGGGGCTGCCAGGGCGGCAGAGGTCGTGCAGCGCCGCAGCAGGGTGGCGCTGCAGGCCTCACGGTGGAGCCAATGGAGACCGCGCACTGATGGCTCTGCGCTGTCTCCAGGCAAACATAAACCACTCTGCCAGAGCTCAGGACCTCCTAGTCCAAAGCATGGCAGAGTGGCAAATCGGCGTTGCGGTGGTATCGGAGCCCTACTTCGTTCCCTCTCGGGACGATTGGGTCTCCGACCACGATGGGGTAGTGGCCATCATCGCCCCTGCCGTCGCTGGCTCCCCGTCCATCGAGGGTGTAGCCAGGGGCAGAGGGTGCGTCCTCGCCGTCGTGGGCGATCTTGCGGTTGTGGGAGTCTACGCCTCTCCCAACCGGAGTCTCGCCGACTTTGAGCAACAGCTGGTCGAGGTCGGGGCTCTGGTTGGGCAGGTATCACCCAGCACGGTGATAGTTGCGGGGGACTTCAATGCCAAATCCACGGCTTGGGGTTCCCCCGCGACGGATGCCAGGGGCGAGGCTCTCGAGGAGTGGGCAGTTGCTACTGGTCTCGCGGTGATCAACAGTGGGTCGGAGAACACGTGCGTGCGGCTACAGGGCGAATCGATCGTGGACATCACGTTCGCGTCCAACGCCCTGGCCCGCCGTGTTCGAGACTGGAGGGTGGAGACGGGCGTGGAGACACTTTCAGATCATCGGTACATCCGATTTGATGTCTCCACGGTTCCCGTCGTCCAGCCCGCTGTTGAGCGGTCAGAAGGTCCGCGGTGGAGTCTGGGCCGTCTCGATAGCCAGTTGGCAAAAGAGGCGGCCATCGTGGAGGCCTGGGGCGCCGGTTCCGATCCGGTTGCCCAGGTCGACCGAGAGGCTGACCAACTCGGCGCCGCCCTGTTCCGCATTTGCGATGTGGCGATGCCGAGAGTCAAGCCTCAGACCCCACGTCGCTGCGTCTACTGGTGGCGACCCGAACTCCGGCAGCTGCGGAGAGCTTGCGTCGCCGCCCGTCGTCGGTACACTCGGTGCAGGAGGAGGCGAGTCCGCGACCACGCATCGGAGGAAGTCCTCTACGCCGCCTACAGGTCCGCCTGTGACACACTGAAGAAGGCCATAGCCCAGGCAAAAGAGGCGGCGTGGGAGGAGTGGCTGGCGACCCTCGAGGGGGATCCGTGGGGGAGACCGTACCGGGTCGTGAGGCAGAAGCTCCGACCCTGGACTCCCCCGCTCACCAGCAGTCTCCAGCCGCAGCTCGTGGAGCGAATCACCCACGAGCTCTTTCCCGAGCGTGGAGCGTTCGTACCACCGATGGTACCGACGACGGATCGCGAGGACGAAGAGTTGGCGGTCCAGGCGTACCCGGTTACCGAGGCGGAGTTGGGTGCGGCTGTCCTGAAGTTACGTTCGAAAAGGACAGCCCCAGGGCCTGACGGTATTCCGGGACGCGCCCTGGCGATTGCGCTGGAGGAGATCGGCGGGGGCGTCCAGCGTCTATTTTCTGCGTGCCTGGCTCAAGGCAGATTCCCTGATCGGTGGAAAACGGGAAGGCTCGTTCTCATCCGCAAGGAGGGACGAGCGCCCGATCAGCCGTCGGCCTACCGCCCAATCGTGCTGCTCGACGAGACGAGCAAGCTCTTTGAGCGCGTGATTGCAGCCCGTCTCGTCGGCAGCATGGAGCCGGGCCTTAGCGAATGGCAGTTCGGATTTCGCCCCGGCCGCTCGACGCTGGACGCAGTCGCCAGGGTGAGGCAGCTCGCGGAGGAGGAGGTTTCTCGGGGTGGGGTGTTGATGGCAGTGTCGCTGGATATCTCCAACGCCTTCAATACCCTACCCTGGGAGGTAATACTCGAGGGCCTAAAATACCACGGTGTCCCGGCCTACCTGCGTCGAATCATCGCCGACTACTTTGTGGGCCGAGTAGTCGTTTACCCGACGAGGGATGGTTCGAGCAGGAGGGTCGTGACGTGCGGTGTTCCACAGGGCTCGGTCTTAGGGCCACTCCTGTGGAACATCGGTTACGATTGGGTGCTGCGCGGGGCCACGTTGCGGGGGGTCAGCGTCACCTGCTACGCTGACGACACCCTCGTGTCGGCCTGCGGCAGCAACCACCGGGAGGCGGCCTATCTGGCCACGGCGGGTGTGGCTCACGCGGTCCACCGCATCCGCGCGCTGGGCCTCGAGGTGGCCTTGCACAAATCCGAGGCCCTAGTCTTTCATGGGCCTCGGAATGCCCCACCTCGGGGGTTAGCAATCGTCGTCGGCGGAACTTCCATCACCATCGGGTCGACGATGAAGTACCTAGGACTCGTCCTCGATGGCAGGTGGAAGTTCGAGGAGCACTTCCGGCGCTTGGCCCCAAGACTGGTGGCTGCAGCCGGAGCGCTCGGACGATTGCTGCCCAACGTCGGGGGGCCGGGTTCCCTCTGCAGGCGCCTGTACACCGGCGTGGTGCGTTCGATGGCGCTCTATGGAGCGCCGATATGGGCGGACGCTCTGAGTGCCCGAAACGTGGCCTCGCTGCGACGTCCGCAGCGGGCCATGGCGCTCAGAGCGGCTCGGGCGTACCGCACGGTGTCTTACACGGCGGCCACCTTGCTTTCCGGAAGCCCGCCATGGGACCTCGAGGCCGAGATCTACTCGAGTGTCTACTGGCGGGTCAAGGAAGCAGGAGCGGAGGGAAACCGGCCCCACCCGCGTGAGGTCCGGCAGTGGCGGGAGGAGGCCCGCGAGAACCTCCTCTTAAAATGGACGGAGAGGCTACGAGTTCCGGGAGCGAGTGCGGAACTCGTAGCGGCCATTCGGCCAATACTGAAGGAGTGGGTCGAGCGTAAGCACGGCCCACTCACGTACCACCTGACGCAGCTCATGACCGGGCACGGCTGCTTCGCCAAATACTTGTGCGAAGTGGTCGGGAGAGAGGCGTCGGTGGTATGTCACCATTGTGGCGATGGAGCCGTGGACACGGCCGAGCACACGCGCGCAGAGTGCCCAGCTTGGGCGGAGCCTCGCGCAGCCCTGTCCACGGTTTTCGGACGAGATCTTTCGCTTCCCGCCATTGCAAGGAAAATGGCGGGAAGCAAAGAGGCCTGGGCGGCATTTTCCTCTTTCTGCGACACTGTGATGTCGCAGAAAGAGGCAGCAGAACGGCAGCGGGAGGACGACATCAACTCCCTCCCGCTGCGCCGAAGGCGGCCTGGTCGGCGGCGACGTGCGTATGCAGGTCGCACGTTGCCGCATTGACCTGGCCTAGAGCGTGGTTGGCGGCGGAGCCAGTTATCTGATCCGCCGCGGGGCGTCAAGCCCTGACGCCCGGCCTCCAGTGGCGGACTCGGGGGAGTCCGTCACGGCACAGACGGAGGCGGAGATGGAAGGCGCGCCCTAACATCCTGGCGCGCCTTTGAGGCGGGTCGCCTGTTGGCGACTGCCGCTGGCAGGGTCGCGGTGGCAAGCTAACGCGTTCCCGTGGCCCTGCCGCCTTGCGGAAAGGCGGAATTTCGAGGAGGTTTTAGTGGGTAGTGACGGGGCCTTCTGCCCCGTGAGTCCCACATACCCGTCCCGGTCCCCCGACCGGGCGGCAGGCGTAAGTGCCTTTCCTCCTCGTTAAACAAAAAAAAAAAAAAAAAAAAAAAAAAAAAAAAAAAAAAAAAAAAGGTTAGGTTAGGTTAGGTTAGGTTAGGTTTTTTTTTTTTTTTTTTTTTTTTTTTTTTTTTTTTTTTTTTTTTTTTTTTTTTTTTTTTTTTTTATACTTGACCTCGCACATTATGCGAGACTTTATTTACATTATTTAATTTCTACTCATTCATACTAGTTCTCGCTCTCATGCTTCTCGTACTTTCATTCATCATACTATATCTTTCTTTCATTCGTCGTCTTTCGCTGATCTGGGTGGGTTCCCTTCCTACTTCTACCGCTCTAGGCTACTAATCTTAATTCTAAAGTACCCGGGGAAATCATGTGGGGAGACAGAAGTATATTTTTATTATTTACAATTTTAACTTAATTAATAGGCTTACACTAATTTTTTATTGCAACTAACATTATAAACTTATAATTAATTTTTAACCTAAACGCAAACTTATAATTAATTACATGGCTAAAACTTATGGTAAAAACTTACTTCTAACTCCTTAATTACTAATACAGTTTTATTGCTATGTTAACCTAATTATAGACACTATAATTACTTAACATAAATTTATATCTTATTCCTATTGTTAACTATTTTACAAATTTTTATACAGAATTGTAGGAGCAAGTCTCTACTTTTACCATTCATAAGCTCAGCTAATGTTTTCTTTACAATTTTGGTATCTGTTGCGTTTTCTAATTTAAGCCTCTCATGATCATGGGCCGGGCATTCCAGAAGGACGTGGAGGACAGACTCCGAGCACGCAGGATCGCAGATGCACGATGGGCTCTCCTTGCACTTGAACCGATGCAAGTACTCGGAGAACCCACCGTGCCCCGTCAGAACCTGGGTGAGAAATCTGTCCACCTTTATTTTACCGATGATCCGGTACGCGGCCACCGCATCAGGGAAGAACACCTTGGTGACTCCGGCCGTTTCGCCCGCACGGTATCTCCGGTTCCACTCATCAAGCGATTGCATACGAATGCTCCGCTTGATGAACGAAACCGGGCAGCCGTCGTAGTCAAAAGCGCGCTTGAGCCTCAGCGCAGCCTCCTTGGCCAGGTGGTCGGCACGCTCATTCCCCTCTAGTCCTGCATGGGCCTTGATCCAATACAAGCTGATATGCTTGTCCTGGAGCAGGGCCCTATGCAGATGTCCCCGCGCTTCAACAGCCAGGGGATGGAGGGCTTTCGGGTTTTTAATCGTGAGCAGTGCCGACGAGGAGTCGGAATAAATCCCGACTGACCCGGCCAAGTGGTCCGCAGCCATCCGCGCCGCCCGGCATATCGCCAGGAGTTCCGCCTGGTAGACCGTACAATAGGACGGCAGAGCAAGCTTGAGGGTTTTGGTTTCGGCAGCGCCGGTCCATACGGACAGCGCCGCTCCCACTTTGCCCTCAATCTTGCTGCCGTCCGTGAAGATGTTGTATGTGTTGGCGCAATTTGCGTCATATTGTTCCTGGTCCACCAGGCATTTGAAGTCCAGGTCGATATGACGGGCGGGATGCGGAGACTGCAGAGCCGAGGTCATCCGCTCTACCTCCCGATCTCCTATCACCCGCTGAGGTACCCCTCTCCTCGCCTCATATAAGGTCGCAGCTTCGCGAACCCGGAGGTCGAGGGGAAGCACCCCAGCCAGCAACAGTGCCGAGTTCAGGGACGCAGTGCGGTATGACCTACATAGCTTCTGCGCGAAGCCACGCTGGACCACGTTCAGCTGCTTCCGCACACCCAGCTTATTGACGGCCGGTGCCCAAACGGCAGCAGCGTACAGAATCACGGGCTCAACCACCGATCTGTATATGGTGCGGATTACCTCGGGGTGGAGACCCCAGCTGACCTTTGCTGCTCGGGCCAGCTGGTGGTAAAAGGCAACCGCGCGCTTGCAGACGTTCGCGACGTGGGTGTTGAATGTGAGTTTTCGGTCTATGACGACCCCCAGCAGCTTGATCTCGTTCGCCAGGACAATGTCGACCCCGCCCATGCGCAGACGCGGGGCGTCATACTTGAGTTTGCGCGTCACGACCATAGCGTTCGTCTTGTGAGGCGCAAACCGCAGTTTATTGGATGCGCCCCACGCCCGCACACTCTCGAGGACGGCATTGGCCCGACGTTCGATCTCGAGGGCCGTCTCACCCTCGAACACCAACACCACATCATCGGCGAAAGCCTGCACGTAGTTGCCTTCGGCCTCCAACCCCCGGAGCAGTGGATCCAGGAGCAGGTTCCACAGAATCGGCCCACCGATAGATCCCTGCACGCAGCCCTTCCCGGTGTCTCTTATGTGCTCCTCTCCCAAGTACCTCACCCTCGCTCGCCTGCCGCTCAGGTAGTTGCCCAAGAGCCGTCGGATGTTGTCTGGGCACTTTTCCTCAGCCAGCCTGACCTTGATCATCGGCCACCAAGCGTTGTCGAAGGCGCCCTCTATATCCAGTGAGACCAGAACAACAATCCTCTTCATTTGAAGATTGTGTCTGATGTGTCCCACCAGGGTATAGAGGGCGTCCTCAGTACTTCGCTGGGGCATGAAGCCAAACTGGCGAGTACTAATCTTGGGCATTATGTGGTACTGTAACCGAGCGACAAGCATCTTCTCCAAAATCTTTCCGAGCACCGGAAGGAGCCCGATCGGTCGATACGACTTGGGAGTCGTATAATTGTCCCTCCCTGGTTTTCGGAGGACAATCACCGTGGCCTCCTTCCAGGGCCCAGGAAAGCAGCGGAGCTCGAGGCACTTGTTAAAGATGCACAAAAAGAGGTCCGGGTCCAGTTCAATCGCGTGCAGACATATATCGGCGGTGAAACCGTCCGCGCCTGGGGCCTTCTTCGGGTCAAAGGACCGACTAGCCAACTTCAACTCGAGATGAGTGAAGGGTGGGTCGTTCTGGCCCGAAGAAGCCCCGATATCGGCCCGCCCGGCCAGGACCCTCACCCGGCGGTGCTCCTCGGTGTCATCCACTTCAGAGTCCTCCGGGTAGAAGGTCTCAGCCAGGAGTTGGGCCGATGGTTAGGTTAGGTTAGGTTAGGTTAGGTTAGGTTAGGTTAGGTTAGGTTAGGTTAGGTTAGGTTAGGTTAGGTTAGGTTAGGTTAGGTTAGGTTAGGTTAGGTTAGGTTAGGTTAGGTTAGGTTAGGTTAGGTTAGGTTAGGTTAGGTTAGGTTAGGTTAGGTTAGGTTAGGTTAGGTTAGGTTAGGTTAGGTTAGGTTAGGTTAGGTTAGGTTAGGTTAGGTTAGGTTAGGTTAGGTTAGGTTAGGTTAGGTTAGGTTAGGTTAGGTTAGGTTAGGTTAGGTTAGGTTAGGTTAGGTTAGGTTAGGTTAGGTTAGGTTAGGTTAGGTTAGGTTAGGTTAGGTTAGGTTAGGTTAGGTTAGGTTAGGTTAGGTTAGGTTAGGTTAGGTTAGGTTAGGTTAGGTTGGGGGGCAGGTCAGTCACCTCCACGTGGTGCACCCTGGGCAACGGGGTCGATAAGCATTACAGCTTCGATGTTTTTCCGGAGTGCTGTCGACAACGGCTAACGACTGACGCGGCGGTGATCTCGTTTCCCGGTTTTGGGAACGAGATTCTGCGCCCACTTCTTTACAAGTGGGCGCCGCGAGGGGGGAGAATAGATATATATTTATTTATTTATATTTATACATTTCGGAGGGACCCGCGTTTTGGGTCACGTGACGCACACGGCAACTTTATTGGTTGCTGGGTCTTCGGGGTCCTTTTGGGCTGCCGTAGACAATAGGTAGGGAGAGGCGGGTTTGCTCAGTTTCGGCGTCGACTCTGAGTAAACAAGACTATTGTCACCGCCTCTCAAACTCGTTTCCCCATCTGGGTGTTGTGGATCATGTCTCGCAGCCTGTGGTGGGACCGAGGGCCTTGCCTTAACCGGCCGGGCCGAGAGGAGCCAACCTCATTAAAAAACATTAGGTTAGAGATCCCGTGATACCGCCCGACCTCACGGTGTAATAGGGTTACCAGGGTACAGGGGGCACTGCCTTGGTGGACTTTTTATTTCCCCCATACTCGTGGGATCAATTATGGCTTTGAACTCAAAAAATAACGAAAACGGACCTGATGCCTTACGATCGGATAACGACGAAATGGCGGTTGATGCGGGCGCCCCGATGGCGCGCGCAGAAACCCACGACCTTGGCGCTAAAAAGGAGCTGGTTGTCCGACTGGAACGACTCTCTGAGTCCGACTCGTCGGTCGCCAGCGTCGCTTGCTCGACGGATAGGACTAGACGGAAAGGGGAGAAGCGATCTCTTCCTAGAGAGAGCTTCTCGGGCTCCGACAGCGATGCGAGCGCGCAGTCTAGAGACTGCGGCTCGGAGGCATCGGTCGGTAGATGGCTGAAGCCATCCTCCAAAAGGGGGCGTGGTCGACCGACCACTACTGGGCACTACGTTGGCTTCAACGTAGAGATGGCAAAGGAGCAGCGCTTCCAGGCGGAGGATGCGCTCGCTGCCTACAGTGCCAAGGCCAAGGTGGCCATCGAAGAGAGGGCGGCACGTCTTAGAAACCGTTGTGGGATCGAAGACGTGCCGCAGACGTCTGCTGGACTGGATGCAACAGTCCAGGAGGCGATCAACGTAGTGGTGCAGGTTGCCGACAAGTCGAGCAACCTAAAAGGCACCTTCGTTCGGGCCCTTAAGACGGCCGCTGACACCATTAAAGGTGCGGTGGCCGATCTGAGGGCCCTTACCGTCACGGAGGAGGTCGCCCGCCTGGAAGTAGCCAATGCGCAACTTTCGGGCCAATTGGCCGAACTCCGCCGAGAGGTCGCCCAGATGCGGCAACAGCCTGCTGCGAGCAGCGTGGCCGCATCTGACCTCCAAAAGGTCATGGAGGAGGCGCTGCGCGCTAACCGCGAGCAGTTCAGCGTAATGTTGAACGCTCGCTTCGAGGGTATAGAAGGCCGCCTCCTTCCAGAACCTCGTCTGCGACCTCCGCTGGCCGCCGACAAGAGAGCGGAGCAGGCTTCGAAAGCCAAAGACGCTCCAGCCGTCGTAGAGGTGGCCAAGCCGAAGCGGGCGAGACGCCCGAACTTGGCTGCCCAAGAAGCGGCGACGAGTCGAGGGAACGCTCCTTCGTCATCCGCGGAGACAGAAGCCGCGCCGATTCCGTGGAGCGCTGTCGTTGGGAGAAAATCCCAAAAGACAGCCAGCAAATCGGTGGCGGCGGCGAAGCGGACTCCTACAAAGGAGTCCAAAAAGGCGGCCAGCAAATCGGCCGCTGCGGCGAAAAAACAGATTCCTAAGGAATCTCAAAAGCCCAAGAGCGGGAAAAAGCTCCGACCTCCTCGCACTGAGGTTATAACTTTAAAGTTAAAGCCCGAGGCTGAGGAGAGGGGCGTAAAGTACGAGCAGGTTTTGGCTCAAGCTAAGAGCCAAATAAACCTGAGAGAGGTAGGCTTAACTACGGTGCGATTCCGTATGGCAGCCACGGGGGCCCGGATCCTCGAGATACCGCCGGGCACTAAGGAGGCAGATAAGGCGGCAGATGCCCTAGCGGGCAGGCTCCGCGAGGTCCTCAGCCCGGATGTCGTCCAGGTCAATCGACCGACTAAGTGCGCGGAACTTAGGGTGATGGACTTGGACGACTCGGTCACGGCGGAGGAAGTCGTCGCAGCGGTCGCCGCAGACGGAGGCTGCTCTGTCGGAGCGATCAGACCGGGAGCTATTGCTCGGGGCCCGAGCGGCTCTGGCTCGCTATGGTTGAGCTGCCCAGTAGCGGCAGCCAAAAGGATAGTGGAGGCTGGTCGGATTAGGGTCGGGTGGGTCTCGGCACGAGTGTTACTGCTCGAGCCCAGACCACTCCGCTGCTTCCGGTGTCTCGAGGGGGGTCACATGGGGGCCAAGTGTGACAGGGGCGTGGATCGCAGCCGGCTGTGCTTCCGTTGCGGTCAGCCCGATCACAAGGCACACGAGTGCTCAGCCGCCGACGCAAATTGCGTCGCCTGCGCAGCGGCTGGTAAGCCAGCGGCTCATGCCGTTGGCAGCAAAAGGTGCCAGAGCGGGAAAGCTCGCGTGGCACCGAAACAAGGTAAAGTGAGGACGAACGGCCCCGCAGCCGCGTCCTCACGGGCACAGGTGGAGACAATGGAGACCGCATAGTGATGGCCTTACATTGTCTCCAAGCCAACGTTAACCACTCTGCGAGGGCTCAGGACCTTCTAGTCCAAAGCATGGCAGAGTGGCAAATTAACGTGGCGGTGGTGTCGGAGCCCTACTTCGTTCCCTCGCGGGACGATTGGGTATCCGATCACGACCGAGTGGTGGCCATCGTCGCCCCCGCTGTGGCCGGCTCCCCGGCCATCGAGGGCGTCGCGAAGGGTAGGGGGTACGTTCTGGCCGTCGTCGGCGGTGTGGCTGTCGTCGGCGTCTACGCTTCGCCCAATCGGAGTCTCGCCGAGTTCGAGCGAATGCTGGTCGAGGTCGGGGCTCTGGTTGGGCAGATATCGCCCACCCCTGTGTTGGTCGCGGGGGATTTCAACGCCAAATCAACGGCTTGGGGTTCCCCAGCGACTGATGCACGAGGTGAGGTTCTGGTGGAGTGGGCCACATCACTTGGACTCGTAGTCCTCAACAGTGGGTCGGAGAGCACGTGCGTGCGGTGGCAGGGCGAATCGATCGTGGACATCACGTTCGCGTCCAACGCCCTGGCCCGCCGTGTTCGCGATTGGAGAGTTGAGACGCGCGTGGAGACCCTGTCGGACCACCGGTATATCCGGTTCGGTGTCTCTGCGTTTCCCGTCTCTCCTACTGGGGAAGCTCCGCCCGCTGCTGGACGGCTGGACGGACCGCGTTGGTGCCTGGGCCGTCTCGACAGCCAGCTGGCGAAAGAGGCGGCCATCGTAGAAGCCTGGGGGGCCGGTTCCGACCCGGTAGTCCGAGTCGACACAGAGGCCGACGAAATCGGCGCCGCCCTGTCTCGCATTTGCGATGCGGCGATGCCGCGAGCAAAACCGTTCACGCCGCGCCGACGGTTGTACTGGTGGCGCCCAGAACTCCGCCAGCTGCGCAAAGCTTGCGTGGCAGCGCGCCGACGGTACAGTCGGTGCAGGAGGAGAAGGGTCCGCGACCATGACGCGGAAGGCGTCTTTTACGCCGCCTACAGGGCCGCCTGCCAAACGCTGCAGAAGGCCATAGCCCAGGCCAAAGAAGCGGCGTGGGGGGAATGGCTGGCGACGCTCGAAAGAGACCCGTGGGGGAGACCGTACCGTGTCGTACGGCAAAAGCTCCGACCCTGGGCTCCGCCGCTAACCAGCAGTCTCCAGCCGTTACTCCTGGAGACTGTAGTGGACACACTCTTTCCCGAAAGGGGAGAATTCACGCCGCCGGCCATGGCGCCCATCATCGGACCTCGCGAGTACGAGGATCAGGTGATTCCGGTCACTGAGACGGAGTTACAGGCGGCCGCCCTGAAACTCCGGTCGAAGAGGACAGCCCCGGGGCCCGATGGCATCCCGGGGCGCGCCTTGGCGATCGCGTTGGACGAGATGAGCGAAAGCATTCGGCACCTCTTCACCGCGTGCTTCGCTCAGGGTAGGTTTCCGCAACGGTGGAAAACGGGCAGACTCGTTCTGATCCGTAAAGAAGGGCGCCCGCCCGATCAGCCTTCGGCCTACCGCCCGATAGTGTTGCTCGACGAGACGAGCAAGCTATTCGAGCGTGTGCTCGCTACCCGTCTCGTGGGTAGCATGGAGCCGGGCCTTAACGAGCGGCAGTATGGTTTTCGACCTGGCCGTTCTACACTAGACGCGATCGCCAGGGTACGGGACCTGGCAGAGGAGGAGGTCTCTCGGGGTGGGGTCGTGATTGCAGTGTCATTGGATATATCCAATGCCTTCAACACCCTACCCTGGGAAGTAGTTTTGGAGGCATTGCGCTTTCACAATGTCCCGAGCTACTTGAGGCGTACCGTGGCCGATTATTTTTCGGGCAGAGCGGTGGCCTACCCGACGAGGGAGGGCTGGGGTAGGAAGACGTTGTCGTGCGGTGTTCCGCAGGGGTCGGTCCTAGGGCCGCTCTTGTGGAACATAGGGTACGACTGGGTGCTGCGCGGGGCCACTTTGCGGGGGGTCAGCGTAACGTGCTACGCTGACGACACCCTCGTGTCGGCCCGTGGCCGCTCCTATCGAGAGGCGGCCTATCTCGCTACGGCGGGTGTGGCACACGTCGTGCACCGCATCCGCGCTTTGGGTCTAGAGGTCGCCCTGCACAAGTCCGAGGCACTCGTATTTCACGGGCCACGGAACGGGCCACCACCGGGGGCAACCATCACAGTGGGCGGAATTTCCATCACCGTCGGGTCGACGATGAGATATCTCGGACTCGTTCTCGACGGTAGGTGGAATTTCGAAGAGCACTTCAGGTGCTTGGCCCCGAGGTTGGTGGCCGCAGCCGGAGCGCTGGGGTCGATCCTTCCGAACGTCGGGGGGCCAGGAGGCGCCTGCAGGCGCTTGTACGCCGGTGTCGTTCGCTCGATGGCGCTCTACGGGGCGCCGATATGGGCGGACGCACTGAGCGCCCGAAACGTCGCCTCGCTGCGACGTCCGCAGCGGATTATAGCGCTCAGAGCGGCTCGTGCGTACCGCACGGTGTCGTACACCGCAGCGTGTCTGCTCGCCGGAAGCCCGCCATGGGACCTCGAGGCCGAGGCCAATTCGAGCGTCTACTGGAGGGTCAAGGCGGCGACAGCAGAGGAGAACCGGCCACACCCTCGTGAGGTTCGCCAATGGCGCGAAGAGGCCCGTCAAAGTCTCTTCGCCAAATGGTCGGAGAGACTGGGTGTCCCGGGTACTAGTCGGGAACTCGTGGAGGCCATTCGGCCTGTTCTACAGGAGTGGGTCGAGCGCAAGCACGGCCCATCCACCTATCACCTCGCGCAGCTCTTGACCGGGCACGGGTGCTTTGCCAAGTACCTGTGCGAGGTGGTGGGCAGGGAACCATCGACGTTGTGCCACCACTGTGGCTACGGAGCCGTGGATACGGCCGAACACACGCGCGCAGAGTGCCCAGCTTGGGCGGAGCCTCGCGCGGTCCTATCCACGGCTATAGGAGGGGACGTGTCGCTTCCGGCCATCATCGAGAGAATGGCCGGAAGCAAAGAGGCCTGGTCGGCTGTTTGTACGTTTAGCGACGACGTAATGTCGCAAAAGGAGACGGCGGAGCGAGAGCGGGAGGACGATCCCGACTCGCTCCCGCAGCGTCGGAGGAGACCAGGTCGCCGGCGGCGAGCCTTCGCAGGGCGAACGCTGCCGCCGCCGTGATGTGGTGTGGTCGGTTCTGACCAATCGTGGGGCGTCGTCGAAAGACGCCCGGCCTCCAGTAATGGACTCGAGGGAGTCTGCTGAGGCAGAGTAGGAAAGTGCGCCTTAGCGTACTTTAGAGTCGGGTCGCCTAGCAGCGACGACCGCTGGCGGGGTCGCGGTTGCAAGCCAACAGCGTTCCCGTAGCCCCGCCGTCTTGCGCGAGACGAATTTACGAGGTGGTTTTAGTGGGTAGGACGGAGCCTTCAGCTCCGGGCAGGGAATTTTTCTTTCCCCGTGAGTCCCACATTTTCCGTTCCGGTCCCGGGACCGGGCGACCAATGCGTAAATGCATTTCCCCTCGTTAAAAAAAAAAAAAAAAAAAAAAAAAAAAAAAAAAAAAAAAAAAAAAAGGTTAGGTTAGGTTAGGTTAGGTTAGGTTAGGTTAGGTTAGGTTAGGTTAGGTTGGGGGGCAGGTCAGTCACCTCCACGTGGTGCACCCTGGGCAACGGGGTCGATAAGCATTACAGCTTCGATGTTTTTCCGGAGTGCTGTCGACAACGGCTAACGACTGACGCGGCGGTGATCTCGTTTCCCGGTTTTGGGAACGAGATTCTGCGCCCACTTCTTTACAAGTGGGCGCCGCGAGGGGGGAGAATAGATATATATTTATTTATTTATATTTATACATTTCGGAGGGACCCGCGTTTTGGGTCACGTGACGCACACGGCAACTTTATTGGTTGCTGGGTCTTCGGGGTCCTTTTGGGCTGCCGTAGACAATAGGTAGGGAGAGGCGGGTTTGCTCAGTTTCGGCGTCGACTCTGAGTAAACAAGACTATTGTCACCGCCTCTCAAACTCGTTTCCCCATCCGGGTGTTGTGGATCATGTCTCGCAGCCTGTGGTGGGACCGAGGGCCTCGCCTTAACCGGCCGGGCCGAGAGGAGCCAACCTCATTAAAAAACATTAGGTTAGAGATCCCGTGATACCGCCCGACCTCACGGTGTAATAGGGTTACCAGGGTACAGGGGGCACTGCCTTGGTGGACTTTTTATTTCCCCCATACTCGTGGGATCAATTATGGCATTGAACTCTAAAAATAACAAAAACGGACCTGAGGCCTTACGATCGGATAACGACGAAATGGCGGTTGATGCGGGCGCCCCGATGGCGCGCGCAGACACCCACGACCTTGGCGCTAAAAAGGAGCTGGTTGTCCGACTGGAACGACTCTCTGAGTCCGACTCGTCGGTCGCCAGCGTCGCTTGCTCGACGGATAGGACTAGACGGAAAGGGGAGAAGCGATCTCTCCCTAGAGAGAGCTTCTCGGGCTCCGACAGCGATGCGAGCGCGCAGTCTAGAGACTGCGGCTCGGAGGCATCGGTCGGTAGATGGCTAAAGCCATCATCCAAAAGGGGGCGTGGTCGACCGACCACTACTGGGCACTACGTTGGCTTCAACGTAGAGAAGGCAAAGGAGCAGCGCTTCCAGGCGGAGGATGCGCTCGCTGCCTACAGTGCCAAGGCCAAGGTGGCCATCGAAGAGAGGGCGGCACGTCTTAGAAACCGTTGTGGGATCGAAGACGTGCCGCAGACGTCTGCTGGACTGGATGCAACAGTCCAGGAGGCGATCAACGTAGTGGTGCAGGTTGCCGACAAGTCGAGCAACCTGAAAGGCACCTTCATTCGGGCCCTTAAGACGGCCGCTGACACTATTAAAGGTGCGGTGGCCGATCTGAGGGCCCTTACCGTCACGGAGGAGGTCGCCCGCCTGGAAGTAGCCAATGCGCAACTTTCGGGCCAATTGGCCGAACTCCGCCGAGAGGTCGCCCAGATGCGGCAACAGCCTGCTGCGAGCAGCGTGGCCGCATCTGACCTCCAAAAGGTCATGGAGGAGGCGCTGCGTGCTAACCGCGAGCAGTTCAGCGTAATGTTGAACGCTCGCTTCGAGGGTATAGAAGGCCGCCTCCTTCCAGAACCTCGTCTGCGACCTCCGCTGGCCGCCGACAAGAGAGCGGAGCAGGCTTCGAAAGCCAAAGACGCTCCAGCCGTCGTAGAGGTGGCCAAGCCGAAGCGGGCGAGACGCCCGAACTTGGCTGCCCAAGAAGCGGCGACGAGTCGAGGGAACGCTCCTTCGTCATCCGCGGAGACAGAAGCCGCGCCGATTCCGTGGAGCGCTGTCGTTGGGAGAAAATCCCAAAAGACAGCCAGCAAATCGGTGGCGGCGGCGAAGCGGACTCCTACAAAGGAGTCCAAAAAGGCGGCCAGCAAATCGGCCGCTGCGGCGAAAAAACAGATTCCTAAGGAATCTCAAAAGCCCAAGAGCGGGAAAAAGCTCCGACCTCCTCGCACTGAGGTTATAACTTTAAAGTTAAAGCCCGAGGCTGAGGAGAGGGGCGTAAAGTACGAGCAGGTTTTGGCTCAAGCTAAGAGCCAAATAAACCTAAGAGAGGTAGGCTTAACTACGGTGCGATTCCGTATGGCAGCCACGGGGGCCCGGATCCTCGAGATACCGCCGGGCACTAAGGAGGCAGATAAGGCGGCAGATGCCCTAGCGGGCAGGCTCCGCGAGGTCCTCAGCCCGGAAGTCGTCCAGGTCAATCGACCGACTAAGTGTGCGGAACTTAGGGTGATGGACTTGGACGACTCGGTCACGGCGGAGGAAGTCGTCGCAGCGGTCGCCGCAGACGGAGGCTGCTCTGTCGGAGCGATCAGACCGGGAGCTATTGCTCGGGGCCCGAGCGGCTCTGGCTCGCTCTGGTTGAGCTGCCCAGTAGCGGCAGCCAAAAAGGTAGTGGAGGCTGGTCGGATTAGGGTCGGGTGGGTCTCGGCACGAGTGTTACTGCTCGAGCCCAGACCGCTCCGCTGCTTCCGGTGTCTCGAGGGGGGTCACATGGGGGTCAAGTGTGACAGGGGCGTGGATCGCAGCCGGCTGTGCTTCCGTTGCGGTCAGCCCGATCACAAGGCACGCGAGTGCTCAGCCGCCGACGCAAATTGCGTCGCCTGCGCAGCGGCTGGTAAGCCAGCGGCTCATGCCGTTGGCAGCAAAAGGTGCCAGAGCGGGAAAGCTCGCGTGGCACCGAAACAAGGCAAAGTGAGGACGAACGGCCCCGCAGCCGCGTCCTCGCGGGCACAGGTGGAGACAATGGAGACCGCATAGTGATGGCCTTACATTGTCTCCAAGCCAACGTTAACCACTCTGCGAGGGCTCAGGACCTTCTAGTCCAAAGCATGGCAGAGTGGCAAATTAACGTGGCGGTGGTGTCGGAGCCCTACTTCGTTCCCTCGCGGGACGATTGGGTATCCGATCACGACCGAGTGGTGGCCATCGTCGCCCCCGCTGTGGCCGGCTCCCCGGCCATCGAGGGCGTCGCGAAGGGTAGGGGGTACGTTCTGGCCGTCGTCGGCGGTGTGGCGGTCGTCGGCGTCTACGCCTCACCCAATCGGAGTCTCGCCGAGTTCGAGCGAATGCTGGTCGAGGTCGGGGCTCTGGTTGGGCAGATATCGCCCACCCCTGTGTTGGTCGCGGGGGATTTCAACGCCAAATCAACGGCTTGGGGTTCCCCAGCGACTGATGCACGAGGTGAGGTTCTGGTGGAGTGGGCCACATCACTGGGACTCGTAGTCCGCAACAGTGGGTCGGAGAGCACGTGCGTGCGGTGGCAGGGCGAATCGATCGTGGACATCACGTTCGCGTCCAACGCCCTGGCCCGCCGTGTTCGCGATTGGAGAGTTGAGACGCGCGTGGAGACCCTGTCGGACCACCGGTATATCCGGTTCGGTGTCTCTGCGTTTCCCGTCTCTCCTACTGGGGAAGCTCCGCCCGCTGCTGGACGGCTGGACGGACCGCGTTGGTGCCTGGGCCGTCTCGACAGCCAGCTGGCGAAAGAGGCGGCCATCGTAGAAGCCTGGGGGGCCGGTTCCGACCCGGTAGTCCGAGTCGACACAGAGGCCGACGAAATCGGCGCCGCCCTGTCTCGCATTTGCGATGCGGCGATGCCGCGAGCAAAACCGTTCACGCCGCGCCGACGGTTGTACTGGTGGCGCCCAGAACTCCGCCAGCTACGCAAAGCTTGCGTGGCAGCGCGCCGACGGTACAGTCGGTGCAGGAGGAGAAGGGTCCGCGACCATGACGCGGAAGGCGTCTTTTACGCCGCCTACAGGGCCGCCTGCCAAACGCTGCAGAAGGCCATAGCCCAGGCCAAAGAAGCGGCGTGGGGGGAATGGCTGGCGACGCTCGAAAGAGACCCGTGGGGGAGACCGTACCGTGTCGTACGGCAAAAGCTCCGACCCTGGGCTCCGCCGCTAACCAGCAGTCTCCAGCCGTTACTCCTGGAGACTGTAGTGGACACACTCTTTCCCGAAAGGGGAGAATTCACGCCGCCGGCCATGGCGCCCATCATCGGACCTCGCGAGTACGAGGATCAGGTGATTCCGGTCACTGAGACGGAGTTACAGGCGGCCGCCCTGAAACTCCGGTCGAAGAGGACAGCCCCGGGGCCCGATGGCATCCCGGGGCGCGCCTTGGCGATCGCGTTGGACGAGATGAGCGAAAGCATTCGGCACCTCTTCACCGCGTGCTTCGCTCAGGGTAGGTTTCCGCAACGGTGGAAAACGGGCAGACTCGTTCTGATCCGTAAAGAAGGGCGCCCGCCCGATCAGCCTTCGGCCTACCGCCCGATAGTGTTGCTCGACGAGACGAGCAAGCTATTCGAGCGTGTGCTCGCTACCCGTCTCGTGGGTAGCATGGAGCCGGGCCTTAACGAGCGGCAGTATGGTTTTCGACCTGGCCGTTCTACACTAGACGCGATCGCCAGGGTACGGGACCTGGCAGAGGAGGAGGTCTCTCGGGGTGGGGTCGTGATTGCAGTGTCATTGGATATATCCAATGCCTTCAACACCCTACCCTGGGAAGTAGTTTTGGAGGCATTGCGCTTTCACAATGTCCCGAGCTACTTGAGGCGTACCGTGGCCGATTATTTTTCGGGCAGAGCGGTGGCCTACCCGACGAGGGAGGGCTGGGGTAGGAAGACGTTGTCGTGCGGTGTTCCGCAGGGGTCGGTCCTAGGGCCGCTCTTGTGGAACATAGGGTACGACTGGGTGTTGCGCGGGGCCACTTTGCGGGGGGTCAGCGTAACGTGCTACGCTGACGACACCCTCGTGTCGGCCCGTGGCCGCTCCTATCGAGAGGCGGCCTATCTCGCTACGGCGGGTGTGGCACACGTCGTGCACCGCATCCGCGCTTTGGGTCTAGAGGTTGCCCTGCACAAGTCCGAGGCACTCGTATTTCACGGGCCACGGAACGGGCCACCACCGGGGGCAACCATCACAGTGGGCGGAATTTCCATCACCGTCGGGTCGACGATGAGATATCTCGGACTCGTTCTCGACGGTAGGTGGAATTTCGAAGAGCACTTCAGGTGCTTGGCCCCGAGGTTGGTGGCCGCAGCCGGAGCGCTGGGGTCGATCCTTCCGAACGTCGGGGGCCCAGGAGGCGCCTGCAGGCGCTTGTACGCCGGTGTCGTTCGCTCGATGGCGCTCTACGGGGCGCCGATATGGGCGGACGCACTGAGCGCCCGAAACGTCGCCTCGCTGCGACGTCCGCAGCGGATTATAGCGCTCAGAGCGGCTCGTGCGTACCGCACGGTGTCGTACACCGCAGCGTGTCTGCTCGCCGGAAGCCCGCCATGGGACCTCGAGGCCGAGGCCAATTCGAGCGTCTACTGGAGGGTCAAGGCAGCGACAGCAGAGGAGAACCGGCCACACCCTCGTGAGGTTCGCCAATGGCGCGAAGAGGCCCGCCAAAGTCTCTTCTCCAAATGGTCGGAGAGACTGGGTGTCCCGGGTACTAGCCGGGAACTCGTGGAGGCCATTCGGCCTGTTCTACAGGAGTGGGTCGAGCGCAAGCACGGCCCATCCACCTATCACCTCGCGCAGCTCTTGACCGGGCACGGGTGCTTTGCCAAGTACCTGTGCGAGGTGGTGGGCAGGGAACCATCGACGTTGTGCCACCACTGTGGCAACGGAGCCGTGGATACGGCCGAACACACGCGCGCAGAGTGCCCAGCTTGGGCGGAGCCTCGCGCGGTCCTATCCACGGCTATAGGAGGGGACGTGTCGCTTCCGGCCATCATCGAGAGAATGGCCGGAAACAAAGAGGCCTGGTCGGCTGTTTGTACGTTTAGCGACGCCGTAATGTCGCAAAAGGAGACGGCGGAGCGAGAGCGGGAGGACGATCCCGACTCGCTCCCGCAGCGTCGTAGGAGACCAGGTCGCCGGCGGCGAGCCTTCGCAAGGCGAACGCTGCCGCCGCTGTGATGTGGTGTGGTCGGTTCTGACCAATCGTGGGGCGTCGTCGAAAGACGCCCGGCCTCCAGTAATGGACTCGAGGGAGTCTGCTGAGGCAGAGCAGGAAAGTGCGCCTTAGCGTACTTTAGAGTCGGGTCGCCTAGCAGCGACGACCGCTGGCGGGGTCGCGGTTGCAAGCCAACAGCGTTCCCGTAGCCCCGCCGTCTTGCGCGAGACGAATTTACGAGGTGGTTTTAGTGGGTAGGACGGAGCCTTCAGCTCCGGGCAGGGAATTTTTCTTTCCCCGTGAGTCCCACATTTTCCGTTCCGGTCCCGGGACCTGGGCGACCAATGCGTAAATGCATTTCCCCTCGTTAAAAAAAAAAAAAAAAAAAAAAAAAAAAAAAAAAAAAAAAAAAAAAAAAAAAAAAAAAGGTTAGGTTAGGTTAGGTTAGGTTAGGTTAGGTTAGGTTAGGTTAGGTTAGGTTAGGTTAGGTTAGGTTAGGTTAGGTTAGGTTGGGGTGCAAGTCAGTCACCTCCACGTGGTGCACCCTGGGCAACGGGGTCGACAGGCATTCCGATGAAAGAAAAAGGTTAGGTTAGGTTAGATTAGGTTAGGTTAGGTTAGGTTTTTCTCGGAGTGCCTGTCGACCACGGCTAAGACTGACACGACGGTTATGCCACGGGTCGCTCTTGGTACTTCTCTGTTTAGCAGAGTGGACTGTGTGAGCGGCCCTGTGGCAATTTGAGGGGAGTTTTTGTTCTATGTTGTGGTTGGAGTTTTGTTCTATGTTGTGGTGTTATTGTTCTTTTGTATGTATTTGTTGTAAATAGCCTTAGTTGCTGGGTCTTCGGGGTCTTTTTGGGCTTCCGGAGGCCAGCGGCGGGAGAGGCGGGTTTACTCAGTTTCGGTATCGACTCTGAGTAAACAAGACTTTTGTCACCGCCTCTCAAACTCGTTTCCCCATCCGGGTGTTGTGGATCATGTCTCGCAGCCCGTGGTGGGACCGAGGGCCTTGCCTTAACCGGCCGGGCCAAGAGGAGCCAACCTCACTAAAAAACATTAGTTTAGAGATCCCGTGATACCGCCCGACCTCACGGTGTAATAGGGTTACCAAGGTACAGGGGGCACTGCCTTGGCGGACTGTTTATTTCCCCCATAATCGTGGGACTAAATATGGAAAAATCAAAAACAAAAACAAAAAACGATGGAGGAATCGAAAATATAGCGGTGGAGGTGCGCGCTCCGATGGCGTGCGCCAAAACCAATGACCCAGGCGTACTTAAAGGACTTGCTGGCCGACGTGAACGACTCTCCGAGTCGGACTCGTCGGTCTGCACAATGCAGACGGTGGATTCGGTATCTGACGATTTGGCGGTGGAGGCGGGCGCCCCGATGGCGCGCGCTGAAGCCTTGGACCCTGGCGTGTTTAAAGGACAAGCTGCCCGACCTGAACGACTCTCCGAGTCGGACTCGTCGGGCTGCAGCATGGAGACACTATCGGTCGAAATACAAAAGCGGCGGAGGGGCGAGAAGCGGACCCGCGCTGAGGATGAATGCTCGGGCTCGGGCGAGAGTGACGCGAGCATACAAAGCGCTAACTCTGAATCCTCAGCCAGCAGGTTGCTGAAGCCCGTTAGCAAGAGGGGACGTGGCCGACCGCCCACCCACGGCAGATATGTTGGGCTGGGAAAGTCACAGGCGGAGCTCGTTAAAGCCAAGGAAGGCAGCCTCCAAGCAGAAGAAGCGCTGGCTGCCTTCAACGAAGCGGCCCAGGTGGCGGTCGAGGAGAGGACGGCCCGCTCCAGGAGCCGCCACCCGACAACAGCCGAGGAAGTGCCGAGGACGTCCGCCGCTCTGGACGCGGCGGTTCAAGAGGCGCTGGACGTGGTGATACAGGTGGCCAACAAGTCGGGCAACTTGAAAGGCACCTTCGTCAGGGCCCTTAAAACCGCCGCGGACACCATAAAAGGAGCGGTGGCTGACCTGAGGGCCCTTACGATGACGGAGGAGGTAGCCCGGCTTGAAGCGGCCAACGCGCAGCTTTCGGGCCAGTTGGCCGAGCTGCGCCGGGAAGTGGCCCAGTTGCGCACACAGCCAGCCGCGAGGGAAGATACGCACTTTCAGCGAATCTTGGAGGAGGCGCTGCGCTCCAACCGCGAGCAGTTCGCTAATATGCTGAACGCGCGGATGGAGGGCATCGAGCGCCGCCTTCTTCCGGAGCCTCGGCTGCGACCTCCGCTGGCCGCCGACCGCAACGCGGCGCAGGCTACGGCCGCAGATGCGGGCGTTATAAGTGTGTCGCCCTCCGCTGGAGTAGGGAACGCCCCTCGTCCCACGAACGTGAACGAGGCAGCCCAGCGGAAAAAACGCAGGCGGGCAAACCGCCCAAGCATGGCTGCCCAAGAAGCGGCAGCAACAGCGGCGACAAATAGTGCCCCTCCGCCACCCGCGGAGCCAGGCCAAGCTGGAGCGAAAACATGGAGTGCCGTCGTTCGGTCTAACCCAGCGACCAAAAAGGTGACCAGTGCATCGACGACGACCAAAAAGGCCCCTCCGAAAAGGAAACTCCGTACTCCTCGCTCCGCGGTGATTACAATCACCTTGAAGCCCGGTGCAGAGGAGAAAGGCCTCCGGTACGAGAACGTCCTGACACAAGCGAAGAGCCGCATCAAGCTGAGCGAGGTCGGCTTGACTGCGGTGCGCTTCAGGGCGGCGGCCACGGGGGCACGTATCCTGGAGGTTCCACCGGGCACAAATGACGCGGAGAAGGCGGCGGACGCCCTTGCCTGCAAACTACGGGAGGTCCTCAACCCGGACGACGTCCAGGTCCATAGGCCGACCAAGTGTGTCGAGCTAAGGGTCATGGACCTGGACGATTCCGTCACGGCGGAGGAGGTGGTGGCTGCGGTGGCCGAAGCTGGGGGCTGCTCCGCGGGAGCTATAAGGCCGGGGGCTATTGCCCGGGGCTCCAGTGGCTGTGGCTCCCTCTGGATTAGCTGTCCGGTGGCGGCCGCAAAAAAGGTGGTGGAGGCTGGCCGTATAAAGGTGGGGTGGGTCTCGGCACGGGTAATGCTGCTCGAGCCGAGACCTCAGCGCTGCTACAGGTGCCTGGAGGGGGGCCACGTAGGGGCAAAATGTGACAGGGGTGTCGACCGCAGCCGTCTGTGCTTCCGCTGCGGTCAACCCGACCACAAGGCACGGGAATGTGCTGCCCCGGTGGCAAAATGTGTAGTGTGTTCTGCGGCCGGTAAGCCAGCAGCCCATGCGGTCGGATCCAAGGGCTGCCAGGGCGGCAGCAAACGGGCAGCGCCGCAGAAGGGCAGAGCGCCGCAGCAGGGTAGCGCTGCAGGCCCCAGGGTGGAGCCAATGGAGACCGCGCACTGATGGCTCTGCGTTGTCTCCAGGCAAACATAAACCACTCTGCCAGGGCTCAGGACCTCCTAGTCCAAAGCATGGCAGAGTGGCAAATCAGCGTTGCGGTGGTATCGGAGCCCTACTTCGTTCCCTCCCGGGACGATTGGGTCTCCGACCACGATGGGGTAGTGGCCATCATCGCCCCTGCCGTCGCTGGCTCCCCGTCCATCGAGGGTGTAGCCAGGGGCAGAGGGTGCGTCCTCGCCGTCGTGGGCGATCTTGCGGTTGTGGGAGTCTACGCCTCTCCCAATCGGAGTCTCGCCGACTTTGAACAACAGCTGGTCGAGGTCGGGGCTCTGGTTGGGCAGGTATCACCCAGCACGGTGATAGTTGCGGGGGACTTCAATGCCAAATCCACGGCTTGGGGTTCCCCCGTGACGGATGCCAGGGGCGAGGCTCTCGAGGAGTGGGCTGTTGCTACTGGTCTCGCGGTGATCAACAGTGGGTCGGAGAACACGTGCGTGCGGCTACAGGGCGAATCGATCGTCGACATCACGTTCGCGTCCAACGCCCTGGCCCGCCGTGTTCGAGACTGGAGGGTGGAGACGGGTGCGGAGACACTTTCAGATCATCGGTACATCCGATTTGATGTCTCCGCGGTTCCCGTCGTCCAGCCCGCTGTTGAGCGGGCAGAAGGTCCGCGGTGGAGTCTGGGCCGTCTCGATAGCCAGTTGGCAAAAGAGGCGGCCATCGTGGAGGCCTGGGGCGCCGGTTCCGATCCGGTTGTCCAGGTCGACCGAGAGGCTGACCAACTCGGCGCTGCCCTGTTCCGCATTTGCGATGTGGCGATGCCGAGAGTCAAGCCTCAGACCCCACGTCGCCGCGTCTACTGGTGGCGACCCGAACTCCGGCAGCTGAGGAGAGCTTGCGTCGCCGCCCGTCGTCGGTACACTCGGTGCAGGAGGAGGCGAGTCCGCGACCACGCATCGGAGGAAGTCCTCTACGCCGCCTACAGGTCCGCCTGTGACACACTGAGGAAGGCCATAGCTCAGGCCAAAGAGGCGGCGTGGGAGGAGTGGCTGGCCACTCTCGAGGGGGATCCGTGGGGGAGACCGTACCGGGTCGTGAGGCAGAAGCTCCGACCCTGGACTCCCCCGCTCACCAGCAGTCTCCAGCCGCAGCTCGTGGAGCGAATCACCCACGAGCTCTTTCCCGAGCGTGGAGCGTTCGTACCACCGATGGTACCGACGACGGATCGCGAGGACGAAGAGTTGGCGGTCCAGGCGTACCCGGTTACCGAGGCGGAGTTGGGTGCGGCTGTCCTGAAGTTACGTTCGAAAAGGACAGCCCCAGGGCCTGACGGTATTCCGGGACGCGCCCTGGCGATTGCGCTGGAGGAGATCGGCGGGAGCGTCCGGCGTCTATTTTCTGCGTGCCTGGCTCAAGGCAGGTTCCCCGATCGGTGGAAAACGGGAAGGCTCGTCCTCATCCGCAAGGAGGGACGAGCGCCCGATCAGCCGTCGGCCTACCGCCCAATCGTGCTGCTCGACGAGACGAGCAAGCTCTTTGAGCGCGTGCTTGCAGCCCGTCTTGTCGGCAGCATGGAGCCGGGCCTTAGCGAATGGCAGTTCGGATTTCGCCCCGGCCGCTCGACGCTGGACGCAGTCGCCAGGGTAAGGCAGCTCGCCGAGGAGGAGGTTTCTCGGGGTGGGGTGTTGATGGCAGTGTCGCTGGATATCTCCAACGCCTTCAACACCCTGCCTTGGGAGGTCATTCAGGAGGGCCTAAATTACCACGGTGTCCCGGCCTACCTGCGTCGAACCATCGCCGACTATTTCGTGGGTCGAGCGATCGTCTACCCGACGAGGGATGGTTCGACCAGGAGGGTCGTGACGTGCGGTGTTCCACAGGGCTCGGTCTTAGGGCCACTCCTGTGGAACATCGGTTACGACTGGGTGCTGCGCGGGGCCACGTTGCGGGGGGTCAGCGTCACCTGCTACGCTGACGACACCCTCGTGTCGGCCCGCGGCAGCAACCACCGGGAGGCGGCCTATCTGGCCACGGCGGGTGTGGCTCACGCGGTCCACCGCATCCGCGCGCTGGGCCTCGAGGTGGCCTTGCACAAATCCGAGGCCCTAGTCTTTCATGGGCCTCGGAATGCCCCACCTCGGGGGTTAGCGATCGTCGTCGGCGGAACTTCCATCACCATCGGGTCGACGATGAAGTACCTAGGACTCGTCCTCGATGGCAGGTGGAAGTTCGAGGAGCACTTCCGGCGCTTGGCCCCAAGACTGGTGGCTGCAGCCGGAGCGCTCGGACGATTGCTGCCCAACGTCGGGGGGCCGGGTTCCCTCTGCAGGCGCCTGTACACCGGCGTGGTGCGTTCGATGGCGCTCTATGGAGCGCCGATATGGGCGGACGCTCTGAGTGCCCGAAACGTGGCCTCGCTGCGACGTCCGCAGCGGGCCATGGCGCTCAGGGCGGCTCGGGCGTACCGCACGGTGTCTTACACGGCGGCCACCTTGCTTTCCGGAAGCCCGCCATGGGACCTCGAGGCCGAGATCTACTCGAGTGTCTACTGGCGGGTCAAGGGAGCAAGAGCAGAGGGGAACCGGCCCCACCCTCGGGAGGTCCGGCAGTGGCGAGAAGAGGCCCGCGAGAACCTCATTGTAGAATGGGCGGAAAGGCTACGAGTTCCGGGAGCGAGTGCGGAACTCGTAGCGGCCATTCGACCAGTGTTGAAGGAGTGGGTCGAGCGTAAGCACGGCCCACTCACGTACCACCTGACGCAGCTCATGACCGGGCACGGCTGCTTCGCCAAATACTTGTGCGAAGTGGTCGGGAGAGAGCCGTCGGTGGTATGTCACCACTGTGGCGACGGAGCCGTGGACACGGCCGAGCACACGCGCGCAGAGTGCCCAGCTTGGGCGGAGCCTCGCGCAGCCCTGTCCACGGCCTTCGGTGGAGATATCTCACTTCCTGCCATTGTGAGGAGAATGGCGGGAAGCAAAGAGGCCTGGATGGCATTCTGCGTCTTCTGCGACACAGTGATGTCGCAGAAGGAGGCGGCAGAACGGCAGCGGGAGGACGACATCAACTCCCTCCCGCTGCGTCGAAGGCGGCCTGGTCGGCGGCGACGTGCGTATGCAGGTCGCACGTTGCCGCATTGACCTGGCCTAGAGCGTGGTTGGCGGCGGAGCCAGTTATCTGATCCGCCGGGGCGTCAAGCCCTGACGCCCGGCCTCCAGTGGCGGACTCGGGGGAGTCCGTCACAGTACAGACGGAGGCGGAGATGGAAGGCGCGCCCTAACATCCTGGCGCGCCTTTGAGGCGGGTCGCCTGTTAGCGACTGCCGCTGGCAGGGTCGCGGTGGCAAGCTAACGCGTTCCCGTGGCCCTGCCGCCTTGCGGAAAGGCGGAATTTCGAGGAGGTTTTAGTGGGTAGTGACGGGGCCTTCTGCCCCGTGAGTCCCACATACCCGTCCCAGTCCCCCGACCGGGCGGCAGGCGTAAGTGCCTTTCCTCCTCGTTAAACAAAAAAAAAAAAAAAAAAAAAAAAAAAAAAAAAAAAAAAAAAAAAAAAGGTTAGGTTAGGTTTCGCCAAATACTTGTGCGAAGTGGTCGGGAGAGAGGCGTCGGTGGTATGTCACCATTGTGGCGATGGAGCCGTGGACACGGCCGAGCACACACGCGCAGAGTGCCCAGCTTGGGCGGAGCCTCGCGCAGCCCTGTCCACGGTCATAGGCGGAGACCTATCGCTTTCGGCCCTCATCTCCAAGATGGCCGGAAGCGAAGAGGCCTGGGCGGCATTTTCCTCTTTCTGCGACACTGTGATGTCGCAGAAAGAGGCAGCAGAACGGCAGCGGGAGGACGACATCAACTCCCTCCCGCTGCGCCGAAGGCGGCCTGGTCGGCGGCGACGTGCGTATGCAGGTCGCACGTTGCCGCATTGACCTGGCCTAGAGCGTGGTTGGCGGCGGAGCCAGTTATCTGATCCGCCGCGGGGCGTCAAGCCCTGACGCCCGGCCTCCAGTGGCGGACTCGGGGGAGTCCGTCACGGCACAGACGGAGGCGGAGATGGAAGGCGCGCCCTAACATCCTGGCGCGCCTTTGAGGCGGGTCGCCTGTTAGCGACTGCCGCTGGCAGGGTCGCGGTGGCAAGCTAACGCGTTCCCGTGGCCCTGCCGCCTTGCGGAAAGGCGGAATTTCGAGGAGGTTTTAGTGGGTAGTGACGGGGCCTTCTGCCCCGTGAGTCCCACATACCCGTCCCGGTCCCCC
Source organism: Nymphalis polychloros (assembly GCA_905220585.2). NCBI lineage: Eukaryota > Metazoa > Arthropoda > Insecta > Lepidoptera > Nymphalidae > Nymphalis > Nymphalis polychloros. The sequence goes on from HG992259.1 coordinate 12,301,608, forward strand.
GACCGGGCGGCAGGCGTAAGTGCCTTTCCTCCTCGTTAAACAAAAAAAAAAAAAAAAAAAAAAAAAAAAAAAAAGGTTAGGTTAGGTTGGGGTGCAAGTCAGTCACCTCCTCGTGGTGCACCCTGGGCAACGGGGTCGACAAGCATTCCGATGTTTTCTCGGAGTGCCTGTCGACCACGGCTAAGACTGACACGACGGTTATGCCACGGGTCGCTCCTGGTACTTCTCTGTTTGGCAGAGTGGACTGTGTGAGCGGCTTTGTGGCGTGAGGAGAGTTTTTTGTTTTCGTTTTGTTTTGTTGTCGTTATTATTCATTGTATTTGTTTTGTTATTCATTTAAATGTATTTGTTTTATGTTGTAAATAGCCTTAGTTGCTGGGTCTTCGGAGTCTTTTGGGCTTCTGGAGGCCAGTGGTGGGAGAGGCGGGTTTGCTCAGTTTCGGTATCGACTCTGAGTAAACAAGACTTTTGTCACCGCCTCTCAAACTCGTTTCCCCACCCAGGTGTTGTGGATCACGTCTCGCAGCCTGTGGTGGGACCGAGGGCCTTGCCTTAACCGGCCGGGCCAAGAGGAGCCAACCTCACTAAAAAACATTAGTTTAGAGATCCCGTGATACCGCCCGACCTCACGGTGTAATAGGGTTACCAGGGTACAGGGGGCACTGCCCTGGTGGACTTTTTATTTCCCCCACACTCGTGGGACTAACTATGGATTTAGTAAAAAACAAAAATGTAAAAGGACTGGTAAAACGATCGGTAACCGATGACATGGCGGTGGAGGCGGGCGCCCCGATGGCGCGCGCTGAAACCAACGACTCTGGCGTTCTAAAAGGATTAACGATTCGGCTCGAACGACTCTCTGAGTCGGACTCCTCCGTCTGCAGCATGCAGTCGGTGGAATCGATGGAACAACGGCGAAATAGGGGTGAAAAGCGGATCCACGCTGGGGATAGCTGCTCGGGCTCGGATAGCGACGCGAGACAAAGCGACAAATCTGAATCCTCAGCCAGCAGGTGGCTTAAGCCCGCTAATAAGAGGGGACGTGGCCGACCGCCTACTCATGGTAGGTTTGTCGGACTGGGGAAGACACAGACGGAGCTCAGTCTTACCAGAAAAGATAACTTCCAGGTGGAAGATTCGTTGGCCGCTTACAACGAAGCGGCCAAGGTGGCGATTGAAGAAAGGGCGGCACGTTCCACGAATCGCCAGGCAACTGCAGCTGAGGACGTGCCGAAGACGTCGGCCGCTCTGGACGCGGCGGTCCAAGAGGCCCTTGATGTTGTATTGCAGGTTGCCAATAAGTCGGGCAACATGAAGGGAACTTTCGTCCGAGCCCTGAAGACTGCTGCGGGCACGATCAAAGGTGCGGTGGCAGATCTCAGGGCGCTGACCATGTCGGAGGAAGTTGCCCGACTGGAAGCGGCCAACGCACAGCTCTCGGGCCAGTTGGCCGAGCTGCGCCGCGAGGTGGCTGAGATGCGCAAACAGCCGGCTACGTTGGACGACTCAAACATCCAGCGAATCATGGAGGAGGCGCTGCGCTCCAACCGTGAGCAGTTCGCAAACATGCTGAACGCGCGGATGGAGGGCATCGAACGCCGCCTCCTTCCGGAGCCTAGGCTGCGACCTCCGCTGGCCGCCGATCGCAGGGCGGCGCAGGTTCCGACCGCAACCGTGGGCGTTACAGCCGAACCACTCTCCGAACCGGTTCCGAACGACGAGGCAGCCCAACGGACCAAGCCTAAGCGGGGAAAACGCCCTAATATGGCGGCGCAAGAAGCGGCTGCGGCAGCGGCAACAAAGAGTGCCCCTCCGTCATCCTCGGGGCCGGGCAGTTCCTCGACAAGCTGGAGTGCCGTCGTTCGGAAAACGGCGACCAAGAAGGCCGCGACCAAGACCACCGAACCGGCTGCACCGGCAGCGAAGTCGAACTCGGCCAGTTCCAAAAAGAAGGCCCCTCCAAAGAGGAAACTCCGCCCTCCTCGCTCCGCCGTGATAACGATCACGCTGAGGCCCGGTGCTGTGGAGAAGGGCCTCAGATACGAAGACGTCCTGGCCCAAGCGAAGAGCCGCATCAAGTTGAGCGAGGTCGGCTTGACTGCGGTGCGCTTCAGGGCAGCAGCCACAGGAGGACGCATACTGGAGGTCCCGCCGGGCACCAGCGATGCTGAAAAAGCGGCGGACGCCCTCGCATCCAAGCTTCGCGAGGTGCTAAACCCGGACGACGTCCAGGTCCATAGGCCGACCAAGTGCGTCGAGCTAAGGGTTATGGACCTGGACGATTCCGTCACGGCGGAGGAGGTGGTGGCTGCGGTGGCCGAAGCTGGGGGCTGCTCTGCGGGAGCTATAAGGCCCGGGGCTATTGCTCGGGGCTCGAATGGCTCTGGCTCCCTCTGGCTGAGCTGCCCGGTGGCCGCCGCAAAAAAGGTGGTGGAGGATGGCCGCGTAAAGGTCGGTTGGGTCTCGGCGCGGGTAACGCTGCTCGAGCCGAGGCCACTACGCTGTTACCGGTGCCTGGAGGGGGGCCACGTAGGGGCCAAATGCGACAGGGGTGTCGACCGCAGCCGTTTGTGCTTCCGGTGCGGTCAGCCCGACCACAAGGCCCGGGACTGTGCTGCCGCTGAAGCAAAGTGCGTAGTTTGCTCAGCGGCCGGTAAGCCCGCGACCCATGCAGTCGGGTGCAAGGGCTGCCAGGGCGGCAGCAAACGGGCAGCGCCGCAGAAGGGCAAAGCGCCGCAGAAGAGAAGCGCTGCAAGCGTAGGAGCGGAGCCTATGGAGACCGCGAACTGATGGCCCTTCGTTGTCTCCAGGCCAATGTCAACCACTCTGCCAGGGCCCAGGACCTCCTAGTCCAAAGCATGGCAGAGTGGCAAATCGGCGTTGCGGTGGTATCGGAGCCCTACCTCGTTCCCTCCCGGGACGACTGGGTCTCCGACCACGATGGAGTGGTGGCCATCATCGCCCCTGCCGTCGCTGGCTCCCCGTCCATCGAGGGTGTAGCCAGGGGCAGAGGGTGCGTGCTCGCCGTCGTGGGCGATCTTGCAGTTGTGGGAGTCTACGCCTCTCCCAATCGGAGCCTCGCCGACTTTGAACAACAGCTGGTCGAGGTCGGGGCTCTGGTTGGGCAGGTATCACCCTGCCCGGTGATAGTTGCGGGGGACTTCAATGCCAAATCCACGGCCTGGGGTTCCCCTGCGACGGATGCCAGAGGCGAGGCTCTCGAGGAGTGGGCAGCTGCTACTGGTCTCGCGGTGATCAACAGTGGGTCGGAGAGCACGTGCGTGCGGCTACAGGGCGAATCGATCGTCGACATCACGTTCGCGTCCAACGCCCTGGCCCGCCGTGCTCGAGACTGGAGGGTGGAGACGGGTGCGGAGACACTATCGGATCACCGATATATCCGATTTGATGTCTCCGCGGTTCCCGTCGTCCAGCCCGCTGTTGAGCGGTCAGAAGGTCCGCGGTGGAGTCTTGGCCGTCTCGATAGCCAGTTGGCAAAAGAGGCGGCCATCGTGGAGGCCTGGGGCGCCGGTTCCGACCCGGTTGTCCAGGTCGACCGAGAGGCTGACCAACTCGGCGCCGCCCTGTTCCGCATTTGCGATGTGGCGATGCCGAGAGTCAAGCCTCAGACCCCACGTCGCCGCGTCTACTGGTGGCTGCCCGAACTCCGCCAGCTGAGGAGAGCTTGCGTCGCCGCCCGTCGTCGGTACACTCGGTGCAGGAGGAGGCGAGTCCGCGACCACGCATCGGAGGAAGTCCTCTACGCCGCCTACAGGTCTGCCTGTATAACACTGCAGAAGGCCATAGCCCAGGCAAAAGAGGCGGCGTGGGAGGAGTGGCTGGCGACCCTCGAGGAGGATCCGTGGGGGAGACCGTACCGGGTCGTGAGGCAGAAGCTCCGACCCTGGACTCCCCCGGTCACCAGCAGTCTCCAGCCGCAGCTCGTGGAGCGAATCACCCACGAGCTCTTTCCCGAGCGTGGAGCGTTCGTACCACCGATGGTACCGACGAGGGATCGCGAGGATGGACAGATGGCGGACCAGGCGTACCCGGTTACCGAGGCGGAGTTATGTGCGGCTGTCCTGAAGTTACGTTCGAAAAGGACAGCCCCTGGGCCTGACGGTATACCGGGACGCGCCCTGGCGATTGCCCTGGGCGAAATCGGCGAGAGCGTCCGGCGCCTATTTTCTGCGTGCCTGGCCCAAGGCAGGTTCCCCGATCGGTGGAAAACGGGAAGGCTCGTTCTCATCCGAAAGGAGGGACGAGCGCCCGATCAGCCGTCGGCCTACCGCCCAATCGTGCTGCTCGACGAGACGAGCAAGCTCTTTGAGCGCGTGCTTGCAGCCCGTCTTGTCGGCAGCATGGAGCCGGGCCTTAGCGAGTGCCAGTTCGGATTTCGCCCTGGCCGCTCGACGCTGGACGCAGTCGCCAGGGTGAGACAGCTTGCAGAGGAGGAGGTTTCTCGGGGTGGGGTGTTGATGGCAGTGTCGCTGGATATCTCCAACGCCTTTAACACCCTGCCCTGGGAGGTCATATTGGAGGGCCTCAAGCATCATGATGTCCCGGCCTACCTGCGTCGAACCATCGCCGACTACTTTGTGGGCCGAGCAGTCGTCTACCCGACAAGGGATGGTTCGAGCAGGAGGATGATGACGTGCGGTGTTCCACAGGGCTCGGTCTTAGGGCCACTCCTGTGGAACATCGGATACGACTGGGTGCTGCGCGGGGCCACTCTGCGGGGGGTCAGCGTCACCTGTTACGCTGACGACACCCTCGTGTCGGCCCGCGGCAGCTCCCATCGGGAGGCGGCGTATCTGGCCACGGCGGGTGTGGCACATGCGGTCCACCGCATCCGCGCCCTGGGCCTCGAGGTGGCATTACACAAATCCGAGGCCCTAGTGTTTCATGGGCCTCGGAACGCCCCACCTCGGGGGATGGCCATCACTGTCGGCGGAACTTCCATCACCGTCGGGTCGACGATGAAGTACCTGGGACTCGTCCTCGACGGCAGGTGGAAGTTCGACGAGCACTTCCGGCGCTTGGCCCCAAGACTGGTGGCTGCAGCCGGAGCGCTGGGGCGGCTACTGCCAAACATCGGAGGGCCGGGTGCCCCCTGCAGGCGCCTGTACACCGGCGTGATACGCTCGATGGCGCTCTACGGAGCGCCGATATGGGCGGACGTCCTGAGTGCTCGCAACGTGGCCTCGCTGCGACGTCCGCAGCGGGCCATGGCGCTCAGGGCGGCTCGGGCGTACCGCACGGTGTCCTACACGGCAGCCACCTTGCTCTCCGGAAGCCCGCCATGGGACCTCGAGGCCGAAGTCAGCTCGAGTGTCTTCTGGCGGGTCAAGGGAGCGAGGGCGGCGGGTAACCGGCCCCACCCTTGTGAGGTCCGACAGTGGCGGGAAGAGGCCCGCGAAAACCTCCTCCTCAAATGGGCGGAAAGGCTACGAGTTCCGGGTGCCAGTGGGGAACTCGTAGCGGCCATTCGGCCTGTTTTGAAAGAGTGGGTCGAACGCAAACACGGCCCACTCACATACCACCTGACGCAGCTCATGACCGGTCACGGCTGCTTCGCCAAGTACTTGTGCGAAGTGGTCGGGAGAGAGCCGTCGGTGGTATGTCATCATTGTGGCGACGGAGCCGTGGACACGGCCGAGCACACGCGCGCAGAGTGCCCAGCCTGGGCGGAGCCTCGCGCAGCCCTGTCCACGGCATTCGGTGGAGACGTGACGCTTCCGGCGATTGTAAAAAGGATGGCCGCCAGTGAAGAAGCGTGGGCGGCAATGCGTGACCTCAGCGAACACGTTATGTCCGCGAAGGAACACGCAGAACGGCAGCGGGAGGACGACACCGGCTCCCTCCCTCTGCGCCGAAGGCGGCCTGGTCGGCGGCGACGTGCGTTCGCAGGTCGCACGTTGCCGCAATGACCTGGCCTGAGTGTGGTTGGCGGCGGAGCCAGCCACCTGATCCGCTGCGGGGCGTCGGCCCCTGACGCCCGGCCTCCAGTGGCGGACTCGGGGGAGTCCGTCACAGCACAGACGGAGGCGGAGTTGGAAGGCGCGCCTTAACATCCTGGCGCGCCTTTGAGGTGGGTCGCCGTTTAGCGACTGCCGCTGGCAGGGTCGCGGTTGCAAGCCAACGCGTTCCCGTGGCCCTGCCGCCTTGCGGAGAGGCGGAATTTCGAGGAGGTTTTAGTGGGTAGGACGGGGCCTCCTGCCCCGTGAGTCCCACATACCCGTCCCGGTCCCCCGACCGGGCGGCAGGCGTAAATGCCTTTCCTCCTCGTTAAACAAAAAAAAAAAAAAAAAAAAAAAAAAAAAAAAAAAAAAAAAAAAAAAAAGGTTAGGTTAGGTTAGGTTAGGTTAGGTTAGGTTAGGTTAGGTTAGGTTAGGTTAGGTTAGGTTAGGTTAGGTTAGGTTAGGTTAGGTTAGGTTAGGTTGGGGTGCAAGTCAGTCACCTCCTCGTGGTGCACCCTGGGCAACGGGGTCGACAAGCATGTACCGATGTTTTCTCGGAGTGCCTGTCGACCACGGCTAAGACTGACACGACGGTTATGCCACGGGTCGCTCCTGGTACTTCTCTGCTTAGCAGAGTGGACTGTGTGAGCGGCTTCGTGGCAAATGGAGAGGAGTTTTTCGTTGTTACGTTTTGTGATGTTATTGTTAATTCTAATTTATGTGTTGTTATTTATTGTTGTCGTGTAAATATAAATTATTTCATTTTATTTCATTTGTTGTAAATAGCCTATTGTTAGTTGCTGGGTCTTCGGGGTCTTTTTGGGCTACCGGAGGCCAGTGGCGGGAGAGGCGGGTTTGCTCAGTTTCGGTATCGACTCTGAGTAAACAAGACTTTTGTCACCGCCTCTCAAACTCGTTTCCCCACCCGGGTGTTGTGGATCATGTCTCGCAGCCTGTGGTGGGACCGAGGGCCTTGCCTTAACCGGCCGGGCCAAGAGGAGCCAACCTCACTAAAAAACACTAGTTTAGAGAACCCGTGATACCGCCCGACCTCACGGTGTAATAGGGTTACCAGGGTACAGGGGGCACTGCCCTGGTGGACTTTTTATTTCCCCCACACTCGTGGGACTACTTATGCCATTCTATAAAAATCAAAATGATAAAAAACAAGAGACTGCATTACGATCGGTAACTGATGACATGGCGGTGGAGGCGGGCGCCCCGATGGCGCGCGCTGAAACCAACGACTCTGGCGTACTAAAAGGATTAACGATTCGGCTCGAACGACTCTCTGAGTCGGACTCCTCCGTCTGCAGCATGCAGTCGGTGGAATCGGTGGAACAACAGCGGAGTAGGGGTGAAAAGCGGATCCACGCTGAGGATAGCTGCTCGGGCTCGGAGAGCGACGCGAGCGTGCTGAGCGACAAAACTGAATCCTCAGCAAGCAGGTGGCTCAAACCCGCTAATAAAAGGGGGCGTGGCAGACCACCTACCCATGGTAGGTATGTCGGACTTGGGAAGTCACAGGCGGAGATTAGTGAATCCAAGAAAGACAATTTCCAGGCGGAAGACGCGTTGGCCGCCTACAATGAAGCGGCGAAGGTGGCGATGGAAGAAAGGGCGGCCCGTGCCAGAAACCGTCAACCAACGGCAGTTGAGGACGTGCCGAAGACGTCCGCCGCTCTGGACGCGGCGGTCCAACAGGCACTCGACGTGGTGGTACAGGTTGCTAATAAGTCGGGCAACATGAAGGGTACATTCGTCCGAGCCCTGAAGACTGCCGCGGACACCATCAAAGGTGCTGTGGCAGATCTCAGGGCGCTGACCATGTCAGAAGAGGTAGCCCGACTTGAAGCGGCCAACGCTCAGCTTTCGGGCCAGCTGGCCGAGCTGCGCCGCGAGGTGGCCCAGATGCGCAAGCAGCCGGCTACGTTGGACGACTCGAACGTCCAGCGGATCATGGAGGAGGCGCTGCGCTCCAACCGCGAGCAGTTCGCGAAAATGCTGAACGCGCGGATGGAGGGCATCGAACGCCGCCTCCTTCCGGAGCCTAGACTGCGACCTCCGCTGGCCGCCGATCGCAGGGCGGCGCAGGTTCCGACCGCAACCGTGGGCGTTACAGCCGAACCACTCTCCGCTGAGGTTGCGAACGACGAGGCAGCCCAACGGACCAAGCCTAAGCGGGGAAAACGCCCTAATATGGCGGCGCAAGAAGCGGCAGCGGCAACAAAGAGTGCCCCTCCGTCATCCTCGGGGCCGGGCAGTTCCTCGACAAGCTGGAGTGCCGTCGTTCGGAAAACGGCGACCAAGAAGGCCGCGACCAAGACCACCGAACCGGCTGCACCGGCAGCGAAGTCGAACTCGGCCAGTTCCAAAAAGAAGGCCCCTCCAAAGAGGAAACTCCGCCCTCCTCGCTCCGCCGTGATAACGATCACGCTGAGGCCCGGTGCTGTGGAGAAGGGCCTCAGATACGAAGACGTCCTGGCCCAAGCGAAGAGCCGCGTCAAGCTGAGCGAGGTCGGCTTGACTGCGGTGCGCTTTAGGGCAGCAGCGACGGGAGGGCGCATCCTGGAGATTCCGCCGGGCACCAGCGATGCAGAAAAAGCGGCGGACGCCCTCGCGTCTAAACTCCGCGAGGCGCTTAACCCGGACGACGTCCAGGTCCATAGACCGACCAAGTGCGTCGAGTTAAGGGTCATGGACCTGGACGATTCCGTCACGGCGGAGGAGGTGGTGGCTGCGGTGGCCGAAGCTGGGGGCTGCTCTGCGGGAGCTATAAGGCCGGGGGCTATCGCTCGGGGCTCGAGTGGCTGTGGCTCCCTCTGGCTGAGCTGCCCGGTGGCTGCCGCAAAAAAGGTGGTGGAGGATGGCCGCGTAAAGGTCGGTTGGGTCTCGGCGCGGGTAACGCTGCTCGAGCCGAGGCCACTACGTTGTTACCGGTGCCTGGAGGGGGGCCACGTGGGGGCAAAATGTGACAGGGGTGTTGACCGAAGCCGTTTGTGCTTCCGGTGCGGTCAACCCGACCACAAGGCACGGGAATGTGCTGCCCCGGTGGCAAAATGTGTGGTGTGTTCTGCGGCCGGTAATTCAGCAGCCCATGCGGTCGGATCCAAGGGCTGCCAGGGCGGCAGCAAACGGGCAGCGCCGCAGAAGGAGAAAGCGCCGCAGAAGAGAAGCGCTGCAAGCGCAGGAGTGGAGCCTATGGAGACAGCGCACTGATGGACCTGCGCTGTCTCCAGGCTAACATAAACCACTCTGCCAGGGCTCAGGACCTCCTAGTCCAAAGCATGGCAGAGTGGCAAATCGGCGTTGCGGTGGTATCGGAGCCCTATTTTGTTCCCTCCCGGGACGATTGGGTCTCCGACCACGAAGAAGTGGTGGCCATCGTTGCCCCTGCCGTGGCTGGCTCCCCGTCCATCGAGGGTGTAGCCAGGGGCAGAGGGTGCGTGCTCGCGGTTGTAGGCGATGTGGCGGTTGTGGGAGTCTACGCCTCTCCCAATCGGAGTCTCGCCGACTTTGAACAACAACTGGTCGAGGTCGGGGCTCTGGTTGGGCAAGTATCACCCAGCCCGGTGATAGTTGCGGGGGACTTCAATGCCAAATCCACGGCTTGGGGTTCCCCTGTGACGGATGCCAGAGGCGAGGCTCTCGAGGAGTGGGCAGCTGCTACTGGTCTCGCGGTGATCAACAGTGGGTCGGAGAACACGTGCGTGCGGCTACAGGGCGAATCGATCGTCGACATTACGTTCGCGTCCAACGCCCTGGCCCGCCGTGTTCGGGACTGGAGGGTGGAGACGGGTGCGGAGACACTATCGGACCACAGATATATCCGATTTGATGTCTCCGCGGTTCCCGTCGTCCAGCCCGCTGTTGAGCGGTCAGAAGGTCCGCGGTGGAGTCTTGGCCGTCTCGATAGCCAGTTGGCAAAAGAGGCGGCCATCGTGGAGGCCTGGGGCGCCGGTTCCGACCCGGTTGTCCAGGTCGACCGAGAGGCTGACCAACTCGGCGCCGCCCTGTTCCGCATTTGCGATGTGGCGATGCCGAGAGTCAAGCCTCAGACCCCACGTCGCCGCGTCTACTGGTGGCGACCCGAACTCCGGCAGCTGAGGAGAGCTTGCGTCGCCGCCCGTCGCCAATACACTCGGCTCAGGAGGAGGCGAGTCCGCGACCACGCACTGGAAGACGTCTTCTACGCCGCCTATAGGACTGCCTGCGAAACGCTGAAAAAGGCCATAGCCCAGGCCAAAGAGGCGGCGTGGGAGGAGTGGCTGTCCACTCTCGAAGGAGATCCGTGGGGGAGACCGTACCGGGTTGTGAGGCAGAAGCTCCGACCCTGGACTCCCCCGCTAACCAGCAGTATGCAGCCGCTGCTCCTGAAGAGTGTCGTGGACACGCTCTTTCCTGAGCGAGTGGAATCTTTGCCACCGGCTATGATGGCCACCACTGAACCCCGCGCTAACGAGGGCATATTTTATCCGGTCACCGAGGGTGAACTGCAGGCGGCCGCTCTAAAACTCCGGTCTAAGAAGACAGCCCCGGGGCCTGACGGTATCCCGGGGCGCGCCTTGGCGATCGCATTGGAGGAGATGGGGGAAAGCATTCGACAGCTTTTTACCGCGTGCTTGGCTCAGGGTCGGTTTCCGCAACGGTGGAAAACGGGCAGGCTCGTACTGATCCGAAAGGACGGTCGGTCGCCCGATCAGCCGTCTGCTTACCGCCCAATTGTGCTGCTCAGCGAGACGAGCAAGCTCTTTGAGCGAGTGCTCGCTGCCCGTCTCGTTGGTAGTATGGAGCCGGGTCTTGACGAGCGACAATACGGCTTTCGCCCCGGCCGCTCAACACTGGATGCGATCGCCAGAGTGCGGAACCTTGCCGAGGAGGAGGTGTCTCGGGGTGGGGTTGTTATGGCAGTATCGTTGGACATCTCCAACGCCTTCAACACCCTGCCCTGGGAAGTGGTAATGGAGGGCCTAAATTACCACAATGTGCCGGGCTACCTGCGGCGAATCGTGGCTGCTTATTTCTCGGGCAGAGCGGTGGAATACCCGTCGAGAGAAGGTTGGGAAAGGAAGTCGTTGTCGTGCGGTGTTCCACAGGGCTCGGTCTTAGGGCCACTCCTGTGGAACATCGGCTACGACTGGGTGCTGCGCGGGGCCACTCTGCGGGGGGTCAGCGTCACCTGCTACGCTGACGACACCCTCGTGTCGGCCCGCGGCAGCTCCCATCGGGAGGCGGCGTATCTGGCAACGGCGGGTGTGGCACATGCGGTTCACCGCATCCGCGCCCTCGGCCTCGAGGTGGCATTACACAAATCCGAGGCCCTAGTGTTTCATGGGCCTCGGAACGCCCCACCTCGGGGGATGGCCATCACTGTCGGCGGAACTTCCATCACCGTCGGGTCGACGATGAAGTACCTGGGACTCGTCCTCGACGGCAGGTGGAAGTTCGACGAGCACTTCCGGCGCTTGGCCCCAAGACTGGTGGCTGCAGCCGGAGCGCTGGGGCGGCTACTGCCAAACATCGGAGGGCCGGGTGCCCCCTGCAGGCGCCTGTACACCGGCGTGATACGTTCGATGGCGCTCTACGGAGCGCCGATATGGGCGGACGCTCTGAGCGCTCGTAACGTGGCCTCGCTGCGACGTCCGCAACGGGCCATGGCGCTCAGGGCGGCTCGGGCGTACCGCACGGTGTCTTACACGGCAGCCACCTTGCTGTCCGGAAGCCCGCCATGGGACCTCGAGGCCGAAATCAGCTCGAGTGTATTCTGGCGGGTGAAAGGAGCAAGAGCGGAGGGTAACCGGCCCCACCCTCGTGAGGTCCGACAGTGGCGGGAAGAGGCCCGAGAAAACCACCTCCTCTGCAAATGGGCGGAAAGGCTACGAGTTCCGGGAGCCAGTGGGGAACTCGTAGCGGCCATTCGGCCTGTTTTGAAAGAGTGGGTCGAACGCAAACACGGCCCACTCACGTACCACCTGACGCAGCTCATAACCGGTCACGGCTGCTTCGCCAAATACTTGTGCGAAGTGGTCGGGAGAGAGCCGTCGGTGGTATGTCACCACTGTGGCGACGGAGCCGTGGACACGGCCGAGCACACGCGCGCAGAGTGCCCAGCCTGGGCGGAGCCTCGCGCAGCCCTGTCCACGGCCTTCGGTGGAGATCTGTCACTTCCTGCCATTGTGAGGAGAATGGCCATAAGTCGTGAGGCCTGGGCGGCATTTACTGTTTTCAGCGAAACAATAATGTCGCAGAAAGAGGCGGCAGAACGACAGCGGGAGGATGACTCCAACTCCCTCCCGCTGCGCCGAAGGCGGCCTGGTCAGCGGCGACGTGCGTTCGCAGGTCGCACGTTGCCGCAATGACCTGGCCTGAGTGTGGTTGGCGGCGGAGCCAGTCACCTGATCCGCCGCGGGGCGTCGGCCCCTGACGCCCGGCCTCCAGTGGCGGACTCGGGGGAGTCCGTCACGGCACAGACGGAGGCGGAGATGGAAGGCGCGCCCTAACATCCTGGCGCGCCTTTGAGGCGGGTCGCCTGTTAGCGACTGCCGCTGGCAGGGTCGCGGTGGCAAGCTAACGCGTTCCCGTGGCCCTGCCGCCTTGCGGAAAGGCGGAATTTCGAGGAGGTTTTAGTGGGTAGTGACGGGGCCTTCTGCCCCGTGAGTCCCACATACCCGTCCCGGTCCCCCGACCGGGCGGCAGGCGTAAGTGCCTTTCCTCCTCGTTAAACAAAAAAAAAAAAAAAAAAAAAAAAAAAAAAAAAAAAAAAAAAAAAAAAAAAAAAAAAAAAAAAAAAAAAAAAAAAAAAAAAAAAAAAAAAAAAAAAAAAAAAAAGGTTAGGTTAGGTTAGGTTAGGTTAGGTTAGGTTGGGGTGCAAGTCAGTCACCTCCACGTGGTGCACCCTGGGCAACGGGGTCGACAAGCATTCCGATGTTTTCTCGGAGTGCCTGTCGACCACGGCTAAGACTGACACGACGGTTATGCCACGGGTCGCTCCTGGTACTTCTCTGTTTGGCAGAGTGGACTGTGTGAGCGGCTTTGTGGCGTGAGGAGAGTTTTCGTTTTCGTTTTGTTTTGTTGTCGTTATTATTCATTGTATTTGTTTGTTTTTCATTTAAATGTATTTGTTTTATGTTGTAAATAGCCTTAGTTGCTGGGTCTTCGGAGTCTTTTTGGGCTTCAGGAGGCCAGTGGTGGGAGAGGCGGGTTTGCTCAGTTTCGGTATCGACTCTGAGTAAACAAGACTTTTGTCACCGCCTCTCAAACTCGTTTCCCCACCCAGGTGTTGTGGATCACGTCTCGCAGCCTGTGGTGGGACCGAGGGCCTTGCCTTAACCGGCCGGGCCAAGAGGAGCCAACCTCACTAAAAAACATTAGTTTAGAGATCCCGTGATACCGCCCGACCTCACGGTGTAATAGGGTTACCAGGGTACAGGGGGCACTGCCCTGGTGGACTTTTTATTTCCCCCACACTCGTGGGACTAACTATGGAAACATTTAAAAATAAAAATAAAAGTGGAAAAGAACTGATGGCGGCGGAGGTGCACGCCCCGATGGCGCGCGCCGAAACCGATGACCCAGGCGTACTAAAAGGATTAACGATTCGGCTTGAACGACTCTCTGAGTCGGACTCCTCCGTCTGCAGCATGCAGTCGGTGGAATCGGTGGAACAACAGCGGAGTAGGGGTGAAAAGCGGTTCCACGCTGAGGATAGCTGCTCGGGCTCAGACAGCGACGCGAGACAAAGCGACAAATCCGAATCCTCAGCCAGCAGGTGGCTCAAACCTGCTAACAAGAGGGGGCGTGGCAGACCGCCTACCCATGGTAGGTATGTCGGACTTGGGAAGTCTCAGGCGGAGGTTAATGAAACCAAAAATGCCAACTTCCAGGTGGAAGATGCGTTGGCCGCTTACAACGAAGCGGCCAAGGTTGCGATTGAAGAAAGGGCGGCACGTTCCACGAATCGCCAGGCAACTGCAGCTGAGGACGTGCCGAAGACGTCGGCCGCTCTGGACGCGGCGGTCCAAGAGGCCCTTGATGTTGTGTTGCAAGTTGCCAATAAGTCGGGCAACATGAAGGGAACATTCGTCCGAGCCCTGAAGACTGCTGCGGGCACGATCAAAGGTGCGGTGGCAGATCTCAGGGCGCTGACCATGTCGGAGGAAGTTGCCCGACTGGAAGCGGCCAACGCACAGCTCTCGGGCCAGTTGGCCGAGCTGCGCCGCGAGGTGGCCGAGATGCGCAAACAGCCGGCTACGTTGAACGACTCAAACATCCAGCGAATCATGGAGGAGGCGCTGCGCTCCAACCGCGAGCAGTTCGCAAACATGCTGAACGCGCGGATGGAGGGCATCGAACGCCGCCTCCTTCCGGAGCCTAGGCTGCGACCTCCGCTGGCCGCAGATCGCAGGGCGGCGCAGAATCCGACCGCAACCGTGGGCGTTACAGCCGAACCACTCTCCGCTGAGGTTGCGAACGACGAGGCAGCCCAACGGACCAAGCCTAAGCGGGGAAAACGCCCAAATATGGCGGCGCAAGAAGCGGCTGCGGCAGCGGCAACAAAGAGTGCCCCTCCGTCATCCTCGGGGCCGGGCAGTTCCTCGACAAGCTGGAGTGCCGTCGTTCGGAAAACGGCGACCAAGAAGGCCGCGACCAAGACCACCGAACCGGCTGCACCGGCAGCGAAGTCGAACTCGGCCAGCTCCAAAAAAAAGGCCCCTCCAAAGAGGAAACTCCGCCCTCCTCGCTCCGCCGTGATAACGATCACGCTGAGGCCCGGTGCTGTGGAGAAGGGCCTCAGATACGAAGACGTCCTGGCCCAAGCGAAGAGCCGCGTCAAGCTGAGCGAGGTCGGCTTGACTGCGGTGCGCTTTAGGGCAGCAGCGACGGGAGGGCGCATCCTGGAGATTCCGCCGGGCACCAGCGATGCAGAAAAAGCGGCGGACGCCCTCGCGTCTAAACTCCGCGAGGCGCTTAACCCGGACGACGTCCAGGTCCATAGACCGACCAAGTGCGTCGAGTTAAGGGTCATGGACCTGGACGATTCCGTCACGGCGGAGGAGGTGGTGGCTGCGGTGGCCGAAGCTGGGGGCTGCTCTGCGGGAGCTATAAGGCCGGGGGCTATCGCTCGGGGCTCGAGCGGCTGTGGCTCCCTCTGGCTGAGCTGCCCGGTGGCCGCCGCAAAAAAGGTGGTGGAGGATGGCCGCGTAAAGGTCGGTTGGGTCTCGGCGCGGGTAACGCTGCTCGAGCCGAGGCCACTACGTTGTTACCGGTGCCTGGAGGGGGGCCATGTGGGGGCCAAATGCGACAGGGGTGTCGACCGCAGCCGTTTGTGCTTCCGGTGCGGTCAGCCCGACCACAAGGCCCGGGACTGTGCTGCCGCTGAAGCAAAGTGCGTAGTGTGCTCAGCGGCCGGTAAGCCGGCAACCCATGCGGTCGGGTGCAAGGGCTGCCAGGGCGGCAGCAAACGGGCAGCGCCGCAGAAGGAGAGAGCGCCGCAGAAGAGAAGCGCTGCAAGCGCAGGAGTGGAGCCTATGGAGACCGCGAACTGATGGCCCTTCGTTGTCTCCAGGCCAATGTCAACCACTCTGCCAGGGCCCAGGACCTGCTAGTCCAAAGCATGGCAGAGTGGCAAGTCGGCGTTGCGGTGGTATCGGAGCCCTACCTCGTTCCCTCCCGGGACGACTGGGTCTCCGACCACGATGGAGTGGTGGCCATCGTCGCCCCTGCTGTCGCTGGCTCCCCATCCATCGAGGGTGTAGCCAGGGGCAGAGGGTGCGTGCTCGCCGTCGTGGGCGATCTTGCGGTTGTGGGAGTCTACGCCTCTCCCAATCGGAGTCTCGCCGACTTTGAACAACAGCTAGTCGAGGTCGGGGCTCTGGTTGGGCAGGTATCACCCAGCCCGGTGATAGTTGCGGGGGACTTCAATGCCAAATCCACGGCTTGGGGTTCCCCTGCGACGGATGCCAGAGGCGAGGCTCTCGAGGAGTGGGCAGCTGCTACTGGTCTCGCGGTGATCAACAGTGGGTCGGAGAGCACGTGCGTGCGGCTACAGGGCGAATCGATTGTCGACATCACGTTCGCGTCCAACGCCCTGGCCCGCCGTGTTCGGGACTGGAGGGTGGAGACGGGTGCGGAGACACTATCGGACCACCGATATATCCGATTTGACGTCTCCGCGGTTCCCGTCGTCCAGCCCGCTGTTGAGCGGTCAGAAGGTCCGCGGTGGAGTCTTGGCCGTCTCGATAGCCAGTTGGCAAAAGAGGCGGCCATCGTGGAGGCCTGGGGCGCCGGTTCCGACCCGGTTGTCCAGGTCGACCGAGAGGCTGACCAACTCGGCGCCGCCCTGTTCCGCATTTGCGATGTGGCGATGCCGAGAGTCAAGCCTCAGACCCCACGTCGCCGCGTCTACTGGTGGCTGCCCGAACTCCGCCAGCTGAGGAGAGCTTGCGTCGCCGCCCGTCGTCGGTACACTCGGTGCAGGAGGAGGCGAGTCCGCGACCACGCATCGGAGGAAGTCCTCTACGCCGCCTACAGGTCTGCCTGTATAACGCTGCAGAAGGCCATAGCCCAGGCAAAAGAGGCGGCGTGGGAGGAGTGGCTGGCGACCCTCGAGGAGGATCCGTGGGGGAGACCGTACCGGGCCGTGAGGCAGAAGCTCCGACCCTGGACTCCCCCGGTCACCAGCAGTCTCCAGCCGCAGCTCGTGGAGCGAATCACCCACGAGCTCTTTCCCGAGCGTGGAGCGTTCGTACCACCGATGGTACCGACGAGGGATCGCGAGGATGGACAGATGGCGGACCAGGCGTACCCGGTTACCGAGGCGGAGTTGTGTGCGGCTGTCCTGAAGTTACGTTCGAAAAGGACAGCCCCTGGGCCTGACGGTATTCCGGGACGCGCCCTGGCGATTGCCCTGGGCGAAATCGGCGAGAGCGTCCGGCGCCTATTTTCCGCGTGCCTGGCTCAAGGCAGGTTCCCCGATCGGTGGAAAACGGGAAGGCTCGTTCTCATCCGCAAGGAGGGACGAGCGCCCGATCAGCCGTCGGCCTACCGCCCAATCGTGCTGCTCGACGAGACGAGCAAGCTCTTTGAGCGCGTGCTTGCAGCCCGTCTTGTCAGCAGCATGGAGCCAGGCCTGAGCGACTGGCAATTCGGTTTTCGCCCCGGCCGCTCGACGCTGGACGCAGTCGCCAGGGTGAGGCAGCTCGCCGAGGAGGAAGTTTCCCGGGGTGGGGTGTTGATGGCGGTGTCGCTCGATATCTCCAACGCCTTTAACACCCTGCCCTGGGAGGTCATATTGGAGGGCCTCAAGTATCATGATGTCCCGGCCTACCTGCGTCGAACCATCGCCGACTACTTTGTGGGCCGAGCAGTCGTCTACCCGACAAGGGATGGTTCGAGCAGGAGGATGATGACGTGCGGTGTTCCACAGGGCTCGGTCTTAGGGCCACTCCTGTGGAACATCGGATACGACTGGGTGCTGCGCGGGGCCACTCTGCGGGGGGTCAGCGTCACCTGTTACGCTGACGACACCCTCGTGTCGGCCCGCGGCAGCTCCCACCGGGAGGCGGCGTATCTGGCCACGGCGGGTGTGGCACATGCGGTCCACCGCATCCGCGCCCTGGGCCTCGAGGTGGCATTACACAAATCCGAGGCCCTAGTGTTTCATGGGCCTCGGAACGCCCCACCTCGGGGGATGGCCATCACTGTCGGCGGAACTTCCATCACCGTTGGGTCGACGATGAAGTACCTGGGACTCGTCCTCGACGGCAGGTGGAAGTTCGACGAGCACTTCCGGCGCTTGGCCCCAAGACTGGTGGCTGCAGCCGGAGCGCTGGGGCGGCTACTGCCAAACATCGGAGGGCCGGGTGCCCCCTGCAGGCGCCTGTACACCGGCGTGATACGCTCGATGGCGCTCTACGGAGCGCCGATATGGGCGGACGTCCTGAGTGCTCGCAACGTGGCCTCGCTGCGACGTCCGCAGCGGGCCATGGCGCTCAGGGCGGCTCGGGCGTACCGCACGGTGTCCTACACGGCAGCCACCTTGCTCTCCGGAAGCCCGCCATGGGACCTCGAGGCCGAAGTCAGCTCGAGTGTCTTCTGGCGGGTCAAGGGAGCGAGGGCGGCGGGTAACCGGCCCCACCCTTGTGAGGTCCGACAGTGGCGGGAAGAGGCCCGCGAAAACCTCCTCCTCAAATGGGCGGAAAGGCTACGAGTTCCGGGTGCCAGTGGGGAACTCGTAGCGGCCATTCGGCCTGTTTTGAAAGAGTGGGTCGAACGCAAACACGGCCCACTCACATACCACCTGACGCAGCTCATGACCGGTCACGGCTGCTTCGCCAAGTACTTGTGCGAAGTGGTCGGGAGAGAGCCGTCGGTGGTATGTCATCATTGTGGCGACGGAGCCGTGGACACGGCCGAGCACACGCGCGCAGAGTGCCCAGCCTGGGCGGAGCCTCGCGCAGCCCTGTCCACGGCATTCGGTGGAGACGTGACGCTTCCGGCGATTGTAAAAAGGATGGCCGCCAGTGAAGAAGCGTGGGCGGCAATGCGTGACTTCAGCGAACACGTTATGTCCGCGAAGGAACACGCAGAACGGCAGCGGGAGGACGACACCGGCTCCCTCCCTCTGCGCCGAAGGCGGCCTGGTCGGCGGCGACGTGCGTTCGCAGGTCGCACGTTGCCGCAATGACCTGGCCTGAGTGTGGTTGGCGGCGGAACCAGCCACCTGATCCGCTGCGGGGCGTCGGCCCCTGACGCCTGGCCTCCAGTGGCGGACTCGGGGGAGTCCGTCACAGCACAGACGGAGGCGGAGTTGGAAGGCGCGCCTTAACATCCTGGCGCGCCTTTGAGGCGGGTCGCCGTTTAGCGACTGCCGCTGGCAGGGTCGCGGTTGCAAGCCAAAGCGTTCCCGTGGCCCTGCCGCCTGCGGAGAGGCGGAATTTCGAGGAGGTTTTAGTGGGTAGGACGGGGCCTTCTGCCCCGTGAGTCCCACATACCCGTCCCGGTCCCCCGACCGGGCGGCAGGCGTAAATGCCTTTCCTCCTCGTTAAACAAAAAAAAAAAAAAAAAAAAAAGGTTAGGTTAGGTTAGGTTAGGTTAGGTTAGGTTGGGGTGCAAGTCAGTCACCTCCTCGTGGTGCACCCTGGGCAACGGGGTCGACAAGCATGTACCGATGCTTTCTCGGAGTGCCTGTCGACCACGGCTAAGACTGACACGACGGTTATGCCACGGGTCGCTCCTAGTACTTCTCTGCTTAGCAGAGTGGACTGTGTGAGCGGCTTCGTGGCAAATGGAGAGGAGTTTTTCGTTGTTACGTTTTGTGATGTTATTGTTAATTCTAATTTATGTGTTGTTATTTATTGTTGTCGTGTAAATATAAATTATTCATTTTATTTCATTTGTTGTAAATAGCCTATTGTTAGTTGCTGGGTCTTCGGGGTCTTTTTGGGCTACCGGAGGCCAGTGGAGGGAGAGGCGGGTTTGCTCAGTTTCGGTATCGACTCTGAGTAAACAAGACTTTTGTCACCGCCTCTCAAACTCGTTTCCCCACCCGGGTGTTGTGGATCATGTCTCGCAGCCTGTGGTGGGACCGAGGGCCTTGCCTTAACCGGCCGGGCCAAGAGGAGCCAACCTCACTAAAAAACATTAGTTTAGAGATCCCGTGATACCGCCCGACCTCACGGTGTAATAGGGTTACCAGGGTACAGGGGGCACTGCCCTGGTGGACTTTTATTTCCCCCACACTCGTGGGACTAAATATGGAACATTCAAAACCAAAACAAAAAAAAGATGGAGGAATAGATAATATGGCGGTGGAGGCGGGCGCCCCGATGGCGCGCGCTGAAACCAACGACTCTGGCGTGCTAAAAGGATTAACGATCCGGCTTGAACGACTCTCTGAGTCGGACTCCTCGGTCTGCAGCATGCAGTCGGTGGAATCGATGGAACAACAGCGGAGTAGGGGTGAAAAGCGGATCCACGCTGAGGATAGCTGCTCGGGCTCGGAGAGCGACGCGAGCGTGCTGAGCGACAAAACTGCCTCCTCAGCCAGCAGGTGGCTCAAACCCGCTAATAAAAGGGGGCGTGGCAGACCACCTACCCATGGTAGGTATGTCGGACTTGGGAAGTCACAGGCGGAGATTAGTGAATCCAAGAAAGACAATTTCCAGGCGGAAGACGCGTTGGCCGCCTATAACGAAGCGGCGAAGGTGGCGATGGAAGAAAGGGCGGCCCGTGCCAGAAACCGTCAACCAACGGCAGCTGAGGACGTGCCGAAGACGTCCGCCGCTCTGGACGCGGCGGTCCAACAGGCACTTGACGTGGTATTACAGGTCGCTAACAAGTCGGGCAACATGAAGGGTACATTCGTCCGAGCCCTGAAGACTGCCGCGGACACCATCAAAGGTGCTGTGGCAGATCTCAGGGCGCTGACCATGTCGGAAGAGGTAGCCCGACTTGAAGCAGCCAACGCTCAGCTTTCGGGCCAGCTGGCCGAGCTGCGCCGCGAGGTGGCCCAGATGCGCAAGCAGCCGGCTACGTTGGACGACTCGAACGTTCAGCGGATCATGGAGGAGGCGCTGCGCTCCAACCGCGAGCAGTTCGCGAAAATGCTGAACGCGCGGATGGAGGGCATCGAACGCCGCCTCCTTCCGGAGCCTAGGCTGCGACCTCCGCTGGCCGCCGATCGCAGGGCGGCGCAGGTTCCGACCGCAACCGTGGGCGTTACAGCCGAACCACTCTCCGCTGAGGTTGCGAACGACGAGGCAGCCCAACGGACCAAGCCTAAGCGGGGAAAACGCCCTAATATGGCGGCGCAAGAAGCGGCTGCGGCAGCGGCGCCAAAGAGTGCCCCTCCGTCATCCTCGGGGCCGGGCAGTTCCTCGACAAGCTGGAGTGCCGTCGTTCGGAAAACGGTGACCAAGAAGGCCTCGACCAAGACCACCGAACCGGCAGCGAAGTCGAACTCGGCCAGCTCCAAAAAGAAGGCCCCTCCAAAGAGGAAACTCCGCCCTCCTCGCTCCGCCGTGATAACGATCACGCTGAGGCCCGGTGCTGTGGAGAAGGGCCTCAGATACGAAGACGTCCTGGCCCAAGCGAAGAGCCGCGTCAAGCTGAGCGAGGTCGGCTTGACTGCGGTGCGCTTTAGGGCCGCAGCGACGGGAGGGCGCATCCTGGAGATTCCGCCGGGTACCAGCGATGCAGAAAAAGCGGCGGACGCCCTCGCATCCAAGCTCCGCGAGGCGCTTAACCCGGACGACGTCCAGGTCCATAGACCGACCAAGTGCGTCGAGTTAAGGGTCATGGACCTGGACGATTCCGTCACGGCGGAGGAGGTGGTGGCTGCGGTGGCCGAAACTGGGGGCTGCTCTGCGGGAGCTATAAGGCCGGGGGCTATCGCTCGGGGCTCGAGTGGCTGTGGCTCCCTCTGGCTGAGCTGCCCGGTGGCTGCCGCAAAAAAGGTGGTGGAGGATGGCCGCGTAAAGGTCGGTTGGGTCTCGGCGCGGGTAACGCTGCTCGAGCCGAGGCCACTACGTTGTTACCGGTGCCTGGAGGGGGGCCATGTGGGGGCCAAATGCGACAGGGGTGTCGACCGCAGCCGTTTGTGCTTCCGGTGCGGTCAGCCCGACCACAAGGCCCGGGACTGTGCTGCCGCTGAAGCAAAGTGCGTAGTGTGCTCAGCGGCCGGTAAGCCGGCAGCCCATGCGGTCGGGTGCAAGGGCTGCCAAGGCGGCAGCAAACGGGCAGCGCCGCAGAACAGAAGAGCGCCGCAGAAGAGAAGCGCTGCAAGCGCAGGAGCGGAGCCTATGGAGACCGCGAACTGATGGCCCTTCGTTGTCTCCAGGCCAATGTCAACCACTCTGCCAGGGCCCAGGACCTCCTAGTCCAAAGCATGGCAGAGTGGCAAGTCGGCGTTGCGGTGGTATCGGAGCCCTACTTCGTTCCCTCCCGGGACGACTGGGTCTCCGACCACGATGGAGTGGTGGCCATCACCGCCCCTGCCGTCGCTGGCTCCCCGTCCATCGAGGGTGTAGCCAGGGGCAGAGGGTGCGTGCTCGCCGTCGTGGGCGATCTTGCAGTTGTGGGAGTCTACGCCTCTCCCAATCGGAGCCTCGCCGACTTTGAACAACAGCTGGTCGAGGTCGGGGCTCTGGTTGGGCAGGTATCACCCTGCCCGGTGATAGTTGCGGGGGACTTCAATGCCAAATCCACGGCCTGGGGTTCCCCTGCGACGGATGCCAGAGGCGAGGCTCTCGAGGAGTGGGCAGCTGCTACTGGTCTCGCGGTGATCAACAGTGGGTCGGAGAGCACGTGCGTGCGGCTACAGGGCGAATCGATTGTCGACATCACGTTCGCGTCCAACGCCCTGGCCCGCCGTGTTCGGGACTGGAGGGTGGAGACGGGTGCGGAGACACTTTCCGATCATCGGTACATCCGATTTGATGTCTCCGCGGTTCCCGTCGTCCAGCCCGCTGTTGAGCGGTCAGAAGGTCCGCGGTGGAGTCTTGGCCGTCTCGATAGCCAGTTGGCAAAAGAGGCGGCCATCGTGGAGGCCTGGGGCGCCGGTTCCGACCCGGTTGTCCAGGTCGACCGAGAGGCTGACCAACTCGGCGCCGCCCTGTTCCGCATTTGCGATGTGGCGATGCCGAGAGTCAAGCCTCAGACCCCACGTCGCCGCGTCTACTGGTGGCTGCCCGAACTCCGCCAGCTGAGGAGAGCTTGCGTCGCCGCCCGTCGTCGGTACACTCGGTGCAGGAGGAGGCGAGTCCGCGACCACGCATCGGAGGAAGTCCTCTACGCCGCCTACAGGTCTGCCTGTATAACACTGCAGAAGGCCATAGCCCAGGCAAAAGAGGCGGCGTGGGAGGAGTGGCTGGCGACCCTCGAGGAGGATCCGTGGGGGAGACCGTACCGGGTCGTGAGGCAGAAGCTCCGACCCTGGACTCCCCCGGTCACCAGCAGTCTCCAGCCGCAGCTCGTGGAGCGAATCACCCACGAGCTCTTTCCCGAGCGTGGAGCGTTCGTACCACCGATGGTACCGACGAGGGATCGCGAGGATGGACAGATGGCGGACCAGGCGTACCCGGTTACCGAGGCGGAGTTGTGTGCGGCTGTCCTGAAGTTACGTTCGAAAAGGACAGCCCCTGGGCCTGACGGTATACCGGGACGCGCCCTGGCGATTGCCCTGGGCGAAATCGACGAGAGCGTCCGGCGCCTATTTTCTGCGTGCCTGGCTCAAGGCAGGTTCCCCGATCGGTGGAAAACGGGAAAGCTCGTTCTCATCCGCAAGGAGGGACGAGCGCCCGATCAGCCGTCGGCCTACCGCCCAATCGTGCTGCTCGACGAGACGAGCAAGCTCTTTGAGCGCGTGCTTGCAGCCCGTCTTGTCAGCAGCATGGAGCCGGGCCTTAGCGAATGGCAATTTGGTTTTCGCCCCGGTCGCTCGACGCTGGACGCAGTCGCCAGGGTGAGGCAGCTCGCAGAGGAGGAAGTTTCTCGGGGTGGGGTGTTGATGGCAGTGTCGCTCGATATCTCCAACGCCTTTAACACCCTGCCCTGGGAGGTGGTAATGGAGGGCCTCAAATTCCACAATGTCCCGGCCTACCTGCGTCGAACCATCGCCGACTACTTTGTGGGCCGAGCAGTCGTCTACCCGACAAGGGATGGTTCGAGCAGGAGGATGATGACGTGCGGTGTTCCACAGGGCTCGGTCTTAGGGCCACTCCTGTGGAACATCGGATACGACTGGGTGCTGCGCGGGGCCACTCTGCGGGGGGTCAGCGTCACCTGTTACGCTGACGACACCCTCGTGTCGGCCCGCGGCAGCTCCCACCGGGAGGCGGCGTATCTGGCCACGGCGGGTGTGGCACATGCGGTCCACCGCATCCGCGCCCTGGGCCTCGAGGTGGCATTGCACAAATCCGAGGCCCTAGTGTTTCATGGGCCTCGGAACGCCCCACCTCGGGGGATGGCCATCACTGTCGGCGGAACTTCCATCACCGTCGGGTCGACGATGAAGTACCTGGGACTCGTCCTCGACGGCAGGTGGAAGTTCGACGAGCACTTCCGGCGCTTGGCCCCAAGACTGGTGGCTGCAGCCGGAGCGCTGGGGCGGCTACTGCCAAACATCGGAGGGCCGGGTGCCCCCTGCAGGCGCCTGTACACCGGCGTGATACGCTCGATGGCGCTCTACGGAGCGCCGATATGGGCGGACGTCCTGAGTGCTCGCAACGTGGCCTCGCTGCGACGTCCGCAGCGGGCCATGGCGCTCAGGGCGGCTCGGGCGTACCGCACGGTGTCCTACACGGCAGCCACCTTGCTCTCCGGAAGCCCGCCATGGGACCTCGAGGCCGAAGTCAGCTCGAGTGTCTTCTGGCGGGTCAAGGGAGCGAGGGCGGCGGGTAACCGGCCCCACCCTTGTGAGGTCCGACAGTGGCGGGAAGAGGCCCGCGAAAACCTCCTCCTCAAATGGGCGGAAAGGCTACGAGTTCCGGGTGCCAGTGGGGAACTCGTAGCGGCCATTCGGCCTGTTTTGAAAGAGTGGGTCGAACGCAAACACGGCCCACTCACATACCACCTGACGCAGCTCATCACCGGTCACGGCTGCTTCGCCAAGTACTTGTGCGAAGTGGTCGGGAGAGAGCCGTCGGTGGTATGTCATCATTGTGGCGACGGAGCCGTGGACACGGCGGAGCACACGCGCGCAGAGTGCCCAGCTTGGGCGGAGCCTCGCGCAGCCCTGTCCACGGCATTCGATGGAGATATCTCGCTTTCCGCCATTGTGAGGAGAATGGCCGTAAGTCGCGAGGCCTGGGCGGCAATACGTCACTTCAGCGTGGAAGTCATGGCCGCGAAGGAACACGCAGAACGGCAGCGGGAGGACGACACCAACTCCCTCCCGCTGCGCCGAAGGCGGCCTGGTCGGCGGCGACGTGCGTTCGCAGGTCGCACGTTGCCGCAATGACCTGGCCTGAGTGTGGTTGGCGGCGGAGCCAGCCACCTGATCCGCTGCGGGGCGTCGGCCCCTGACGCCTGGCCTCCAGTGGCGGACTCGGGGGAGTCCGTCACAGCACAGACGGAGGCGGAGTTGGAAGGCGCGCCTTAACATCCTGGCGCGCCTTTGAGGCGGGTCGCCGTTTAGCGACTGCCGCTGGCAGGGTCGCGGTTGCAAGCCAACGCGTTCCCGTGGCCCTGCCGCCTTGCGGAGAGGCGGAATTTCGAGGAGGTTTTAGTGGGTAGGACGGGGCCTTCTGCCCCGTGAGTCCCACATACCCGTCCCGGTCCCCCGACCGGGCGGCAGGCGTAAATGCCTTTCCTCCTCGTTAAACAAAAAAAAAAAAAAAAAAAAAAAAAAAAAAAAAAAAAAAAAAAAAAAAAAAAAAAGGTTAGGTTAGGTTAGGTTAGGTTAGGTTAGGTTAGGTTGGGGTTTTTCTCGGAGTGCCTGTCGACCACGGCTAAGACTGACACGACGGTTATGTCACGGGTCGCTCCTGGTACTTCTCTGTTTAGCAGAGTGGACTATGTGAGCGGCTTCGTGGCAATTGATGGGAGTATTTGTTTTATGTTGTGGTGTTATTGTTCATTTTCGTATGTTTGTGTTGTTGTAAATAGCTTTAGTTGCTGGGTCTTCGGGGTCTTTTTGGGATTCCGGAGGCCAGCGGCGGGAGAGGCGGGTTTGCTCAGTTTCGGTATCGACTCTGAGTAAACAAGACTTTTGTCACCGCCTCTCAAACTCGTTTCCCCATCCGGGTGTTGTGGATCATGTCTCGCAGCCCGTGGTGGGACCGAGGGCCTTGCCTTAACCGGCCGGGCCAAGAGGAGCCAACCTCAATAAAAAACTTTAGCTTAGAGATCCCGTGATACCGCCCGACCTCACGGTGTAATAGGGTTACCAAGGTACAGGGGCACTGCCTTGGTGGACTTTTTATTTCCCCCATACTCGTGGGATTTAACATGGAAAACTTACAAAATAAAAATAAAAGTGGAAGAGGAGTTATGGCGGCGGAGGTGCGCGCCCCGATGGCGCGCGCCGAAACCGATGAACCTGGCGTACAAAAAGGACGTGCTGGCCGGCTTGATCGACTCTCCGAGTCGGACTCGTCGGTCTGCACAATGCAGACGGTGGACTCGATATCTGATGATTTGGCGGTGGAGGTGGGCGCCCCGTTGGCGCGCGCTGAAACCAGTGACTATGGCGCACTCGAAGGAATAGCTGTCCGACCTGAACGACTCTCGGAGTCGGACTCGTCCGTCTGCAGCATGCAGACGGTATCGGGCGAAACACAAAAGCGGCGGAGGGGCGAGAAGCGGACCCGCGCTGAGGATGGCTGCTCGGGCTCGGGCGAGAGCGACGCGTGCGGTCAGCAGAGTGACCACTCAGAATCCCCAGCCAGCAGACGAATGAAACCCGCAAGCAAGAGGGGGCGTGGCCGACCGTCCACTCATGGGAAGTATGTCGGGCTGGGAAAATCCCAGGCGGAGCTCGTTAAAGCCAAGGAAGGCAGCCTCCAGGCAGAAGAAGCGCTGGCTGCCTTCAACGAAGCGGCCCAGGTGGCGATCGTGGAGAGGACGGCCCGCTCCAAGAGCCGCCACCCGACAACAGCCGAGGAAGCACCGAGGACGTCCGCCGCTCTGGACGCGGCGGTTCAAGAGGCGCTGGACGTGGTGATACAGGTGGCCAACAAGTCGGGCAACCTGAAAGGCACCTTCGTCAGGGCCCTTAAAACCGCCGCGGACACCATAAAAGGAGCGGTGGCCGACCTGAGGGCCCTTACGATGACGGAGGAGGTAGCCCGGCTTGAAGCGGCCAACGCGCAGCTTTCGGGCCAGCTGGCCGAGCTGCGCCGGGAAGTGGCCCAGTTGCGCACGCAGCCAGCTGTGAGGGACGATACTAACATCCAGCGAATCATGGAGGAGGCGCTGCGCTCCAACCGTGAGCAGTTCGCCAATATGTTGAACGCGCGGATGGAGGGCATCGAACGCCGCCTCCTTCCGGAGCCTCGGCTGCGACCTCCGCTGGCCGCCGACCGCAACGCGGCGCAGGCTCCGGCCGCAGATGCGGGCGTTATAGGTGTGTCGCCCTCCGCTGGAGTAGGGAACGCCCCTCGTCCCACGAACGTGAACGAGGCAGCCCAGCGGAAAAAACGCAGGCGGGCAAACCGCCCAAGAATGGCTGCCCAAGAAGCGGCAGCAACAGCGGCGACAAATAGTGCCCCTCCGCCACCCGCGGAGCCAGGCCAAGCTGGAGCGAAAACCTGGAGTGCCGTCGTTCGGTCTAAGCCAGCCCAGACCAAAAAGGTGACCAGTACATCGACGACGACCAAAAAGGCCCCTCCGAAAAGGAAACTCCGCCCTCCTCGCTCCGAGGTGATCACCATCACCCTGAAGCCCGGTGCCATGGAGAAGGGCCTCAAATACGAGAATGTCCTGGCGGAGGCGAAGAGCCGCATCAAGTTGAGCGAGGTCGGCTTGACTGCGGTGCGCTTCCGGGCATCAGCCACGGGGGGACGTATCCTGGAGGTTCCACCGGGCACAAATGACGCGGAGAAGGCGGCGGACGCCCTTGCCTGCAAACTCCAGGAGGTCCTCAACCCGGACGACGTCCAGGTCCATAGGCCGACCAAATGCGTAGAGCTAAGGGTCATGGATCTGGACGATTCCGTCACGGCGGACGAGGTGGTGGCTGCGGTGGCCGAAGCTGGGGGCTGCTCCGCGGGAGCCATAAGGCCGGGGGCTATTGCCCGGGGCTCGAAAGGCTCCGGCTCCCTTTGGCTGAACTGCCCAGTGGCTGCCGCTAAAAAGGTGCTGGAGGCTGGCCGCCTAAAGGTGGGGTGGGTCTCGGCGCGGGTGGTGCTGCTCGAGCCGAGGCCCCTGCGGTGTTACAGGTGCTTTGAGGGGGGCCACGTGGGGGCAAAATGCGTCAGGGGTATCGACCGCAGCCGTCTGTGCTTCCGTTGCGGTCAACCTGACCATAAGGCCCGGGAGTGTACCGCTGCTGACCCGAAGTGTGTGGTCTGCTCAGCGGCCGGTCGGCCAGCAGCACATGCCGTCGGGAGCAGGGGCTGCCAGGGCGGCAGAGGTCGTGCAGCGCCGCAGCAGGGTGGCGCTGCAGGCCTCAGGGTGGAGCCAATGGAGACCGCGCACTGATGGCTCTGCGCTGTCTCCAGGCAAACATAAACCACTCTGCCAGGGCTCAGGACCTCCTAGTCCAAAGCATGGCAGAGTGGCAAATCGGCGTTGCGGTGGTATCGGAGCCCTACCTCGTTCCCTCCCGGGACGACTGGGTCTCCGACCACGATGGAGTGGTGGCCATCGTCGCCCCTGCTGTCGCTGGCTCCCCGTCCATCGAGGGTGTAGCCAGGGGCAGAGGGTGCGTCCTCGCCGTCGTGGGCGATCTTGCGGTTGTGGGAGTCTACGCCTCACCCAATCGGAGTCTCGCCGACTTTGAACAACAGCTAGTCGAGGTCGGGGCTCTGGTTGGGCAGGTATCACCCAGCACGGTGATAGTTGCGGGGGACTTCAATGCCAAATCCACGGCTTGGGGTTCCCCTGCGACGGATGCCAGGGGCGAGGCTCTCGAGGAGTGGGCAGTTGCTACTGGTCTCGCGGTGATCAACAGTGGGTCGGAGAACACGTGCGTGCGGCTACAGGGCGAATCGATCGTCGACATTACGTTCGCGTCCAACGCCCTGGCCCGCCGTGTTCGAGACTGGAGGGTGGAGACGGGTGTGGAGACACTTTCCGATCATCGGTACATCCGATTTGATGTCTCCGCGGTTCCCGTCGTCCAGCCCGCTGTTGAGCGGTCAGAAGGTCCGCGGTGGAGTCTGGGCCGTCTCGATAGCCAGTTGGCAAAAGAGGCGGCCATCGTGGAGGCCTGGGGCGCCGGTTCCGATCCGGTTGCCCAGGTCGACCGAGAGGCTGACCAACTCGGCGCCGCCCTGTTCCGCATTTGCGATGTGGCGATGCCGAGAGTCAAGCCTCAGACCCCACGTCGCCGCGTCTACTGGTGGCGACCCGAACTCCGGCAGCTGCGGAGAGCTTGCGTCGCCGCCCGTCGTCGGTACACTCGGTGCAGGAGGAGGCGAGTCCGCGACCACGCATCGGAGGAAGTCCTCTACGCCGCCTACAGGTCCGCCTGTATCATATTGAAGAAGGCCATAGCTCTGGCCAAAGAGGCGGCGTGGGAGGAGTGGCTGGCCACTCTCGAGGGGGATCCGTGGGGGAGACCGTACCGGGTCGTGAGGCAGAAGCTCCGACCCTGGACTCCCCCGCTCACCAGCAGTCTCCAGCCGCAGCTCGTGGAGCGAATCACCCACGAGCTCTTTCCCGAGCGTGGAGCGTTCGTACCACCGATGGTACCGACGAGGGATCGCGAGGATGGACAGATGGCGGATCAGGCGTACCCGGTTACCGAGGCGGAGTTGTGTGCGGCTGTCCTGAAGCTCCGTTCGAAAAGGACAGCCCCAGGGCCTGACGGTATTCCGGGACGCGCCCTGGCGATTGCGCTGGAGGAGATCGGCGGGAGCGTCCGGCGTCTATTTTCTGCGTGCCTGGCTCAAGGCAGATTCCCCGATCGGTGGAAAACGGGAAGGCTCGTTCTCATCCGCAAGGAGGGACGAGCGCCCGATCAGCCGTCGGCCTACCGCCCAATCGTGCTGCTCGACGAGACGAGCAAGCTCTTTGAGCGCGTACTTGCAGCCCGTCTCGTCGGCAGCATGGAGCCGGGCCTTAGCGAATGGCAGTTCGGATTTCGCCCCGGCCGCTCGACGCTGGACGCAGTCGCCAGGGTGAGGCAGCTCGCCGAGGAGGAGGTTTCTCGGGGTGGGGTGTTGATGGCAGTGTCGCTGGATATCTCCAATGCCTTCAACACCCTGCCTTGGGAGGTCATATTGGAGGGCCTAAAATACCACGGTATCCCGGCCTACCTGCGTCGAACCATCTCCGACTACTTTGTGGGTCGAGCGATCGTCTACCCGACGAGGGATGGTTCGAGCAGGAGGGTCGTGACGTGCGGTGTTCCACAGGGTTCGGTCTTAGGGCCACTCCTGTGGAACATCGGTTACGATTGGGTGCTGCGCGGGGCCACGTTGCGGGGGGTCAGCGTCACCTGCTACGCTGACGACACCCTCGTGTCGGCCCGCGGCAGCAACCACCGGGAGGCGGCCTATCTGGCCACGGCGGGTGTGGCTCACGCGGTCCACCGCATCCGCGCGCTGGGCCTCGAGGTGGCCTTGCACAAATCCGAGGCCCTAGTCTTTCATGGGCCTCGGAATGCCCCACCTCGGGGGTTAGCAATCGTTGTCGGCGGAGCTTCCATCACCATCGGGTCGACGATGAAGTACCTAGGACTCGTCCTCGATGGCAGGTGGAAGTTCGAGGAGCACTTCCGGCGCTTGGCCCCAAGACTGGTGGCTGCAGCCGGAGCGCTCGGACGATTGCTGCCCAACGTCGGGGGGCCGGGTTCCCTCTGCAGGCGCCTGTACACCGGCGTGGTGCGTTCGATGGCGCTCTATGGAGCGCCGATATGGGCGGACGCTCTGAGTGCCCGAAACGTGGCCTCCCTGCGACGTCCGCAGCGGGCCATGGCGCTCAGGGCGGCTCGGGCGTACCGCACGGTGTCTTACACGGCGGCCACCTTGCTTTCCGGAAGCCCGCCATGGGACCTCGAGGCCGAGATCTACTCGAGTGTCTACTGGCGGGTCAAGGAAGCAGGAGCGGAGGGAAACCGGCCCCACCCTCGGGAGGTCCAGCAGTGGCGAGAAGAGGCCCGCGAAAACCTCTTCATAAAATGGGCGGAGAGGCTACGAGTTCCGGGAGCTAGTGCGGAACTCGTAGCGGCCATTCGGCCAGTATTGAAGGAGTGGGTCGAGCGTAAGCACGGCTCACTCACGTACCACCTGACGCAGCTCATGACCGGGCACGGCTGCTTCGCCAAATACTTGTGCGAAGTGGTCGGGAGAGAGGCGTCGGTGGTATGCCACCACTGTGGCGATGGAGCCGTGGACACGGCCGAGCACACGCGCGCAGAGTGCCCAGCTTGGGCGGAGCCTCGCGCAGCCCTGTCCACGGTCATAGGCGGAGACCTATCGCTTTCGGCCCTCATCTCCAAGATGGCCGGAAGCGAAGAGGCCTGGGAGGCATTTTCCTCTTTCTGCGACACTGTGATGTCGCAGAAAGAGGCAGCAGAACGGCAGCGGGAGGACGACATCAACTCCCTCCCGCTGCGCCGAAGGCGGCCTGGTCGGCGGCGACGTGCGTATGCAGGTCGCACGTTGCCGCATTGACCTGGCCTAGAGTGTGGTTGGCGGCGGAGCCAGTTATCTGATCCGCCGCGGGGCGTCAAGCCCTGACGCCCGGCCTCCAGTGGCGGACTCGGGGGAGTCCGTCACGGCACAGACGGAGGCGGAGATGGAAGGCGCGCCCTAACATCCTGGCGCGCCTTTGAGGCGGGTCGCCTGTTAGCGACTGCCGCTGGCAGGGTCGCGGTGGCAAGCTAACGCGTTCCCGTGGCCCTGCCGCCTTGCGGAAAGGCGGAATTTCGAGGAGGTTTTAGTGGGTAGTGACGGGGCCTTCTGCCCCGTGAGTCCCACATACCCGTCCCGGTCCCCCGACCGGGCGGCAGGCGTAAGTGCCTTTCCTCCTCGTTAAACAAAAAAAAAAAAAAAAAAAAAAAAAAAAAAAAAAAAAAAAAAAAAAAGGTTAGGTTGGGGTGCAAGTCAGTCACCTCCTCGTGGTGCACCCTGGGCAACGGGGTCGACAAGCATGTACCGATGTTTTCTCGGAATGCCTGTCGACCACGGCTAAGACTGACACGACGGTTACGCCACGGGTCGCTCCTGGTACTTCTCTGTTTAGCAGAGTGGACTGTGTGAGCGGCTTCGTGGCAAATGGGAGGAGTTCTTGTTGTTACGTTTGTGATGTTTTTGTTAATTCAAATCTATGTGTTGTTATTTATTGTTGTCGTTAAATATAATTTTATTCATTTGTTGTAAATAGCCTATTGTTAGTTGCTGGGTCTTCGGGGTCTTTTTGGGCTACCGGAGGCCAGTGGCGGGAGAGGCGGGTTTGCTCAGTTTCGGTGTCGACTCTGAGTAAACAAGACTTTTGTCACCGCCTCTCAAACTCGTTTCCCCATCCGGGTGTTGTGGATCATGTCTCGCAGCCCGTGGTGGGACCGAGGGCCTTGCCTTAACCGGCCGGGCCAAGAGGAGCCAACCTCAATAAAAAACATTAGCTTAGAGATCCCGTGATACCGCCCGACCTCACGGTGTAATAGGGTTACCAAGGTACAGGGGGCACTGCCTTGGTGGACTGTTATTTCCCCCACACTCGTGGGACTAAATATGGAACATTCAAAACCAAAACAAAAAAAAGATGGAGGAATAGATTATATGGCGGTGGAGGCGGGCGCCCCGATGGCGCGCGCTGAAGCCAACGACTCTGGCGTGCTGAAAGGATTAACGATTCGGCTTGAACGACTCTCTGAGTCGGACTCCTCGGTCTGCAGCATGCAGTCTGTGGAATCGGCGGAACATCAAAAGCGGAGTAGAGGAGAAAAACGGAGCCACGCTGGGGATAGCTGCTCGGGCTCGGAGAGCGACGCGAGCGTGCAGCTGAGCGACAAATCCGAATCCTCAGTCAGCAGGTGGCTCAAACCCGCTAATAAAAGGGGGCGTGGCAGACCGCCTACCCATGGTAGGTACGTCGGACTTGGTAAGTCACAGGCGGAGGTTGGTGAAACCAAAAAAGACAACTTCCAGGCGGAAGACGCGTTGGCCGCCTACAACGAAGCGGCAAAGGTGGCGATGGAAGAAAGGGCGGCCCGTGCCAGAAACCGTCAACCAACGGCAGCTGAGGACGTGCCGAAGACGTCCGCCGCTCTGGACGCGGCGGTCCAACAGGCACTCGACGTGGTGTTACAGGTTGCTAATAAGTCGGGCAACATGAAGGGTACATTCGTCCGAGCCCTGAAGACTGCCGCGGACACCATCAAAGGTGCTGTGGCAGATCTCAGGGCGCTGACCATGTCGGAAGAGGTAGCCCGACTTGAAGCAGCCAACGCTCAGCTTTCGGGCCAGCTGGCCGAGCTGCGCCGCGAGGTGGCCCAGATGCGCAAGCAGCCGGCTACGTTGGACGACTCGAACGTCCAGCGGATCATGGAGGAGGCGCTGCGCTCCAACCGCGAGCAGTTCGCGAAAATGCTGAACGCGCGGATGGAGGGCATCGAACGCCGCCTCCTTCCGGAGCCTAGGCTGCGACCTCCGCTGGCCGCCGATCGCAGGGCGGCGCAGGTTCCGACCGCAACCGTGGGCGTTACAGCCGAACCACTCTCCGCTGAGGTTGCGAACGACGAGGCAGCCCAACGAACCAAGCCTAAGCGGGGAAAACGCCCTAATA